>CAUYUJ010018069.1:107221-127221 GCA_963575745.1 Prorocentrum cordatum
CCAAAAGACGCCGGGAGGGCCCCAAAGCGCTCAAACACGCCCCAAAAGTTCCCCAACCGACCCCCAAAAACGATCCAGGAGACACCCAGACAGCTCAGGAGAGTCCCAAGACGGCCCAAGACGGGCCAAGAGGGCCCCAATAGACTCTCGAGGGCGACCCAAGAAGCCCCCAAACGGCCCCCCCAAAACCCCTAGACGGCCCAAGATGGCGCCGAGACGTCCGAAGATACCTCCCAAAGAACCCCACGATGCGCCCAGACAGCCCAATGAGACCCCAGAAACCCACAAGAAGACCCAAGCGGCCCCCAAGAAACCCCCAACAGGCCCCAAGACAACCCCGCGCGGCGCCAGGAACCCCCAGGATGACCCGATGGGGTCACCAGGACCCTCTCCTGATGTAACATCTTTCTCCAATTGCCTCTTACTATCCTCCGTCGTCGTCGTCGTCGTCGCTGTCGTCGTCGTCGTCGTCGTCGTCGTCGTCGTCGTCGTCGTCGTCGTCATTGTCCTCCGCATTCCTCCTCGTACTCGCCCTCGTTCTCGTCCTCGTCCTTGTGCTTCTCTTCCTTGTTGTCCTCATGCTCCTCCTCGCTGTCCTCACGTTCTACGCGACGTTCTCGTCATCGCCTCCTCGTTGCCCTCGCCTTCCTTTTCTTTTGCTTTGCCCAATAAGCTCATTGGACGAAAGCGGCGCTTCTCGTTCTTGTCCGATCGGGTTTATACTGAGGGGTTGAATCCACCCATCCGACGCAGTTTTTTCTTGTGGCTTTTCTTTGTGATCTTTGAACATGCGCGGCCTCAGAGGTCCTTACCCTTCCGCGGCTGATTTCCCCAGTCAGAGCTTGCCTCTTGAGGGGTCCTTACGGATTCATATGATTAGGTGCCCAGGTGCCCAGGTGACCGGGTACCAGGTCGCCCTATAGCCCTATAGTCCTATAGCATTACAGCCTTATAGCCCTATAGCCCTATAACCCTATAGCCCTAACCCTATAGCCCAATAGCCCTATAGCTCTATAACCCTATAGCCCTAAAGCCCTATTGCCCTATAGCCCTACAACCCCATAGTCCTATAGCCCTATAGCCCTAGAGCCCTAGAGCCCTATAGCTCTTTAGCTGTATAGCCCTATAGCCCTGTAGCCGTATAGCCGTATAGCCTCATAGCCTTATCGCCCCATAGTCCTATAGCCCTATAGCCCCATCGCCTTACAGCCCTACAGCCCTGTAGCCCTATAGCCCTATAGCCCTATAGCCCTTATAGCCCTAGAGCCATACAACTTCATAGCCTTATAGCCCTGTAGGCCTATAGCCCTATAGCCCTATAGCCCTACGGTCCTTCAGCTCTATAGCCCCATAGTCCTAAAAACATTATGACATGTTTTTTTGTTTTTCTTCCAGTATCATTTTTTTGATGGCCCGCTGGTCCCGAGAACGGGCTCCAGGCGCCGACAACGAGGACAACCGCTTGGATTGACGAAATAAAAGTTCCGTCGTCGGAGATCACGAGGAGGGGGAGGTGTGAGGAACCGGCGATGAGAGGAACACCGGCGAGGAGGAGGAGGAGGAGGAGGAGGAGGCGGAGGAGGAGGCGGAGGAGGCGGAGGAGGCGGAGGAGGAGGCGGAGGAGGCGGAGGAGGCGGAGGAGGCGGAGAGGCGGCGGAGGCGGCGGAGGCGGCGGAGGCGGCTGAGGCGGAGGCGGAGGCGGAGGCGGAGGCGGAGGCGGAGGAGGAGGAGGAGGCGGAGGAGAAGGAGGAGGAGCGGAGGAAAGGAGGAGGAGGAGGAGGAGGAGGAGGAGGAGGAGGAGGTATATGAGAGAGGGGAGATGAGGAGGAGGAGGAGGAGGAGGAGGAAGGAAGGAGGAGGAGAGGAGGAGGAGGAGGCGGAGGAGGAGGAGGGGAGGGGAGGGGGAGGGGGGGGGGGGGGGGGGGGGAAGGAGAGGAGGAGGAGGAGGAGGAGGAGGAGAGAGAGTGAGGAGGAGGAGGAGGAGGGGAGGAGGAGGAGGAGGAGGAGGAAGAGGAGAGGAAGGAGGAGAGGAGGAGGATGAAGGAGGAGGAGAGGAGAGAGGAGGAAGGAGAGGAGGAGGGGGAGGAGGAGGAGAGGAGGAGGAGGAGAGAGGAGGAGGAGGGGAGAGGAGGAGGAGAGGAGGGGAGGGAGGAGGAGGAGGAGAGGGGGGAGGGGGAAAGGGGAAAAAAAAAAAGGAGGGGAGGAGGAGGAGTAGGAGAGCAGAGGCGGAGGAGGCAGAGGAGGCGGAGGAGCGGAGGAGGAGGAGAGGAGGAGGAGGAGGAGGAGGAGATGAGGATGAGAGGAGGAGAGGAGGAGGACGAGGAGGAGGAGTGAGGCGGAGGAGGGGAGTAGGTGGAGGAGGAGGAGGAGGTGGAGGGGAGGGGAGGAGGAGGAGAGGAAGAGGAGGAGGAGGCGGAGGAGGAGGAGGAGAGAGGGAGGAGGAGGAGAGAGGAGACGGGACGAGGAGGAGTAGAGGAGGAGGAGGAGGAAGAGGAGAGGTGAAGGAGGAGGAGGAGGAGGAGGAGGAGAGGGGAGGAGGAGGAGGGAGAGGGGAGGAGGAAAAGGAGGAGGAGGAGGGAGGATGAGGAGGAGGAGGGAGGAGGGGAGGAAAACCGGCGAGGATCGCGGCAGGCTGCCCCGAGCAGGTGAAGGCTGCCGCCGCCGCCGCCGCGGACCTCGAGCGGGCCGTGCCCCCCGCGGGCTCCCCCGCGGTTTGTGCGCCGCTCTCCGGCGCCGCCCCCCCGCGGGCTCTCGGCGGCGCGTGCGCGGCCCCTCCTCAGTGGGGGGGCCTGCGCGCGCGGAGCGCACGGGCGCGCGCGCAGGAAGGACCCCGCGCCCGAACGGGAGGAGGACCAGTAAGAGGAGGAGGAGAGGAGGAGGAGAGGAGGAGGAGGAGGAGGAGGAGGAGGAGGAGGAGGAGGAGGAGGAGGAGTAAGGAGGAGGAGAGGAGGAGAGGAGGATGAGGATAGGAGGAGGAGGAGGAGGGGGAGGAGGAGGAAGGTGGCGGAGGGAGGAGGAGGAGGAGGAGGAGGAGGAGGGACCAGGGTAGAACCAGGATGCGTCAACGATGCTGCGATGCACCGCTTGGTTCCAGGCCCCCTCGTGATCAGGCATCCCTCTACGCCGCGGGAGGCGACCCCCCCCCCCCGAAAGACGAGCGCCCCGCAGGCCTGCCACTCGGGCGAGAGCCGCCCCGTCCGGAGAGCGGTCCGCGCTCCGTCCCTCCCGAATGGGGGGCCCCGCCGGGCGTGCTCGGGAAGAGAACGCACAGGCACAACCGGTCGTCGATCCCCAGGAAAAAAAACGGGGGAAAATATTTGGAAGGAGGGGGGGGGGGAGAGACAGGAGCCCAGAAGAGACGGGGAAAGGATGGGAATCCTGCGATTTGTACGTACCTATCTGTGTGTCCCAGGGCTTCTTCTTCTGTGTCGTCGTCGTCGCCGTCGGCGTTGTGGTCAAGCATTGAAGTTCGAGGACCGGGGTTTCTGGACGTCTTCGGTGGTCATGGTGGTCGTTGAGGCGTCGTCGTCTGTCGTCGTTGGGCGTCGTCGGCTTCGTCGTCTTCGTCTTCTCCGTCGTCTCCGTCGTCATCGACATCGTGTCTGGACGTTTTCAGGCGCTCAGGGGCTTGCCGAGGCCTTCGGGCGCCTCCAACGGGCCTCCGTGGACGTGGAGGGGGAGTAGGTGGGTGGAGCCGTGTGGAGGCGGGGGCGTGGTTCTGGCCACCACCTTTGAAGTTTTGCATGCGTGGTGCGCAGCGTTTCCCTCGAGGAGCTACTGGGAGAAACATACACTGGATAAGGGCTGGACGTGGAATAACGGGAAGGCAGTGGAGGAACGTGCCGTTGAATGCAGAAAGGAGCAGGGGCCCTGAGTATTAAGACGCTGTGCCGATGGAGGACGTCGTGATGGCCGGGGTCAAGCAGAACAGGAACTCACAGCGGCGTCCCTAGCATGCGCAAGGTGTCCTCGATTTGCCACTGCCTGTCCAGCATAGCTTCCACCGCCCCTCGCCACACTTCTCTCTTTCCGCTTCCCCGTCTTCTTGGGTTACACCGTTGATCGAGCCCATTGTATCACCGTTTTCCTGCAAGGAGGAACTAAAGCGGATGCGCGAATTCGAGACGGAGGGAGAGTAACGCAGGGAGGGAGCGAAGGAAGGAGGGATGGAAAGAGGGGAAGGAGAGAGAGAGAGGGACTAGATGGAAAGGGAGGGAGACAGGAAGGGAGGCATGGAAGGGTGGAGGGGGACGGGAAGAGGAACGGAGGCGAATGTCAGTGCGCGGGACATGAGTGTGCGCAGGGCATGCTCATGAAATGTGTCTGTGGACCTTGTCCACACAGTGATCTCGCAGCGCACCCGTCCACGTTCCACTTAGCAATTCTTCCGCGACGTGTTGATCTCTTGGGTCATAAGTACACCTACGCCTCACCACTTCGACCCGTCGCAGCCTTCGTGTTGCGTACTCTGTGAATTTGCTGGCGCGGAAGAGTGGACGAGCCAGGTATAGCAGCAGTCGACTCGATTCGCCCCATGAATTGATGTCAATGCCCATGTCTTGGCTTTCTTCTGTAGCTGATAAGCAGGTGTGCTACTTGTGCACTCTCCTGCTGCATGGCTGAGGTTCTCTAAGACAAAGATGTGCAGGTTCGAGCTGCTGGGCATCTGCGCCAAAGGCCAAGCCGCATCCACATGCAGCGGATCAGATGGGGCATCACATTTTTTGGTGCTTGATCAAGCCATTGCAAATTTGAGCTGTTCTGGAACGTCGGTGTGAACTTGTAGAAAGATGATAATGAGGCTGATGATGATGCTGATGATGCTGCTGCTGCTGATGATGATGATGATGACCATGATGATGATGCTGATGATGATGATGCTGATGCTGACGATGGCGATGCTGATGATGATGATGGTGATGATGATACTGCTAATGATGATGCTGATGCTGATACTGATGATGCTGATGTTGATGCTGCGTATGCTGTTGCTGCTGATGATGCTGATGCTGATTATTATAATGATGATGATGCCGACGATGATGATGATGATGATGATGGTGACGATGATTACGACGAGCACGATGATGATGTTGACGATGATGATGACGGTGATAACGATGACGATGATGATATTGATGATGATGCTGATTATGATGAGGATGATGATGACCAACATGATAATGATGATGATGATGATGATGATGATGATGATGATGATGATGATGATGATGATGATGATGATGATGATGAGGATGATGATGATGATGATGATGATGATTCTGATTATGATGATGATGATGATGATGCTGCGGATGCTGATGCTGCTGATGATGATGCTGATGCTGTTAATTACAATGGCGATGATGATGCTGATGATGATGACGATGATGCTGCTGATGATGCTGTTGCTGAATGATGATGTTGATGCTGACGATGCTGATGATGCTGTTGCTGCTGATGATGATTATGATGATGCCGATGATCATGCTGATGATGATGCTGATGATGAGGCTGACGATGGTGATGATGCTGATGATTTTGTTGATGATATCGATGCTGCTGCTGGTGATGATGATGATACTAATGATGATGATGCTGATGCTGATGATGCTGCTGATGATGATGATGATGACGACCATGATGATGCTGATGATGCCGCTGATGATGAGGATGTTGATGTTGATGATGATGCTGGCGACGCGATGATGATGCAGCTGATGATGATGGTGATGATGGTACACTGCTGATGACGATCATGCTGATGCTGATGCTGATAATAAAGATGATGATGCTGCGGATGCTGATGCTGCTGATGATGATGCTGATGCTTACTCTGATGCTGTTGATGAGGATTCTGATGATGATTATGAGCATGATGTTGATGATGGTGATTGCGACGACGATGATGATATTGAAGATGCTGATGATGGTTTTCATGACGACGACGATGATGATGATGCTGACGAGGCTGTTGATGATGTTGCTGATGATGGTGATGATGATGATTCTGATTATGATGATCATGCTGGGGATGCTGATGCTGTTCGTGATGATGCTGATGATGGTGACGATGATGATGCTAATGATGCTGATGATGATTTTGATGAGGATGATGATGATGATGATGATGATGATGATGATGATGATGATGATGATGATCGTGATGATCATGATGATGATGCTGACGATGATGATGATGATGATGATGATGATGATGATGATGATGATGATGCTGATGCTGATGATGCTGATGCTGATGCTGATGATGATGATGATGATGATGATGATGATGATGATGATGATGAATGATGATGAGAGCTTATATGATGATGATGATGTTGATGATGATGATGATTGATGATTCTCGGATGATGATGATGGTTGCTTATGGTGATTTTTACCTACAGCTCTTGCTGATACTTTTTCTATTGGTCTCAAAGAGACTCATGACTCCTCAGGGGGCGGGGCGAACCGGGCCGGACCCGTCGGCGGCTGCGCCCTACTCGTTTTTCGCAAACGTCACACACTTCGTGCTCTTCTCCTCACCAGAACTCCTTCCCGGTCCACGATTTTGAATGCCAGAGCAAACTGTAGGCCACTTCGTGCTCTTCGCCTTCCAGAACTCATGTCCCTGGCCACATTTTTGGATGCCCGAGCCAACGTAGCCACTTCGGTTCTTCAAGTTCCCGCAAACTCCCATTCCCGGCCACAATTTGAATGCCCGGAGCCACTGTAGGCCACTCCGGTTCTTCTAGTTCCCAGAACTCTGTTTCCTGGGCCACAATTTTGAATGCTGAGGCAGGCTGAGGCTGAGGCCGAGGCAGGCTGATGCTGAGGCAGGCTGAGGCTGAGGCTGAGGCTGATGCAGGCTGAGGCTGAGGCAGGCTGAGCCTGAGGCCGAGGCTGAAGGCAGACTGATGCTGAGGCTGAAGCAGGCTGAGGCTGAGGCTGAGGCAGGCTGAGGCTGAGGCAGGCTGAGGCTGAGGCAGGCTGAGGCTGAGGCCGAGGCTGAAGGCAGACTGAGGCTGAGGCTGAAGCAGGCTGAGGCTGAGGCTGAGGAAGGCTGAGGCTGAGGCAGGCTGAGGCTGAGGCTGAGGCAGGCTGAGTTTGAGGCTGTGACTGCGACTGCCGTTGCCGCTGCGACTGTCATCGCGAATGCGACTACGACTGCGAGAACAGCAGAATTCTACAACTGGATTTTCATCTGAATCGTAAGGGGAATGCTTTCAGATATGCTTCTACACATCGCTGTTAGGTTGCTTAGCCGGGATATTTTTTTGCGGATGATGATGCTGATGATGATGACGATGTTGCTGATGATGATGATGCTGAGGATGCTGGTGCCGATGATGCTGCTGCTGATGATGATTCTGATGCTGACGATGTCGATGATGATGATGCTGATGATGCTGATGATGCTGATGATGATGATGCTGATGCTGATTATGATGATGATGATGCTGATGATGATGCTGATGCTGATGCTGATGATGATGATGCTGATGCTGCGGATGCTGACGCTGATGTGATGATGATGATGATGCCGAGGCTGATTATTATGATGCTGATGATTCTGATGCTGACAATGATGCTGCTGCTGCTGATGATGATTACGCCGCCAATGCTGATATTGATGATCCTGATGATGATGATGATGCTGCTGACAATGACGATGATGATGATCCTGGTGACGATATGTATTATGTTGTTGATGATGATGGTGATGCTGATGATGCTGATGATGCTGATGATGATAATGATGATGATGATGATGATGATGATGATGACGTTGCTGACCAGGATGATGCTGCTGATGATAATGCTGATACTGACGATGCCGATGATGATGCTGATGATCATGATGGTGATGCTGATACCTATGATGATGATGCTGATGCTGATGCTGATTCTGATGACGATGATGCTGATGCTGCTGATGATGATGCTGATGCTGATGACGATGATGATACTGATGCTGATACTGATGCTGCTTTTTATGATGATGCTGAGGATGATCATGATTCTGATGATGATTACGACGATGATATTGATGGTGATGTTGGTGATGGTGATGATGACGGTGATGATGATGATGATGATGATGCTGATCATATTGATGATTTTGCTGATGATGATACTGACGATGCTGCTGATGATGAGGATGTTGACGATGTTGATGATTATGATGACGACGATGCTGCGGATGCTGATGCTGCTGATGATGATGTTGATGATGCGGTTTGTGATGGTGATGATGACGCGGCTGACGACGATGATGCCGAATCTGGTGATGATGCTCATGATGATGATCATGCGACTGATGATGATGATGATGATGATGATGCTGATGATGATGATGATGATGATGCTGATGATGATGACGAGGATGATGATGGCCATGCTGATGCTGCCGATGATGATGGTGATGCTGACGATGACGATGGTGCTGATGATGAGGATGGTGATGATGATACTGCTGACGCTGATGCTGATGCTGATGCTGATGCTGATGATGATGAGGATGATGATGCTGATGCTGATGATGATGCTGCTGCTGATGATGCTGATGATGATGACGATCATGATGATGCTGATGATGCTGCTGATGATGCTGATGCTGCTGATGATGATGCTGACAATGATGATATTGACGATGATGATAATGATGAAGATGCTCATGGTGATGACGATGATGATGACGATGCTGATGCTGATGCTGATGCTGCTGATGATGATGATGATATTGATGATGTTGTTGCTGATGATGATGCTGATGATGCTGATGCTGATGATTTTGATTATTTTGCTGATGCTGCTGATCATGATGCTGCTGCTGATGATGATGATGATGATGATGATGATGATGATGACGACGATGCTGCCCCACTTCGGCACGGCTACAGTGCTGTCACCATGCTGCCCTTCCCGTATCTCATACCTGCGGCAGGCCCCATCCTGTGGGGGGTCGCCTGAGTGAGAAGGCTCGTCGCCACGTCTGGATTTGCATCGAAGTTTTGATCGAAGCGCGCGCCTGGAGGGGTCCGAGGGTCGATCTTGAGATTTACAGGAGGGGGAGGGAGGAGGGAGGAGAAGAGGAATGGAGTGGAGGAGTTCCTGGAGAGGCGAAGGAGTAGGAGGAGGAAGAGGAGGAGGAAGAGGAGGAGTATGATAAGGATGATGATGATGATGATGATGATGATGATGATGATGATGATGATGATGATGATGATGATGATGATGAGGATGATGATGATGATAAGGATGATGATGCTGATGATGCTGATGATGCTGATGCTGATGATGCTGATGATGATATTGACGATGAGCTGCTGCTGCTGATGATGATTATGATGACGGATGATAGGTGCTGATGATGATGATGATGATATGATGCTGATAACGCTGATGATGATGATGATTATTATGATTATTGACTGCTGCTGTGATGTGATGATGATGATGATGATGATGATGGATGATGAGAATGATGATGATGATATGATGATGATTATGATGATGATGATGATGATGTGATGATGATGATGATTATGATGATGAGCTGATGATGATGAAGAGGATGGTGGTGGTGGTGGTGGTGTGATGATGATGATGATGATGATGCTGATATGATGATGATGCTGATCCTAATGCTGCTGCCTGAATGATATGATAATTATGATGATGATTATGCTGCTGATGCTGATGCTGATGCTTTTGATGATGAGATATGAGTGATGATGATGATGATGATGATGATGATGATGATTATGATGATGCTTGATGGAGATTATGATGATGATAGATGATGATGAGATGGGATGATATGATGAGAGGAGGAGGGATGATGAAGGATGAGTAGGAGGAGGAGGGAAGGGTGAGGAAATGGAGGAGGAGGGGAGGAGGAGGCTGAGATGTTGCTGATGATGATGATGATGATGATGATGATGATGATGTATGATGATGATGATGATATGATGAATGATGATGATTATGAGGAGGATGATGATGATGCTGAGGATGAGAGGCGGAGGAGGCGGAGGAGAGGAGGGAGGAGAGGAAGGAGGAGGATGAGTATGAGAGGAGGAGGAGGAGGAGAATAAGGAGAGCAGGAGGAGGAGAAGGAAGAGGAGGAGGCTGAGGAGGAGGAGGAGGTTGAGGAGGAGGGGCCGCTGGATTACATCAGGCCCTTCAGGGCCCTCCACGGGCCTTGGAACTGTCAGACAACAGCTCAGGAGAAAGAGCTGGTGCCGGGGCCAGGAGGTCCAGGACCCGTGGTTCTCAAGCGTGATGATCGAGAATCGAGAGGAGGATCCAGGATCGAGAATGGCAGATCTAGGATCGAGGATCGGGAGGAGGATCAAGGGTTGAGGAGCGGGAGGAGCGAGAGGAGAGTCTCGACGGGGGGGAATAAACGTGGGAGGATCGAGAACTGTTGACGCTTCGCGAATCCCCACCAGCGGTCGCTGCTGCCTGCCGTCTGACCGCGGCCTCGCGCGCGCCCGCTCCCTAGTCGCGGCCGCAGCCCGACCGTGACCGCCCGCCGCTGGCGCTTCCGCCTGCGTCTTCAATAGTGTTATATATATATATTAGTTGATATATTTAATATTGTGTATATATATATATATACATATATTATATATATATATATATATATATATATATATATATTTTAAAAAAAAAATCCCACCGCGTCCGTAGCCCCCTCTCAAAAGCCCCTGGCTCAAATCAGAAACGTCGCCTGCGGCTTCGATTGCTTTTCTGCTGCCGAGGGCTGTCCCGAGTCGGGCGGCCGCCGGCAGTCAGCTTCTTTCCTCTCGCATGGTGGCGCGAAATTCCCCACGTGAGGCCCTCGCGCGTCCAAGGGTCTCTGTGTCGCAAGCCTCGCTTTGATGTCGCCGTCGGCGCGCGCGGCATGCTGGCGGCAGCTGCGGCGGGCGGCGGCCGCGCGCCGAGCTGGCACCGCCAGCGCGGCTGCCGTGGCCGCCGCGGCGCCGCCGCCTGGCCTGCCGCTGCACTTGGCTGCCGCCTGCGCCGCCCCCGCCGCGGCGGCCGGCTGCTCGGCCGGGGCCGCCGCGCGGCCTGCCGCCGCGGCCCCTGCTGACAGCGCGGTCACGCTGGGCCCGCCCGTGGGCCGCCGCCTAGGCCTGTGCCCCCTGCTGGCTGCCTGGCTGCGCGTCCCGCCGCGGGCCGCCCATCTGCTAGGCTTTGTGCCTCCGGCTGCTGCCGTCCCCCAGCGGCGCGCGGCCTCCCCGCCGCGGCGAACCCGCCGCCTCGGCCAATGCGGCGGCGGCCCGCCGCTGGCGCCCCTTCGCCTGGCTGCGCCGTCGGCTCCGCGGGCGCCGCGCCGCCTGTGCGCCGCGTGGCGCCGCCTGACGCGGCTGGCGCCGCAGGCGCCGCTGGCGCCGGGCGCGGCGCTGGCGCCGCCGGCCTGCCGTCGAGCCGCCTGGGCTCCGCGGCGCCGCCGGCCCGCGTACCCAAATCGAGGTGAGGACCGCGGGCTCGGCGGCCGGTGCCGCCGCCGCCGCCGCCCCTGCGGCCGCCAGCGCCGGGCGTCCGCACCGCCAGCCGCCGCCGCCGCGGCCCGATGTCGAGGCGTGCCGCCGCTGCTGCCGGCGGGCCACGCGGCCGCGCCGCGTCCGACGTGGCCGGCGCTGGCCGGACGCTTGCGAGCGCCCCGCTTCTGTCGCCGTCCGCGGCATGCGCCGCTGCTGCGCCAACTGGCTCCCGCAGCAACAGGCTCCCATCGGGCAGACGCACCAGCAGGGCGCCGCGGCAGCAACAGCAGCCGAAGGCCGCTGCAGCAGCACCAGCATCAGGGGACCAGGAACTCAGAATTTCGAGGCGGCGCCAGCCGTGGTGACCAGAGTTTCGAAGGCGGCTCCTGGACCTGAATTTCGAGGCGGCTCCAGCCGTAGCGACTATCCGGAGGATTCTTTCACTGGAAGTGCAGCCTTCAGCTGCCCCCTGGGTCGTTGCCGTGCAGCGCAGCCAGCATCTCAGGCAGATCCAGTCCCCAGCATGCCGATCAATCCCACATCGGATTCGCCGATTAATCCCGTGGTTCCTGGCGACAGTGCGAGTAACAATTCGGCCTGCAGCCGAGGAAGTAACGGGGTCCCAAGCAGATGCCTGGCAGTGCAGAGTGAAAGGGCGACCTTCAGTTGCAACCCTGGTAATCCTGGCAGTCATGACGGCGCGCTCCCCCCACGCGTGTTTGGCGCTCAGCCCCGGGCGATGGAGACTGCGGCGGCGAGGCGACGCCGACAAGGGCGTGCTGCGAATCAGCGCCGCCTGGACGCTGCTGCCGCGGCCGGCGGCCGCCCCCCTGGGCTCGCCAGCGCGGCCAACGCGGTTGGCGCTGCCAACGCGTCGGAGGCGTCCTCTCCATTGGGCGCGTCCGCCGCCGTTTGCGCAGCCAACGCCGCTGGCGCCGCTGGCGATGGGTGCCCCGCCGCGGCCTCCGCCGCCAGCGCCATCTGGGGGGCCGACGTGGCTACGGCGGCCCACGCGCGCGCGCCAGCCAGGTCCGCGGACGCCCTCGGGCGAGTTGGCGCCGTCCGTGTCCGGCGGCCCGCGCCCCGCGCCGCCTTCGCCGCCGACGCTGCTGACGCCCCAAGCGTCCGCGCAGTCGGCGCCAGTGCTGCGCCCGACGCAGCCGCCGCCGCCGCGTGCGCCTGCGCCGCTGCCGCCGCAAAGGCTGCGCAGGCCTCCCTCTGGGCGGCCGTCGCGGCCCTGGCCCAGGCTGCTGGGCGCGCGGCGGGCGCCGTCGCGAGCGCGCTCCCTGGGCGCAGAACCGACCCGCTTGAAGACAATCGTAAATCTGAGGTTGACGAGTGCAGCAAATCTGGAGGTGGCGTTTCGCCTGGAGACAGTCGCCAACCAGCGGCCGTTAGCTGCATCAGTCGCCAGGGAGAGTTACACACAGAGCACGCGGTGGTCAGCCGCAGCGGGTCGGTTCTTCCCTCTGTCAGAGACAGGCAGACAGGCGTTCCTACAGCTCCTCATTCCTATCAGCGTCCCAGGCGCAGAGTCTTGGTGGAGGCCGAATATGCCCCCGACAGCGCGCCCATTCCTAGTGGCAGTGTCACGGTGACAGGTGGTGGCTCCGCGGAGGGCGCGCCTGCGGTCGGAGACCGGCCTCCTCCCGACATCAGGTTCACGACGCCTTCCCGAGCGGTGGATGGAGGGTATCTCGAGCCTCCTCGCAGCATAGAGAGTCAGGAGTTCACATTGGAACGTGCGGCCTTCAGCTGCAGTTGTCCCCTGGGGGTGCTACGGACCGAACAGGTGGTCGTCAGCCACAGCGCGCCGGTGCTTTCCCCTCCAGGAAATGACCGAGCAGGAGTTCCTACAGCCCCTCGCTCCTATCAGCGTCCCGGGGGCAGTCCCGTTGTTGAGGCGGAAGATGCGGCCGAAATTCCGCCCCCCCCTGGCAACAGTATCGTGGCGACAGGTGGGGATGCCGCAGAGGGCGCACCTGCGCTCGGAGACCGGCCTCCTCCCGAAGGGAGGTCCCCGACGCCTCCCCGAGCGGATGATGGAGGATATCTCGAGCCTCCTCGCAGCATAGAGAGTCAGGAGTTCACACTGGAACGTGCGGCCTTCAGCTGCAGTAGTCCCCTGGGAGAGCTACAGACCGAACAGGTGGTCGTCGGCCACAGCGCGCTGGTGCCTTCCCGTCCAGGAGACAACCAAGCAGGCGTTCCTACAACCCCTCACTCCTATCAGCGTCCCGGGGGCGGTCTCGTTGTTGAGGCGGAAGATGCGGCCGAAATTGCGCCCCCCTCTGGCAGCGTAATCGTGGCGACAGTCGGGGATGCCGCAGAGGGCGCGCCCGCGCTCGGAGACCGGCCTGCTCCCGAAAGGAGGTCCGCGACGCCTCCCCGAGCGGATGATGGAGGATATCTCGAGCCTCCTCGCAGCATAGAGAGTCAGGAGTTCACGCTGGAACGTGCGGCCTTCAGCTGCAGTAGTCCCCTGGGAGAGCTACAAACCGAACAGGTGGTCGTCAGCCACAGCGCGCCGGTGCCTTCCCGCCCAGGAGAGAACCAAGCAGGCGTTCCCACAGCCCCTCACTCCTATCAGCGTCCCGGGGGCGGTCTCGTTGTTCAGGCTCAAGCGGTTGTGGCTCAAGCTGTTGTGGCGCGAGCTCAAGCCATCGCATTGCCAGTCGCCGGGGCTGTCGGCCACCACCTCATATCCCATTTTTCCCCCCTGGCAACAGTATCGTGGCGACAGGTGGGAGTGCTGCCGAGGGAGCGCCCGCGGTCGGAGACCAGCCTCCTCCCGAGAAGAGGTCCACGACGCCTCCCCGAGCGGATGGTGGAGGATATCTCGAGCCTCCTCGCAACATCGAGGGTCAGGAGTTCACATTGGAACGTGCGGCCTTCAGCTGCAGTAGTCCCCTGGGAGTGCTGCGGCCCGAACAGGTGGTCGTCAGCCACAGCGCGCCGGTGCCTTCCCCTCCAAGAAATGACCGAGCAGGCGTTCCCACAACCCCTCACTCCTATCAGCGTCCCGGGGGCGGTCTCGTTGTTGAGGCGGCAGATGCGGCCGAAATTGCGTGCCCCCATGGCAACGGCATCGTGGCGACAGTCGGGAATGCCGCAGAGGGCGCGCCTGCGCTCGGAGACCGGCCTGCTCCCGAGAGGAGGTCCACGACGCCTCCCCGAGCGGATGATGGAAGATATCTCGAGCCTCCTCGCAGCATAGAGGGTCAGGAGTTCACGCGGGAACGTGCGGACTTCAGCTGCAATAGTCCCCTGGGAGAGCCACAAACCGAACAGGTGGTCGTCAGCCACAGCGCGCCGGTGCCTTCCCGTCCAGGAGACAACCAAGCAGGCGTTCCTACAGCCCCTCAATCCTATCAGCGTCCCGGGGGCGGTCTCGTTCTTGAGGCGGAAGATGTGGCCGAAATCGCGTCCCCCCTGGCAACGGTATCGTGGCGACAGTCGGGAATGCCGTAGAGGGCGCGCGTGCGCTCGGAGACCGGCTTCCTCCCGAATGGAGGTCCACGACGCCTCCCCGAGCGGATGATGGAGGATATCTCGAGCTTCCTCGCAGCATAGAGAGTCAGGAGTTCACGCAGGAACGCGCGGCCTTCAGCTGCAGTAGTCCTCTGGGAGAGCTACAGGCCGAACAGGCGGTCGTCAGCCACGGCGCGCCGGTGCCATCCCCTCCAGGAGAGAACCAAGCAGGCGTTCCTACAACCCCTCATTCCTATCAGCGTCCCGGGGGCGGTCTCGTTGTTGAGGCGGAAGATGCGGCCGAAAATGCGTGCCCCCCTGGCAGCGGTATCGTGGCGACAGTCGGGAATGCCGTAGAGGGCGCGCCTGCGCTCGGAGACCAGCCTCCTCCCGAGAGGAGGTCCACGACGTTTCTCCGAGCGGATGGTGGAGGATATCTCGAGCCTCACACCTGTGGACCTGTTGGCAACGCCAGGAGCCAAGTAGGATAGACCACGCCCGACCCCGTCGCGACCGTGCAGAACCTAGGCTGCATAAGGCTGCCCGCTGGAAGGCCAGGTCGCGGCCGCACCCGGGAGAAGCCAGAGTGAATTAGGGTGAAACAAGGGCGGTCGCGCCCGCGGCTTTCGTTGACGACCTTCCACTGTTTGTGGTCCTTCCTGGGTTCGCGGCGATCAGCGTGGATTTGCCGCCTGGCGCCCCCTGCCCGCGCCGTCACTTCCACCCAGGTACCGAAGCCGCAACTGCGTCCAGTCAACGCCGCGGTCCAGCGCGTCGCCCATGGCCCGCGCGTCGCAGTTGTGGCTGCGGAAGGAGGACAGGAAATTGACGCGCGTTTGCTGGTCGCGCCGCCGCGGGTCGAGCGCGCCTTTGCTGCCAGGCATGGCGTGCTGCTGGGCGAACGCGTGCCAGGCGCCTGTGAACCTCGCTCCCAGGGTGACCTGAAGCCGCTTTATCGTCTCGCCAGGTGCCCCCCCGGGGGGGTCCCAGTGGATGCCGCCGATCTTAGCTTTATATAGCTGCTGTCCCGTGTCTGGGTCTGAAGGTTCTGGACAGTGACGCGCGGCGGGGCCCGCTACCAGGGGCGGGGTGGTCAGCGGCTGGTCCTCGGCGCGGCGCCTGCTGCTGCGTCCACCGCCTGCCGTCTGCCGTCCACCAGACCCGCCAGCGCGGTCGGCGTCGCTACGGGCCAGGTTTCGGCCCAGGGGCGGCGGGGAGACTGACTGGAAGGTCGCCAGTCACAGAGGCTAGGCAGGGCGTCCACCTGCTGCCACGAAGACGCGCTGGGGGAACGTTCCGGCCGCGCTGCCGTTGTTCCTCGGCGCTCGAGCTCGCGCCATTGCCAGGGAGGGAGGGGCCAGGGCAAGTAGTGTCAGCCAGGGGAGTGTGGCGGTGGGTGGTTGCCTGTTCCTGTTCTTGCCCATGCTCCCATTCCTGTGCTGGCGCCACTTCCGCGCCCTCCCCGTGGGCGGCCGGCAGCTCCTGCTCATCGGGCTCTTCCGGCTCCTGCTCCGCATGCTGCTCGCGTTCGCTGCCTGCGACTGTTCCGACTGGTTGGGCCCGCCGCCGGAATCGTCTATGGCTTCGCGAGGCGCGGCGGCTACTGGGGCACGGAAGCCTGGCGGGGACATGCGGGTTGGCGCGGGCCGCGCGGTTGGCCGCCAGGTAAAGGCCGTGTCGCCTCCAGCAGCTGGGGCGGGGAGGAACGCTGCGCTGTGGTAAGCGGGGGCAGGCCCCTCCCGTTGGCGCTCGCCTTCAGACCCGCGCCCGCCCTCGTCCACGAGCGTGCCCCCATCTGTCGCAGCGTGACTTTCGCCATGTGTGGGAGTGCTGCGGGTCGTACCTGGCCCAGGCACGTTGTCAGACACCGTTTCTTTCGCCGGGGCGGGAGTCGCCTTCCTCAGCGTGGCCCGGCCTTCGGGAGGGAGTGGCTGTGGTTCGCTGTCCGTTCGGGCGGATTCGCTGACAGGGGAACGAGGGCGAATGGGCGCGAAGGGACTTCTCTCGACAAGCTGGCGGATGGCCTCGATGTCCTGCCTCTGCAAGGCATGCTCGTGGTGCCCCAGCGAGGGGTCTTCGAGAGTGCCAGGGGCGGCGGCGGGCGGAGTCGCAGCGGGGCGTTGTTGGGTCTCGCCGCCAACCAGATGTATCGACAGCCCCAGGCTTTGCAAGTAATGGGTTCCGTATCGGCCGTCGGCCACGGGGATGGCCTCGGAGGCGCTGGCTGGAGGGTCTGTGCCGATCGCAAACACGCGCCCGTCTGTGGCCCGCGCGCACCTCCAGGAGTCAAGCGAAACCTCCAATCGTGAGCGCCCAGGGCCGCTGTCAATCGCACTTTCGCGGACTCCCACGACGCGAGAACTGTGGCAACTGACGGCCGCGTTTAGATTTACGACCTCCTGGCTGTCTGTTGCGCGCGGAATGTATCCGATTTCCGCAGTGCCGTCCGCAGCATTCCGAACTGTCGTCGCGATGCTGTTGCCAGGGGAGTGCGCCAACTCGGGCGCATATTCGGCGTCCGCCAAGACTCTGCTCCCAGGGCGCTGGTAGGAGTGAGGGGGCGCAATTTCGGCCGCATCTTCCGCCTCAACAACGAGACCGCCCCGGGGGCGCCGATAGGAGTGATGGGGTTGTAGGAGCGCCTGCGTGATTGTCTCCTGGAGGGGAAGGCGCCGGCGCGCTGTGGCTGACGACCGCCTGTTCGGTCTGTAGCGCTCCCAGGGGACTACTGCAGCTGAAGGCCGCACGTTCCAGTGTGAACTCCTGACTCTCTATGCTGCGAGGTCACAGGTGGCGCACTTCGGATGACTGTTGGTCGTGCGTCGCATCCGCTGGCGCCGCCTTCATTGTCCTGGTGTCACCCGCCACTGGCTGCGCACGAGCACCCTGGGTACATCTTTGGCATTGGGTGTGGTCCATCCTGCTCGGTTGCTTTGCTATGTATTCACAGGTCTTGCTATGCTATGCGTGGACCACGGTGCACATGATTGCTCCTGGGGCGTAGGTTTACCTACCTTTGAGGGGTCACTACTCGGTCTGTCGGTGTGCGACGCTTCAGCTGGCGCCTCTTCAGATTTCGCGCCATTTTGGCAGCGCGTGCCAGGTTTGGCTAATTTGGTGCTCCCTGGGTTTCCCTGGGCCTTGCAGCTTTGCCCTGGGTTCTGCTCTCCTTCGGATCAGCCTCGCCCTCGCCGCAGTTGCTGCTCGCTGTATCCGGCGCCGCCGCGGCCGCCTAGTCGCGCGCGTTAGCCGTCGGTAATTGATTGCTGTCGCGGCCCGACCTATTTCGCCCGCCGCCGGCGCGTTCGCCTGCGGCTGTCTAAAAAATCCCCTCCAGCTTTTGCTGTCTCTCTCGACAGCCACTTTGGGTTGACTGGAACAGTCGCCCCCTGCGCACCACTCTGCTGGCGGCGATCTGTGTGCAGCCCGCGCTGCCCCTCCCTCGTCCTCGGCTCTGTGCGAGCTGCTTCCATGACATGTTTCATTGCGGCTGTTGGCTGCAACCCCCCCTCCAACCGGCGCACGTGTTCATTGCGGCTGTTGGCTGCGCCCCCCCATCCACCGCGTGGTCAGATTCAGCCCTGGCTGCGTTCCAGCGCTCCATGAGGTGGTCGCGGCAGCTGTGAATCTCGGCGCTAGTCGTGACCGGTATCTGCGAGGTTGCAGTCTACTAGCCCTTGGGCCAGCGTGTTCTTTCTCATCGTTGCAGCCCCGGCCAGTCACTGGTTTCGGATACGATGAACGACACACCGCCCCCCCCCAGGCAGCGGTGCGGTCCGTGGAGTGGGTGCTGTGTAGGTACCTGCCGTTCCCCTGCCCTCTCTGTGGTCAGATTCAGCCCTGACTGCGCTCCAGCGCCTATGAGCTGGTCGCGGCTGCAGCGTACCTCGGCGGCCTTCGGCCGATATCCGCTAGGCGGCAGTGTACTGGCTCTTGGGCCTGCGTGTCCTCTTTCATCGTTGCTTCCTGGCCTGTCACTGGTTTCGGAAACGATGACTGACTCATCGGCCCCCCCCGGGCAGCGGTGTGGATCGTGGAGTGAGTGCTCTGTAGCTCCCTGCCGTTCCTCTGCCCCTGTCTTAGCCGACCCCGCGTACGGCGGTGGTACGGGCTTCGCGCTGACTGGTTCAGCCTTCAGCGTGTCGCTTCGGTTCTACCTGCCCGCTTTCGGCTAGGAGAGCTGCTCGGAGCTTGGCGCCGACAGGGCGACTTCTCCGTTGCACTGCACTGCGGTCTGCTTCACTTCGGTGTGGCTGGCGCCTATGTGCGATCGCCTTAATGCGGAGCATTTTGCTCGGTGTATGTGCACCCCACGCATTCCTTGCAAATTAGCCCCGTACTGTGACCCGGACGCCGCTTCCGCTCCCTGTCCGTTACCTCGGAGCCGCTGACCAAAAATAATCCCCTACCAGCACAGAACAGGTCACGACCTCTCCTGGCGTGCAGGATCCCATTCACCCGCATGTGTGCATCAGCTACCCTGGCCGTTTGCAGTCAGCTCAGCCAGCTCAGCCTCAGCCTGCGGCCCCGCCGGCGGTAGGTTCTGATTCCAGGCTCGGCCGCTGTGCTCTTAGGCTCGCGCGTTGCTAATTTGATAGGACTGTGGCCCGGACCACCCAGCTCGGCGACTGCGATTCCGCGTCCGCCCGCGACCAAAAACACCCCCCACCAGCCCATCCAGAAACGATGCCCAGAGGAATTGCCTCGATCAGGGAAGTGGGCAGCACACAGAGGAAGCCAGTATGAGACATCTTGGGATGTCTTGAGCCATCTTGGAGGTCGTTTTGGGCTCTCCCAGGCGCTCTTGGAGTCATCTGAAGCAGTGCCCCCCAAGAGGCGAACCTGTGGCTAAACCTTCGTAACATCAATGATTTGGCATTCTCGCCGAGGCCTCTTGGAGCATCTTGGGTGCCTCTGGAGGGTCTCTTGGGGCCTCGTGGGGGTCTCCTGGGGGCCTCCTGGGGGCCTCTTGGGGGCCTCTTGGGGCCATCTTGGGGCCATCTTGGGACCTCTTGGGGCCTCCTGGGCGCT
>CAUYUJ010018069.1:132221-162699 GCA_963575745.1 Prorocentrum cordatum
TCGACTGCGCGGTCGCCGGACGATTGTGTGCAGTGTCCGCGGTGGCGCGCAGCGGGGTGCGACAGGAGGCCCGCCCAATGCACATTGCCGCCCCCTGCTAGCACCCACCAACTGTCTGGGTCCTCCTCCTCCTCCGTCCCCTCCTCCTCCTCCTCCTCCTCCTCCTCCTCCATCTACAATTACTCAATATGAATACTACTCTCCCTCTTCCCCTGATGACGTGCTGGGAGCGTTCGACCCCCCCCGCGTACTGTTTTTTTACACAGGATTCCCGGGAGTTGGGTTTTCGCTTGCATTTTTTTTCAAAATGCTGCTCTCGCTGAGGCGCCGGCCTCATTTTCGGGCCCCGCTCGTTCCGAATCGTGCTCCCGCTGCAGCGCTGGCCTCATTTCCGTGCTTCCGCTCGTTCCGAATCGTGCTCCCGCTGCAGCGCTGGCCTCATTTCCGCGCTTCCGCTCGTTTCGACTCGTACTCCCGCTGCAGCGCTGGCGTCATTTCCCGTGCCATGCCACGGCATGCAATGCAATGCTAGGTTGATACTACGCTTTGCGAGGCTCTTCTACGCCATGCCATGCCGTGCTCTACAATGCATCGCGTACCCTTTCGCGATCATTGCCCTGCTCGACATCCGACTGTGCGAGTAGAGAGGGGATCCACGCCATGGTAAGGGATGGGAGGGAGGGGTAGGATGTCAGATATGACGCGAGCGCACCTAGCTTGCCTCCTCCCCCTCCCCCTCCTCCTCCTCCTCCTCCTCCTCCTCCTCCTCCTCCTCCTCCTCTTCCTCGGGTCGCCTACGGCCCCGGTGGAAACCGTGCACCCGAACGGCCCCAGAACTACCGTCGTGGGCCCCAGAGGGGAACGAGAACCGCGCGTCTGTTCACCCCTCGTTTATTGCCACCCCGTCAACCAACACCCGAGGCCTTCTTGGGATGATTTCAATGGTGAGGTCATCATTGTCCCTGCAGTTGGGCTCGACGACCACACGCATGTTCGACACACCGAGGTGGCATAACTGTGTGTGTGAGAGGGGGTTCCCTTCTGTCCTTGTAGCCGATTGGGGGCGACATTCTCTGAAGGTACTGTTCTGGGTGCCAGGGCTAAATCGCGATTTTGAAAACTAGTTTTCCTCCACCTGAGTAAATGTGGAACGATGAAAGGGTGAATCTTCGATTCGCAACGTGCCGCGAGGTTCCGTGCCAGATAAGACGGATGTCCAAACGGGCGGCCTGCATGCGCGAAACTATTGTGTCACATGCTCGAATCGTATTTTGTGATGAGGCGTTGAACCAAACGCCCTCTCTTCTCCGCCTTCCTCCCTTTTCTCTTGTTTCGCCTGTCATACCATTCCTTCTCGTCGTACTCCTCTGCCTTCTTCGCTCATCCTTCCTCGACCGTCCTGCTTTTTCCTCACTCGCTCCTCCTTCCTCGTCCATCCTGCTGTCTTCCTCCTTGCTATTGTCGTCCCTCTCCGTCCGTCAGTGCCCTGCCTCCCTTTTCGTTCCTCCTTTCTTTCTCCTGTTCCCTCTTTTTTCATTGTAAGTCTTCCGCTCTCTCTTTCTCTTCCTGCCTCCTACCCTCAGGGCGTCGAGGTCTATATATCTGGGAGGGCTTCGCCCCCTGCCGCCAGCCCCGTCTCTCGGATATTGGGGTTTGCAAGAGCTATGTTGTGAAGCCTGGGCGCAGTCGTGAAGCAGCGTCGAAACTCCGATCGGGGGCCACTGGAGATACGAACGTGCCGAAGTTCATCAAAAGTTTAAGGAACATCGCAGATGTCGGCTTCTTGGGCCCCTCTTGGGGGTGCTCTTGGAGCGCTCTCGGGGGCCTCTTGGGAGCCTCTTGGGCCGTCATGGGACCATCTTGGGCGCCTCGGGGCCCTCTTGGGCCCCCTCGGAGGCTTCTGTACCGTCTTGGTGGCCTTTCATGGAGGATTGTGTCCTCGAGCGCGCGAACATTGTACGCTTTCTATGAAGGTTTATGATTTCGGGGACGCAGAAAACGCGTAAGTTATGAGGGATCGTGGCTTCGGGGACGCAGTTATCGCGCAATGTACGAAAGAGTATTGCCTTGGAGACGCGAATCTTGCATAATTTACCGAGACTGTTGGTTTCGGGAGCGCGAGCACAGCGTGATTTTCATGGTTTACGGCCTCCAGGATGCGAATGTTGTGTAATTTATACGGGGTTATGGTTCGGGAGCGCGAATCTGTTGTAATTTACGCGGGAGCATGGCTTGGGGGCGCGAATCCCATGTATTTACCTAACATCGAAGGCTGGTAGGTTTCTAGTGGTGTAAAAAGAGAGCAGCACATTACTCCAACATTACTCCACAGGGGGGTCTGGGCAGCCGTTGGGGAGCCGTTGGGGGCCGTTGGGGGGCCGTTGGGGTTTGCCGGGGGGGATCGTTTTTCGCATACAGTCACACACTTCGTGCTTTTCGATTTCCCAGAACTCCATTCCCGGGCCACATTCTGAATGCCCGGAGCCAACTGTACGCCACTTCGTGCTCTTCGACTTCCCAGAACTCCATTCCCGGGCCACATTTTGGATGCCCGGAGCCAACTGTAGGCCACTTCGTGCTCTTCTACTTCCCAGAACTCCATTCCCGGGCCACATTTTGGATGCCTGGAGCCAACTGTAGGCCACTTCGTGCTTTCGAGTTCCCAGAACTCCATTCCGGGCCACATTTTGAATGCCCGAGCCAACTGTAGGCCACTTCGTGATCTTCGAGTTCCCAGAATTTCATTCCTGGGCATGATTTTGAATGCCCGGAGCCAACTGTAGGCCACTTCGTGTTCTTCGAGTTCCCAGAATTCCATTCCCAGGCCACATTTTGAATGCTGAGGCAGGCTGAGGCTGAGGCTGAGGCAGGCTGATGCTGAGGCAGGCTGAGGCTGAGGCTGAGGCTCATGCAGGCTGAGGCTGAAGCAGGCTGAGGCCGAGGCTGGAGGCAGACTGATGCTGAGGCTGAAGCAGGCTGAGGCTGAGGCTGAGGCAGGCTGAGGCTGAGGCTGAGGCAGGCTGATGCTGAGGCAGGCTGAGGCTGAGGCTGAGGCTGATGCAGCCTGAGGCTGAGGCAGGCTGAGGCTGAGGCCGAGGCTGAAGGCAGACTGAGGCTGAGGCTGAAGCAGACTGAGTCTGAGGCTGAGGCAGGCTGAGGCTGAGGCTGAAGCAGGCTGATGCTGAGGCAGGCTGAGGCTGAGGCTGAGGCTGATGCAGGCTGAGGCTGAGGCAGGCTGAGGCTGAGGCCGAGGCTGAAGGCAGACTGAGGCTGAGGCTGAAGCAGACTGAGGCTGAGGCTGAGGCAGGCTGAGGCTGAGGCTGAAGCAGGCTGATGCTGAGGCAGGCTGAGGATGAGGCTGAGGCTGATGCAGGCTGAGGCTGAGGCAGGCTGAGGCTGAGGCCGAGGCTGAAGGCAGACTGAGGCTGAGGCTGAAGCAGACTGAGGCTGAGGCTGAGGCAGGCTGAGGCAGAGGCTGAAGCAGGCTGATGCTGAGGCAGGCTGAGGCTGAGGCTGAGGCTGATGCAGGCTGAGGCTGAGGCAGGCTGAGGCTGAGGCCGAGGCTGAAGGCAGACTGAGGCTGAGGCTGAAGCAGGCTGAGGCTGAGCAGGCTGAGGCTGAGGCTGAGGCTGAGGCAGGCTGATGCTGAGGCAGGCTGAGGCTGAGGCTGAGGCTGATGCAGGCTGAGGCTGAGGCAGGCTGAGGCTGAGGCCGAGGCTGAAGGCAGACTGAGGCTGAGGCTGAAGCATGCTGAGGCTGAGGCTGAGGCAGGCTGAGGCTGAGGCTGAGGCAGGCTGAGGCTGAGGCTGAGGCTGATGCAGGCTGAGGCTGAGGCAGGCTGAGGCTGAGGCCGAGGCCAACGGCAGACTGAGGCTGAGGCTGAAGCAGGCTGAGGCTGAGGCAGAGGCAGGCTGAGGCTGAGGCTGAGGCAGGGTGATGCTGAGGCAGGCTGAGGCTGAGGCTGAGGCTGAGGCAGGCTGAGGCTGAGGCAGGCTGAGGCTGAGGCCGAGGCTGAAGGCAGACTGAGGCTGAGGCTGAAGCAGGCTGAGGCTGAGGCTGAGGCAGGCTGAGGCTGAGGCGGAGGCAGGCTGATGCTGAGGCAGGCTGAGGCTGAGGCTGAGGCTGATGCAGGCTGAGGCTGAGGCAGGCTGAGGCTGAGGCCGAGGCTGAAGGCAGACTGAGGCTGAGGCTGAAGCAGGCTGAGGCTGAGGCTGAGGCAGGCTGAGGCTGAGGCAGGCTGAGGCTGAGGCTGAGGCAGGCTGAGGCTGAGGCTGAGCAGGCGGAGGCCTGAGGCTGAGGCTGAAGCGACTGGATGCTGAGGCTGAAGCAGGCTGGCTGAGGGCTGAGGCAGGCTGAGGCTGATGCAGGCTGAGCTGAGGCTGAGGCAGGCTGAGGTTGACGACCTGACTGCGACTGCCGTTGCCACTGCGACTGTCATCGCGAATGCGACTACGACTGCGAGAACAGCAGAATTCTACAACTGGATTCTCATCCGAATCTTAAGGGGAATGCTTCCAGATATGCTCCTGCACATCGCTGTTAGGTTGCTTTGCCGGGATAATTTTACGTGTCCCAGGGCCCCCAGAAATTCTGCCCCCCCTCCTGTTGGTGGTAACCATGGCCCTTTTCGGCTCCCCCCTCTTGCGCGGAGAACAAGAATTCTTTACGCTTCGCGTATCCCCACCAGCCCATCTCACAGCAGTAACTCTCGCGAAGCATGCCGACAGTCGTGTTTTTACCTAACAGCGAAGACTGATAGGTTTCTAGTGGTGTAAAAAGAGAGCAGCACATTACTCCAACATTACTCCACAGGGGGGTCTGGGCAGCCGTTGGGGAGCCGTTGGGGGGCCGTTGGGGGGCCGTTGGGGTTTGCCGGGGGCATCGTTTTTCGCATACAGTCACACACTTCGTGCTTTTCGATTTCCCAGAACTCCATTCCCGGGCCACATTCTGAATGCCCGGAGCCAACTGTAGGCCACTTCGTGCTCTTCTACTTCCCAGAACTCCATTCCCGGGCCACATTTTGGATGCCCGGAGCCAACTGTAGGCCACTTCGTGGTGTTCGAGTTCCCAGAACTCCATTCCTGGGCATGATTTTGAATGCCCGGAGCCAACTGTAGGCCACTTCGTGGTGTTCGAGTTCCCAGAACTCCATTCCTGGGCATGATTTTGAATGCCCGGAGCCAACTGTAGGCCACTTCGTGTTCTTCTAGTTCCAGAACTCCATTCCTGGGCCACATTTTGAATGCTGAGGCAGGCTGATGCTGCGGCCGAGGCAGGCTGAGGCTGAGGCAGGCTGAGGCTGAGGCCGAGGCTGAAGGCAGACTGAGGCTGAGGCTGAAGCAGACTGAGGCTGAGGCTGAGGCAGGCTGAGGCTGAGGCTGTAGCAGGCTGATGCTGAGGCAGGCTGAGGCTGAGGCTGAGGCTGATGCAGGCTGAGGCTGAGGCAGGCTGAGGCTGAGGCCGAGGCTGAAGGCAGACTGAGGCTGAGGCTGAAGCAGGCTGAGGCTGAGGCTGAGGCAGGCTGAGGCTGAGGCTGAGGCAGGTTGATGCTGAGGCAGGCTGAGGCTGAGGCTGAGGCTGAGGCTGATGCAGGCTGAGGCTGAGGCAGGCTGAGGCTGAGGCCGAGGCTGAAGGCAGACTGATGCTGTGGCTGAAGCAGGCTGAGGCTTAGGCTGAGGCAGGCTGAGGCTGAGGCAGGCTGAGGCTGAGGCTGAGGCAGGCTGAGGCTGAGGCTGAGGCTGATGCAGGCTGAGGCTGAGGCAGGCTGAGGCTGAGGCCGAGGCTGAAGGCAGACTGAGGCTGAGGCAGGCTGAGGCTGAGGCTGAGGCAGGCTGAGGCTTGAGGCTGAGGCAGGCTGAGGCTGAGGCTGAGGCTGAGGCAGGCTGATGCTGAGGCAGGCTGAGGCTGAGGCTGAGGCAGGCTGAGGCTTGAGGCTGAGGCAACTGAGGCTGAGGCTGAAGCAGGCTGAGGCTGAGGCTGTGGCTGAGGCAGGCTGAGGCTGAGGCTGAGGCAGGCTGATGCTGAGGCAGGCTGAGGCTGAGGCTGAGGCTGATGCAGGCTGAGGCTGAGGCAGGCTGAGGCTGAGGCCGAGGCTGAAGGCAGACTGAGGCTGAGGCTGAAGCAGGCTGAGGCTGAGGCTGAGGCAGGCTGAGGCTGAGGCAGGCTGAGAGGCTGAGGCAGGCTGAGGCTGAGGCCGAGGCTGCAGGCAAACTCAGGCTGAGGCTGAAGCAGGCTGAGGGCTGAGGCTGAGGCAGGCTGGAGGCTGAGGCTGAGGCTGAGGCAGGCTGCAGGCTGAGGCTGAGGCAGGCTGAGGCTGAGGCCGAGGCCGAGGCAGACTGAGGCTGAGGCTGAAGCAGGCTGAGGCTGAGGCTGAGGCAGGCTGAGGCTGAGGCTGAGGCAGGCTGATGCTGAGGCAGGCTGAGGCTGAGGCTGATGCAGGGTGAGGCTGAGGCAGGCTGAGGCCGAGGCTGAAGGCAGACTGATGTTGAGGCTGAAGCAGGCTGAGGGCGAGGCTGAGGCAGGCTGAGGCTGATGCAGGCTGAGGGTGAGGCTGAGGCAGGCTGAGGCCGAGGCTGAAGGCAGACTGATGTTGAGGCTGAAGCAGGCTGAGGCGAGGCTGAGGCAGGCTGAGGCTGAGGCAGGCTGAGGCTGAGGCTGAGGCAGGCTGAGGCTGAGGCTGTGACTGCGACTGCTGTTGCCACTGCGACTGCCATTGCGAATGCGACCGCGACTGCGAGAACAGCAGAATTCTACAACAGGATTCTTATCTGAATCTTAAGTGGAATGCTTCCAGATATGCTCCTACACATCGCTGTTAGGTTGCTTTGCCGGGATAATTCAGGCGTGTGTCCGCTTGGCCCCGCATATCTCCCCTGTTCCTCCTTCCTCCCGCCTCCTTGTACATCCTCCTTGTGAGGGGAGCGGGAGAAGGACGAGGCGGAGGAGGAGGGAAAGAACGCGCTCCTCGTGATTTGAGTCGTTTGGGGTTTCTCGTCCTGGTGTGAGTCGTTCGGGCCCTTCTTCCTGGTGTGAGTCGTTCGGGCTCTTCGTGGTGTGAGTCGTTCGGGCTCTTCGTCCTGGTGTGAGTCGTTCGGGCTTCTCGTGGTGTGAGTTGTTCGGGCCCCTCATCCTGGTGTGAGTCGTTCGGGCCCCTCCTCCTGGTGTGACTCGTTCGGGCTCCTCGTGGTGTGAGTCGTTCGGGGCCCGCGTCGTGGTGTGAGTCCTTCGGGCTCCTCGTGGTGTGAGTCGTTTGGGCGCCTCGTCCTGGTGTGAGTCGTTCGGGCCCCTCCTTGTGTTGTGAGTCGTTCGGGCTCTTCGTGGTGTGAGTCGTTCGGGCCCCTCGTCCTGATGTGAGTCGTTCGGGCTCCTCGTGGGGCCTCTTGGGGGCCTCTTGGAGCCTCGTGGGGCCTCTTGGGGGCCTCTTGGGGGCCTCTTGGGGGCCTCTTGGGGGCCTCTTGGGGCCTCGTGGGCCTCTTGGGGGCCTCTTGGGGGCCTCTTGGGGGCCTCTTGGGGGCCTCTTGGGGGCCTCTTGGGGGCCTCTTGGGGGCCTCTTGGGGCCGCTTGGGGGCCTCTGGGGGGCCTCTTGGAGGCCTCTTGGGAGCCTCCTGGGGGCCTCTTGGGGCCATCTTGGGGCCTCTTGCGACCTCCGCAGAAGCGCAAAGGAGAGCTGCCCCCTGAGAAGGACAAAATGAGCCCAAAACCTTCGTAAAATCAATGATTTTGCTATGAGGAAAGATGAGCGCGGCCCCCTCAGAAGGCCAAAATGGGGCCAAAACCCTCGTAAAATCAATGATTTCTGTTTCAAAGACGAGCAGAGGGACCAAACTCCCCCCCCCCCCGGGGCCAGAATCCTCGTGAGGGTCGTCGTTTTTTGGCCCTCCGAGGAGTCGAAATGGACCCCCCCGCCACCACTCGGGAATCCCTGTCCAGGTCCAGGGGGAGGGGGTAGGGGGAGGGGTAAACCCCTCCCCGAAGGGGAAGATAGGGGGTTGAGAACAGAGAGAGCTCGCTAAACCACTCACGCCCCAAGGGCTGGTGGGATTCAAAGCAGTAAGCTGAACGCAGGATTTTAACATCGGACAGTGGAAGCTGGAACTGGAGCAGGGAGCAGCAAGCCTAATCCGCGGAGTCTGGTGGCCTCATGGGGGCCAGCGGATATCCACTGCCTCTGGCCAGGCCCATCCTGGGCCCAAGAGAGATGTGTATATGCATCCCTGGCCAAGCCAGGGGGGCGCGTACATCGCTCATGGGCCCTGGGCGGTCCTGGCCAGGAGCAGTGGATCTGTACGGATCTTGTCGCCCTATTCATTCTCCTTGGCGCGCTGACTCAACAAGGCCTGCAGTGCCCCTTCGCCCACGGCAACACGGAGCTCCGTGCCCTGCGAATGGCTTAGCTCCGGGGCCGGCAATTTTGCTGCCGCTTCTCCGCTCCTCCTCCTCCTCCTCCTCCTCCTCCTCCTCCTCCCTCCGCTGCCCACTCCTTTTGGGGGCTGTCAGGTGTTGCTCCCGAGCTTCCGTGGGGCTCTCGCGTAAGGGCTGCCGCAGATCGCGCTGCTTGCCTCTCGCGCAGGGTTCCTCGCAGCAGCCTCTCCGGGCTCTTCTCGAGGGGCCAGCGCGCGGCGCGCGCTCGTCGCGCCGGGCCCTCAGGCCCCCCTCCTGTCGGGCGTTGGCAGCTCCTCGCTGCTCGCTGTTCCCCCCGTCCGCCGCCCCCTCCCACCTCTCACCCCTACCTCGGCCCACTCCCTCCTGATGATACTCTGGAGCAGGTCCGACGTCCTTTCTCATCCCCCAGCCGCACTCGCGGCCTCCCCCGCCGAAGTATTCTCCGGAGGCCCAGGCCAAACGGTGGCCACTGTCGAGGGGCTTGCTCAATGCGTCATTCTCCCTCTTCCGCCCCACCTTCCTCCATCCTGCCTGCCCCCTCATGCTTTTAATTTGCTTCGCGCATGCCGCCAGCCCATCCTATATCATGGTTGCCCTTTGCATGCGTGCTCGCGGGGATTGGGAACTGTTCGGGTTGTGGCATTTTCCCCGAGCTGTCGCGTGAGGCTCGCGTGAGGGGAGTCAGCTGCTGGGTAGATTATTGGAGCCCGTTCGAAGGCTGTCAGGAGCAGCTTGGGAGACTCTCAGGGGCGTGTGAGGGCCTCCTGCGGGCTCCTTGGTCGCCTCTCATGGGCTTCTTGGCGCCCTTTGGAGGGGGCTTCTTCTGGGGGCGCACGTGCGGCCACCGGTGGGTCTTTTTGTAGTCCATCGGGCTGCCTCCGTCCATCTTGGGCCCCTTGGGCACCATCATGAGGCACAAGGTGTACAGGAGACCCATGCCAAGAAACACCCTGCTCGCCTCCAGGGTGCCTTGGGTGTCTTGGGTTTCGATGGGTTTGCTGTGGAGAGCGCGACGTTCCCACGCCAAAAACCGACGGGCGTCCTGAGGTCTTAGGGTTGGGTTTCTTGTGGAAGGTTTCTTGTGGTCGGGCCCCTACTGTACTGGATTAGTCTTGGGGCCGTCTGATCGCCTGGCGTCGACTGGCCCGCGCTCTTGGGCCGCTCCGGGGCCCTCTGGGGGCCGCCTCAGGAGGCCCTGCGCCCTAGGGGTCCCCTCGATCAAACAACAAGCCCCAGGCGGGTGTGGCCCCGGTCCCCTGGCACAGTTCTGTCCCGATCCGGTGTTCTTTGAGATAATCAACACCTCCCCCTTCCCCGCCTTCCTCCTGTTCCTCCTCCTCCTTCCTCTTCTTACCTTCCCCCTCCCCCATCTTCCGCGTCCTCCTCCTCCTCCTGCTCCTCCTCCTTCTCCTCCTCCTCCTCCTTCCCCTCCTCCTCCTGCTCGTCCTCCTCCTCTTCCTCCTCCTCCTCCTCCTCCTCCATGCCATGCCTGGCCCCGAAGGAACCCTGACACAGTCCTGTCCCGATCTCGGGGCCCCCTGGCTGCGTCTCTCGCCCTGCGGCGCCCCCCCTTCCTGCAGGCCGGGGGCAGCCGACGAACCAGGCCCCAGAAGGAGGAGGAGGAGGAGGAGGAGGAGGAGGAGGAGGAGGAGGAGGAGGAGGAACTGGAGGCGGAGGAGGAGGAGGAGGAAGAGGAACTGGAGGCGGAGGAGGAGGAGGAAGAGGAGGAGGAGGAGGAGGAGGAGGAGGAGGAGGAAATGGAGGCGGAGGAGGAAGAGGAGGAAGAGGAGAGGGCGGCGGAGGAGGAGGAGGAGGAGGAGGAGGCGGAGGAGGAGGTGGAGGAGGAGGATGAGGAAGAAGAGGCAGGAGACACCGTGGCCTCCACCTCCAGCGGGCGTAAGCCCTCGGATGCACGAGGGCGAAGCGGAGTTCGACTGCCTCCCTCTCCTCGCTTCCCAGCAGGTGGCGAGCCGCAGGCTTGTGCGCAGGTCCTGCCCCTGTGGCACAGCTGCAGCGTCGACTTCGTGAACTGGGCCACGGGGCGCTACTGAACACCATCTCGGTGCCGCCCCCCGCGGGCCTTAGACGACACTTTCTGTCCTTCCTCGCTTCTTTGTGCGCGTGTGCGCTCTCCGTGCAGCATGTTTGCCGCCATTTGGGGGGTCGAGGGCGGGGCTGCTTGTCCCGCTTTCCTGCGCCATGTGCCGTGGCGCCGCTGCGCCTCCTGTCCTGAATGCCTGCCGCTTCGGGGCTGGAGGCGGCCCGCGAGATTCTGTGCGTGGCCGATGAGTCCAATTTGTCAAGCGGGCGGGCATAGTTCGCTCAGCAGGTTTCGCCGCGATTTTGCCCCTCCGCCCTGTTGGGGCTCTCTCTTGGAGCGTTTCGGGGCCCTGCTAGGGCTCTCTCGGAGTCCTCTTGGCGGCGCTTCGGGGCTCGAAAAGAAAGCGTGGCCAGGTTTTTTTTGTCTTTGCCAGTGGTTCTGGCAAGCGTGACCGCTTCGAAGGAGGTGTTATTCCGCAATGTTGGCGGTCGTTGAAGTTCGCTGACTACGGTCGGGCCGAGGTGTAAGATCGAGGCCGGCTCGGGGAGGGTACCCTGATGTTCTTTGTGTTCGCTCGGAGCTTTTGTGCATCCTGGGTGAGGTTAGCCTTGAACGTTTTGTGCGTTTCGGCCAGCGGAGGGTCTCAGGTTCTTGCAGAGTATTCTTCGACTCACGTAAAAAGTGACCCTTGGCTGTGGTGACCTCTGTTGCGGGCTCGTCATCATCATCGTCTTTGCCATCATCATCTTCATCATTAGCAGCATCGTCATCATCGTCGTCGTCATCATCAACATCATCATGATCAACACCACCAGCATCATCCATATCATCTTCTTCTTCGTACATGCGCCGAGGCCAGACCTCAGGAACACGAAGCTCTGCCGCGAGCTGCTCCAGACGGGGGAGTCGCCGCCCCAGCTGATCCTAGCCTACCTCTTGGCTAGGGCGCACCCGTAATGTGTGCGCCCTTGGAGGTACTCCTGGCACTCTCCATTTGCCTCCCTCGTTGGCCCCCGCTCTACCGATTTGCCGCCATGGGGGAAGCGGGTTTGGAGGGAAACGGGTCCTGAAGCTTTTCGCCGTTTTCGGGTCCTCGGGGCCTTCCACGGGCTCTGGGACTGTCAAAGAACGATTCACGATGAAAATCGGATCTTGGGGGAAGCCCCATCGTCCAGGACCCTTTTCCGTCAGGACCCGTTCCCCCCATGCTAACTCATGCTCTCGTTTTTTCTACCCTTTTGTCTCCCTCGTGTGACCCAGGCCTCCCAGATGGGGTCCGATCACATGGGGGAGAAGGTCGCGCCGCAAGGCCGATGCATCGGCGATGCGGTTCGATGTAGAGCCTGATTTTTTCCCCGCCGGCTGCTTCGATGCATCGCCGACGTCGCTGGTGCATCGCCAATGCATCGCATCACCGATGCGACGCGATCCCGTGACCCCATGTACGCCGACCCCATCTACGTAGGATGCTTCTGGGTTTTTCGGCCAGCCAGGGGGGGAACTGAGATGGGGCGGGCCTTCTCAGAAGTGTTGAAAGGCCTCGGGCCTTCGGAGATGTTTCCCCAGCTTTCCCCGAAAACGCAGCAAACCTCTCAGAGGGCCCGGAGGCTTGGGAGAAACCTCGCCGAGTTCTGAAGGGGGCCTTTTCTCTGCCCCCCCTCCCCTCTTCGCTCGCCGACGATGGGTGGGACGGCGCCAAATTTCGGGCGACGAAATCTATACATATCCACTTCTCCCTGACCATGCCCATCTTGAACCCAGGAGCTGTGTATGCGCCCTCCTGGCCAAGCCAGGAGGGCGTGGCGTATACACCGCTGCGGGGTTGAGGATGGGCCTGGCCAGGGAGCAGTGGATGTGTATAGATTTCGTCGCCCTAAAATTGCGAGCGCCCGCGCGGATCCTGGCGGAGCCGAGCCCTGGTGCTCGGGAGCGGGGCGCGCCCCCCCCGGGCAGTTGCCGCCCCCCCTGCCTCAGGAGGCCGGGGCCTCTGGGGAGTCGGACACCCCCGCCGCTTCGGTACGGGTGAGGTGAGGTCCCAGACCCCCTCGAGTCATGAGAAAATCACGACGGGAGGTTTTTCATTATTTTCGGCCTCTGGGGGCCCTTGCGGGCCCTCGGGACCGTCAAAAAACGACTCAGGACGAACAACCGGTCCCGGGGAATGGGTCGAGACCTCGGGGGGTCGACGTCATGAAAAAATCATGACGTCGGGGGTCTGGGGTGAGGTGAGGTGAGGTCCTTCTGTCGCGGGCCACGGGCCACTGGTCACGGTCCTTCTGTCGCGGTCACGGCCTGTGGAGAGAGGGGGTTGCGCGTTGCCAGTGGACAGAAGGACCGCTTCAAGAGCGGATTCATCTGGTTAGGTGAGGTGCATCGCTGATTTCGGTGGCCAGTCCGGGTGCCCGGGTGCCCGGGTGCCCGGGGTGCCCGGGGTGCCCGGGGTGCCGGGGTGCCCGCGGGTGCCCGGAGTTGCCCAGGGGTGCCCAAAGGTGCCCTGGGGTGCCCGGGTGCCCAGGTGCCCGTGCTCTCTTGCCCCATAGCCCTAGAACCCTAGAGACCTATAGCCCAGTAGCTCTATAGCCCTATGACCCAATGGCCCCATAGTCCCGTAGCCCTATAGCCTGATAGGCCTATAGCCCTATAGCCCAATAGCCCTACAGCCCCATTGTCCTATTATCCTTGCTCTATAGCCCAATCGCCCAATAGCACAATAGCCCAATGAACCGTATAGCCCAAAAGCCCAAAAGCCCAAAAGCCCAATAGCCCATAAAGTCTTATATCCCTACAACCCTATAGCCTTCTAGCCCTAAAGCCCTATAGCCCTACAGCCCTACAGCCCTGTAGCCCTATAGCCCTATAGCCGTAAAGCCCGATAGCCCTAATAGCCCTATAGCCTTACAGCCCTATAACCCTATAGCCCTACAGCCCTACAGCCCTAAAGCCCTATTGTCCTAGCCCTATAGCCCTAGCTCTCATGGCCTTCATAGCCCTCGCAGACTTCATATAAACCTAAGAAGCAATCACAAAGGGATCTCATCTAAGATCAACAAAAGACTCTGACGTTTTTTTCTCCAGTATCATTTTTGCAGTGTGGGCTCCCTTCGGGTAGGAGATCGATTACAGAATTCATTCACCCCTAGAAGTGTTTTCGTTCGTCGAGTCTGTGAAAAGCGTGTAAAGTGGTCGTAGGTATGCAAGCATGCTGTATTTTCCGTAGACTCGACGGATATAGTATATATATATATACAGATATGCATATATGTATTTATAGATATATATGTACATCTGTATGTATGTATGTTTGTATGCATTCATGTATGTATGCATGTATGCATGCAAGCATGTCTGTATATGCATATGCAAATGTATATGTATATGTATATGTGTATGTATATGCACATGTACATGTATAGGTATGTGTAAATGTATATGCATATGTACATGTACATGTACATGCATATGCATATGTATATGTGCATATGTTTGTATACGCATATGTATATGTATGTATGTAATTTTGTATGTCTGTATGCATGTATGCATACATGAATGTATGTATATAGATGCATGCATGTATGTATATATATGTACGACTGTATACATGTATGTATATATACACGTATGAATGTATGTATGTATGTATGTATGTATGCATGTATGTATGTATGTATGTATGTATGTATGTATGTATGTATGTTTGTATGTATGTATGTATGTATATACGTATGTATGTATGTATATATGCATGCATGTATGTATGTATGTATGTATGCATGTATGTATGTATGTATGTATGTATGTATGTATGTATGTATGTATGTATGTATGTATGTATGTATGTATGTAGGTGCGTATGTATGTATGCATGTATGTATGTATGTATGTACGTATGTATGAATGTATGTATGTATGTATGTATGTATGTATGTATGTATGTATGTATACATGTATGTATGTATACGTGTATGCATGTCTGTCTGTCTGTCTGTCTGTCTGTCGGTCGGTCTGTCTGTCTGTCTGTCTGTCTGTCTGTCTGTCTGTCTGTATGTATGTATGTATGTATGTATGTATGTATGTATGTATGTATGTATGTATGTATGTATGTATATGTATATCTATCTTCTGGGGTAAATTCATTCTGTAGTCGATCTACTACTCGGTGGGTCTGGGGACCCAGATCAGCCGCAACTGGAAATGACGGGAAGCGCCTCCGGCGTGCACCGTTGATTCAGGGGCTTAATTTTCTCTAACTAAGGGGTACCGATTCCATCCCGCACCTCGCTGGCGGATGACGGGAAGCGCCTCCGGCGTGCACCGTTGGTTCAGGGGCTTGATTTTCTCTAACTAAGGGGTGCCGATTCCATCCCGCACCTCGCTGGCGGATTCCGGAAAATTGCGGAAAAATGGCCGTTTCGCTCTAGACATCCTCGAAAAATCGGCTCCGGAGGGGACTCCGAACCGGCATTATCTTGGAGTCGCTCCTGGAGGGCTTCAAAACGGCCCCAAAGAGCCCTCGAAGGCCCCGACACGACCCAAAAGGGCCCCGAAACGGCCCGAGAGGACCCCAAGACAGCCCCAAGAGAGCCCCAGGAGAGCCCCAAGAGCCACCCAAGAGGGCCCCAAGAGGCCGCCAAGAGAGCCCCAAGACGGCCAAAGGCGTCCAAGAGTCTCCAACACGGCCCAACAGGGCCCCAAGACGGCCCAAGAGGGCCCCAAGACAGTCTAAGAGGGCCCCCAAAGGGCCCCAAAAGGATCCCCAAGAAGGCCCATAGACGCCACATGATAGAGCGATCGGTAACGCAAAAAGCTCTCCACACCAAGGCTCCCAAGAGCGACCGGTGACGTGACAAGCTCGTGACATCAAGGCTCCGACGAGCGAACGGTGACGTGAACAATTCTCGACACCAGGGCTCCCAGAGCGAGCGGCAACGTAAAAATCGCTTCACACCAAGGCTCCGAAGACACACCCTCCAGGGACCAAGTTGGCGGCTTTTTCGGCCCAGGACGGCTCCAGAGACCTCCACGACGGCCCCGGAGCTCTCCAAGAGGTTTCCAAGACGGCCCCAGAGGCGCCCAAGAGGCCCCAAGACAGCCCAAGAGCGCTCCAAGAGAAGCGAAGATGGCCCCAAGTCGAAGCGCCTTCGGCGTGCACCGTTGGTTCAGGGGCTTCATTTTCTTTAACTAAGGGGTATGACGGGACTAAGGGGTATGACGGGAAGCGCCTCCGGCGTGCACCGTTGGTTCAGGGGCTTAATTTTCTCCAACTAAAGGGCACAGATCGCATCCCGCACCTCGCTGGCGGATGACGGGAAGCGCCTCCGGCGTGCACCGTTGGTTCTGGGGCTCAATTTTCTCTAACTAAGGGGTGCGCGCCGCACCGGGGAACTCGCTGGCGGATTCCGGAAAATTGGCCGTTTCGCTCGGGACGTCCTCAAAAGCGTCTTCGAGGTACGAGAAGCAAGCGGGACGTTCTGGCTGAATCCTTGAGTAAATATATATATATATATATATCTTTATATCTATGGGTTGCCGCGCTGCACGGCGTTTTTCGTTGGCGGATTCCCCAAAATGGCCATTTCGCTCGAGACATCCTCAAAAAATCGAGGTGTGGTCTGCCGTGCTCCTGTGTGAGCTGTGAGCTGCGGGGCCTATGAAGGCTAAAAGGAGCCCGAGGCCCACGGAGCCCGTTGGCCCCAGGGCCTCAAGGGCCAACCCTAGGGGCCCCGAAGGAGCCTCCGCAGGGGAGGGCGCGAAGCGCCAGACGCGCGAAGCGCAAGATTTCAAAGAAATCAAGAAAGCAGCGGAGGCTGAGGCACGCATAGCACGGCCAGCAAGTCAGCCTCGCTGCAAATGAGACGCGAGGCCCACCCTCTCAACAAGTGACGAAGGGCCTCACGAACCTCGAGGTGAGGCCAGCACACGCATTGCAAAGCCAAACGGGCCTGACCTCGACGTGAGGGCTGAAACACACAACAAAATGAAGGTGCTGCCTCACGCACACAGAAAGAAGATGATGGTGTCTGCAGACCTGCAGACTATGAGAGGGGCGGACACAACAGGAAGAAGAAAGTGATGCTGCATCACGACCCCTCATCACCATCTGCAAGGCGGCGCCTCTTGCGCCTGTCCTCTCGCGCCGACTCAGCCACTGCTGACCACTCGAGGAGGCTCGCCTCGTCCAGGCCGTAGGCACCAAGCCGCGCCTCCCGCGAGGCCCCCGCGGGGCCAGGCTCCAGCGGCTCAGCCGCCGCATCGCTAGCGGCCGCCGCGCCGCTGGGGGGCCCGCGGCTGGCGCCGGCGGCCTCCCCGCCAGGGGCATCCTCGGGGCGGACCCCCAGCCACTGCAGGAAGCGCACCCTGGCGTCCATCGGCACCACGTCCTCCTTGCGCAGGCTGGGCACTGCCGCGCCGACCCGCTTGCTGCCGCTGTGGGGCGTGCCAGCAGGATGCCGCCCCTGCATCCAGCGTGCCTTCTGGTCGCGCCTGCCCTTGGGAAGCCCAGCAGACCCTGGGCATTGCTCCTTGAGCTTGGGCGCCGCGCCTGAGCGCCCGCCCAGCCGCGCGTGCGCCCCGCAGTGGGTGCACGCCATCAGCTCCTGCTCGGCGGCGCCCTCCCCGCATCTGGCGAAGGCCAGGACGTGGCCAGCGACGACGAAGGCCGTCGCGCCGAGGGATACCCCACCAGCGCGCGCCGCCGAGGCCCACCCGTCGCCCGAACCCGAGTCGGACGGGCGGCTGCTGGCGGGCTCCACCACGGGCACGGCGAAGGAAACAGCCGTCCGCTCGCTGCCCTCAGGCAGGCCCTCGCAGTCCTTGACCTCGAACCCCTGCCAAATGAGGGAGGCTTGCGCCACCCAGCATGAGAGCTCCCTCACCACCTCCATCGTGCCGAAGAACTCGCGCTTGGCCACGGGGCTGGAGCGGTGCAGCTCCGCACCTGCCTTGGCCCAGCGGTCGGCATGACCATTGCCGCGGAGGTCCGCCTCCGTGATCTTGCCATCCATCACATCTCTGGCGGTGCAGTGGGCTGCCACCTTGGTAACCTTGAGCATGTCCACGTCCAGCGAGGCGTAGATCCCCTCCCAGAGATGGGCATTGGGCTTGTTGGCTGCCGTCGCGTACCTCTTGCCCAACGTGAGGCAGCTGACCGTAGACGCACAATCGATGAGGATCTCGTCCACACTCGGGCCCAGGAAGCGAGACAGCATCCAGACCGCGAAATCCTCGCCGTCCTTGGCCGTCTGGAAAGGGCAGAGGTCTAGGCGCACGCTGCCGTGCACCGCGCACTCCATGTTGCCGTCGGAGTCGCACTGCACGATGCTCCAACCCGCACGCCGTAGGCTCTCGTACTCGGTGTCGAGCGCCGACCCATCCAGGTATAGACGCCCCCCGAGGAGACCGTCGGCGGGGCGATTGCACCACATGACCGCCATGGCATCCGACCTCGGTGCGGCCCTCGGGGGCAGAGGGAGCCAGCAGCGCGCAAAGCATTCCCCCGCCTCCTCACCACGGCCACGTGCACGGTGTGCGCAGCGCCGAAGGCGGTCGGAGGTAGAGTCGCGCCTCGGCCCCGCGAGGACGGGACACTCGAACAGCCTGTGCCAGAGGCTGCCGCGGGGTGCATCGCAAGCGCAGCAGCGAGCATGCTCCCTCTCCCCTGCCGAGTGCAGACGGGTCTGGGGCCAGTGGGCGTTGGAAAGGAAACTCAACACCGCCGCCTTCTCCCTGGGGCAGAGCTTGCTGCCAGGCCCGAGGACCTCCGAGAAGGCCTCCCAGAACAGGGGCGACGGGGGGAGCGCACCGTGGCCAAGGCGGGCCAGCTCCGACCTGTCCGAAGCGCGCCGCGCCCCTGCCGCTGCCAGCAGGCCCAGCTCGCGCGGCCCCATCATGCGCAGGTCCAGGATGTGGCCGTCGTCGGTGGCGAGGCGGGTGCCTTGGACGAGCCTCCAGCCCACCCTGGTGAGCGAGAGGGCCAAGGCGTCCACTGGCGTACGGCAGTGCGCCCATGGGGCTGCTGCACCCGCATGCCTCCGCTCCGCCTCCTGCACGGCCGCCTCGAACATGCGCTGCGAGACCTCCCCCGACTGAAGGAGGCTGGCCGCCATCTGCACAGCGGCACGAAGCAGCGCGGGGCTCGGGTCGAGGTCGATGGACCGCATGACCTCCACCGCTCTGAGCCTCAGCCCGAGTGAGGCGCCCTTAGGGAACTTCCCAGCCGATCGCACAGCAGCCAAGCGCCACGAATGAAACTCCCTATCAGGTACACCAGTCACAGTACGCCCCCACAGCATCGCCGCGGTGGGCCCAGCACGGTGGACCATCTCGGTCGCCGCACCAGCTGAGCGAAGCACCCCGAGCCTGCGTCCACGCCGAAGGCCGCCGCCCGCACGCACAGCACCTTCATGCACCCCTCGACGAGTAATGTTGGCGTCGGTGCCGAGGTTCCTCGCCTGCAGACCCCTCTTGAAGGCCAAGCCCTGCGCTGCCCACGCCTCGGAAAGTTCCTTGGCGAGCTGCGGCGACGATGCCAGGAAGACCGACTTACTCTCGTTGAGTGGGAGGTGCTGTTCACGCAGCTGGCGGACCACTTCACAGCTGGAGGCCAACAGCTGCTGCTTAACGAGTCGGGCCGTGCCGACGGCCTGGAGCGAGATGTCGTCGACAACATTCCTCGGCGTGACAAGCGGGCACGTCGCCCCCGCGGCCAGGAGGGCGCCCAGCACTGGGAGCTTCGCAACTGCTGTCGCACACGCACACCCAGCCAACACCGTACCTGTCGTGCCGAAGGCGGGGGTAGCCATTCCCGCCGCGAGGATCATCCTAGGGGCCTGGTAAGAGGTGAGGAGGCCGCGCAACAGCCTGAGGTTGAACCCGAAACGTACAGCATTCGCCCAGAGAACATCGTGACGCACATGCTCGTAGAACTTGCTGATGTCCAGGAAGAGGCTCGCGGCCTCGAACTGCTGGTTCGCCTTCGCGAACCCCGCAAAGCAGTTGTGCAGCCACCCAGCCCGCTCGCAGTCCCGCCCGTCACGTCCCCAGAAGAAGGGGAAGGCGTGGTCAGCCTCCCAGCGGGCACAGCACGGCTGGCGGAGGCGCGACCACAGCCGCAGGACCAGCGGCAGCAACGCAATGGGCCTTACCCCTCCATCTGCCTTCGGGATGAACACCATCAGGGAGACCTGCCCGTTGATCGATGCAGGGGCGTCGTCGTAGGCCGCTAGGATGTCCAGGATGCGCTGCTGCAGCGCCACGGGCAACAGGAGGATCTGCCGAGGGTGCAGAGAGTCGCACCCGAGCCCCACCGAGGGGCTGTAGCGCTTGCAGGCCGCCTGGAGCTGCTCCAGCGAGATGGGTGGCAGCCGCCACTCGCCAACGTCCCAGCTGCTGGCCCCTGCGCCCAGGGCGAACCCATCCTGGAGCCACAGCTTCTGCCAGACACTCGTGAGCTCGCCGATCGCTGCCATCCCAACAAGCCTCCTGCCCGAGTCAGCGTCCCTGACCGTCGGCGGAGGCGTCGCCTTCGAGAAGCGGTGGGCCAGACGACCGCCCTTCTCGACCGCAGTCTGTGCCCAGTTGCGCCAGGCCTGGGCGCTCTGAGCAGCGTCGCGGCGCTGCGATGCACCGAGCAGCCCTTGGAGGTCCCGAACGGCATCAGGGCTGCCGTGGACGCCCGCCTGAAACACCAGGTCGCCTAGTCGATCAGGAGCTGCGCCAGGGAGAGCCCCACCTACCGAGTCGGCAGCCTCCTGCACCGCCTCTAGCAAGAGCTGCGCCCTGAGCTCGGCCTGGTGCCCGTACCAGTCAGCATGCCGTGGGTGCCAGCGGCCAGTCCTCTCAGCGCGCACCCGCTGGAGGGCCACGTCCAGGCAGCTCCTCAAGCGGTGCGTGAGGAGGCTGAACCTGAACCTGGCATCCCGTCTGACCAAGGCACTGAGAGGCTTGAGGGACAGCCGAGGCCCCTCTCCTCTGCCGAGATGACGGGCCAAGTCTGCCTGGCCGATGCCGTGGATGGCGACCAGGGTGCCTTCGGCAGCCGCCGCCCACTCGCTGAAGGCGACGGAGAGGTTGGTCGGTGACGTGCCTGCGTCCCAGGACCACTCGACGCCCCTGGGCGTGGCCTGTCCCTTCTTGCCAACCGAGTAGCACACAATCTCGGCGTCCTCGTGCGCCCGAAGGAGCTCAGGAGCAACTTCGGGGAAGCGTGCGGGCCTGGACGGAACCTCCACCAACGCATCTGCCCGAACGTCCTGGAGGCGAAGCAGGACAGGGCGATGAGGGTGCAGACCGAAGCCCTCGAGTGTGGTGGCGCAGGAGGCCGTGCAGGCAGCCAACGCTGCGGAAGCCACGAACCAGTCGTAGAGGTGGTCACATCCCTCGGCATGGCACGTCGCCTCCGAAGGCCCCAGGACGTGCCCCCGCACCGCCGCGGGCCACCCCAACTCCTCCAGGGGCTCGGGCTCCATGTTGAAGTCGGCTTGGAGGACCCACGGGATGTCGGCAGAAGAGCCCGTCACCTCCGAGATGGCCGAAAACATGTCCAGGTTGGTGCCTCGAGGGCCCACAGAGTGCTGAAAGTACCCAGCGAGCACCAGGATCCGAAGGCCCGAGGCGGCGGCGACCTCCACCCCGATGAGGCGGTGCCGCAAGGCCGAGGGCAACGGGTACGCAGACTCGTCGGCCTGCAAGCCGTCCCGCACCAGAATCGCCACGCCGCCTGAGGTCGCCTGGGGCCCCTGCTTCTCCGTCAGCGCCGCCTCGTGGAGGAAGGCCGCGTAACCCAGGCCGCGGGCCTGAGCCGCCGCACTGGGCAAGCGCTCATGCGGGAGCCTCGTCTCCTGCAGCGCCACTACGTCGGGCCAGTAGTCGTACGCCTTGAAGAAGGCCTCGATGGCTTCAATACTCCTGCTCCAAGTGTTGCCATTGCAGCCGAACATGACTAGGCCAGCTCGAAGCTGCTGGCCTCCTGCCCTGCCGACCAGCGGCGCCTTGCCGATGACGGCTGCCTCGCGAGCGGCGCGCCCACCAGCGCCAGACACAGGGCCCGCTGCGCCCCTGGTCGCGGGACCCTCCGCCCCCACCAGGACTGGAGGGGGGTCCTGGCCCCTCGCTCCAGCGCTCCGCATCGGCGTCGGCGGGCCGCTCGCGGTAACGGGAGGTGGCCGTCGCTGAGGAGGTGGCCGTCCCTCCGCCCCTCCGGTTGCCAGCGGGGGGTGCGCCTGCCCATCACCTACGGGGCCGAGAGCTGCGACGACGTGGGGCTGAATCCCACCGCTCTCGGCCCCTGACTGGCCGTCGGGGGGCCACCTCGGTGTTCCCGACCGCGCCAGCTGGCTACCTCGGGCAAGGGAGCTCGGCGCCGCCCGCCGCCTGCGAGGGGCGCGGACGCGCCAGCGGCCATCACAGCGCCTCCTCCACCTGTCCCAGCAGCTGGGCCCGCGCACATCCCGAGGGGAAGGCGTCCCGCTGTCCCCGACGTCGAGGCCGACTGTGGAAGCTGACCTCTCCAGCGCTCCCGCATCACCCACGGCGCGGCCCGTGCCCAGCAGCAGGAGCAACGACAGCAGCCGCATCCACCAAGGGGTCGCCGTCCGAGAGGGCCGCCCCTTGCTCGGCGAGGGCCTTTGCGATGCAGGGCTCCACCTGAGGCCACGCGCCCAGGGTCGCCCCGTGCTGTCCGCGGGCCGCTGCAGGGCCGTAGGGTCCGTCCGCTGGCCTGGCCCGCGTGGCTGGCGGCCCAGCCGCGGTCGGCCCTGCCTGCGGGGCTGCAACGGGAGGGGCGGCATCAGGCCCCCCAGAGGCCACGATGTCGAGCGGCATGTCGTCATCCTCGGTCGCGAGGCCATCGTCGCCGACGCTGTCGCCCCAACGCTTCCTGGCCGAGCTGCTACGGGGCCTGAGCACATCAGCGACCGCCTCCTTCTGCGTGTTGAGAATCTCGACGATCTCGGAAAACCTGGGAGGCAGCTCGGCTCCGTGCTGCTTGAGGAGATCCGAAAGGGCGCCGACTTGAGTGAGCAACCCCTGGACGGCGTCCCCAAGCGGGCTCGGCACGCCTCCGACAGCTGCGTTGGCCCGCTGGATCGCCTGCTGCGTGGCCTTGGCCCTGGTCTCTTCCAGCACAGCAATCTGCCCAGTGACTTCATCAACTCCCAACTCGGCTGCCGAGAGCTGCTCCTGCTTCTCCGCGATGAGCTCGCGCAGCTCGGACGCCTGCAGCTGGAGCTTCTCCCTCTTGGTACGAGCCGTGGCCAGCTGGCGTTCGACCTTCTGAATGGCGTTGGCCTCAATGTGGAGCACCGAGTGAGGCGGACGCTCGGTCCGCTGGGCCTCCTGGACGGACCGCTCCAGGGCGGCGACCTGGTCCTTGGCCTGCTGGAGGGCATTCTCCGCCTCACGCTGGAAGTCCACTGAGAGCCCGAGCGCAGAGGCCCCCTGGAGCGTGTCGACGCGCTCCCTGGCCGCCACGAGCTGCGCCTGCAGCTCCTCGATCTGGGACTTGGCCTCTCCCCAGGGCCGCGCTCGCCGTGCCCTGCTGTTGGGGGCGCTGCTGGGCGCGGTGCTCCCCGAGAGGGCCCGCTGGGAGGCCGAGCGCCTCGCCGCGCGCTGCTCAGCCCTACCCCTGGGCTGCTGCACGAACCCGTCAGCGTCCACCCGCGGGGGGGCCTTGTCGGAGCGGTACTCCTTCGTCCATGGGGGAGCACTGGTGCCGCACGCCTTGCACGTCCACCGCTTGTCACACCAATTCCAAGCGTTACAGCCACGCTTAGCACACAACCAGTACGCCCGCCTAGCCAGCCCCGAGGCAACCTCCGACATGGCGGCACACCGAGGGACTGAGAGCTGCACGGCCGAAACAATCTGCCCTGCAGGCACGAAGGAGAACAAACCTGGCGAAGCTTCTGGCTCGTGGCAGAGCGCCCCTCGCGCTCAAGAACGCCCGACGGACTCGCGGTCGTCGGGTGCGCCATGGCCTTGAGCCAAAATGGCTACGGACGTGCTCCTGTGTGGTCTGCCGTGCTCCTGTGGTCTGCCGTGCTCCCCACAGGAGCACGGCAGACCGCGCGCAGGAACCGAGAGGAGCACGGCAGACCAAGACGAGGAGCACGGCAGACCAGGCACTGAAACCGAGAGGAGCACGGCAGACCAAGACGAGGAGCACGGCAGACCAGGCACCAAGAGCGCCCTCAAGACGACGGAAAGGATGACCAAGACGAGGAGCACGGCAGACCAAGACGAGGAGCACGGCAGACTATGCCCTAAGAGTGCCCTCAAGACGGCCGAACAATCATCAAACAAACAATGAGTCTAACGTCGTCTTGGAATCGTTTTTGAGGGCATCAGTACGGCCCCCCAAAAACAAAATCGGCCCAAAGATGACCCGCAGAGTGCCCTCAATACGGCCGACCATGACGATTTCGCTGGGGACGTGTTCAATAAATTAAGAGTGTATCAGCACCGTCTGTTGCAACAACGCTGTGCTGGTCTGCCGTTCTCCTGTGGTCAGCTGTGCTGCTCTGCCGTGCTCCTGCGGTCTGCCGTTCTGGTCTGCCGTTCTGGTCTGCCGTGCTCCTGTGGTCTGCCTTCCTGGTCTGCCGTGCTGCTGCCGTCTGTCGTGTTGCTGCGCTGTGCCGTGTAAGCTGATAAACCGGTCAGACCGATGAAGAAAACGAGAGTCGGGTTACAACGGCTACGCAGATTTAAACTGCTAGTCCAAAGGCTCTCCAGAGGACCCCAACATCTCCCAAGCACACCCCGAGAAGTCCATCATCATCATCATCCTCATCATCATCATCATCATCATCATCATCATCATCATCACCATCATCATCACCATACTCATACTCATACTCATCATCATCATCCTCCTCCTCCTCATCATCATCATTATCATCATCGTACGCATCACCATCACCATCAGCAGCAACATGATCATCACCAACAACAGCAGCGTCAATGACATGATCTGGTCTGCTATGTTCCTATGGGCTGCCGTGCTGGTCTGCCGTGCTGGTCTGCCGTGCCGGACTGCCGTGCTCGTCTGCCGTGTCGGTGTGTTGTGCTGGTCTGCCGTGCGGGTCTGCTGTTCTGGTCTGCCGTGCTGAAGCTGAAGCTTTGGGGGCTTAAAGCCAGAGAAAGAGAGAGACATAGAGAGATAGAGAGGGAGAGAGATTCTCTAACTAAGGGGTACGGGCTCCATCCCGAAACTCGTTGGCGGTTCTCTAACTAAGGGGTACGGGCTCCATCCCGAAACTCGTTGGCGGATGACGGGAAGCGTCTTCGAGGTACGACAAGCAAGCGGGACGTTCTGGCTGAATCCTTGAGTAAATATATCTTTTCTTTAACTATATGGGTTGCCGCGCTGCACGGGATTTTTCGTTAACGGATGACGGGAAGCGTCTTCGAGGTACGAGAAGCAAGCGGGACGTTCTGGCTGAATCCTTCAGTAAATATATCTTTTCTTTAACTATATGGGTTGCCGCGCTGCACGGGGTTTTTCGTTAACGGATGACGGGAAGCGTCTTCGAGGTACGAGAAGCAAGCGGGACGTTCTGGCTGAATCCTTGAGTAAATATATATTTTCTTTAACTATATGGGTTGCCGCGCTGCACGGGGTTTTTCGTTGGCGGATGACGGGAAGCGTCTTCGAGGTACGAGAAGCAAGCGGGACGTTCTGGCTGAATCCTTGAGTAAATATATCTTTTCTTTAACTATATGGGTTGCCGCGCTGCACGGGATGACGGGAAGCGTCTTCGAGGTACGAGAAGCAAGCGGGACGTTCTGGCTGAATCCTTGAGTATATATATATATATCTTTAATGACGGGAAGCGTCTTCGAGGTACGAGAAGCAAGCGGGACGTTCTGGCTGATCCTTGAGTATTATATTAATATATATCTTTATATCTATGGGTTGCCGCTGCACGGGTTTTTCGTTGCGATGACGGGAACGTCTTCGATGTACGAGAATCAAGCGGGCTTCTGGCTGAATCCTGAGTAATATCTATAATATAATATATATATATCGTTAACTATATGGGTTGCGGGGCTGCACGGGAGTTTTCGTTGGCGGATGACGGGAAGCGTCTTCGAGTACGATAAGCAAGCGGGACGTTCTTGCTGAATCCTTGAGTATATATATATGATCTATTATATATATATATATATCTAGTATATATATTATATACTTTATATCTATGGGTTGCGGGATTGCACGGCGCCGTTCGTTGGCGGATGACGGGAAGCGTCTTCGAGGTACGAGAAGCAAACGGGACGTTTTGGCTGAATCCTTGAGTAAATATATATATATATATATATATATCTTTATATCTATGGGTTGCGGGATCGCACGGGTTTTTTCATTGGCGGATTCCCCAAAATGGCCATTTCGCTCGAGATATCCTCGAAAAATCGAGGTGTTGGAGGCTATCGTTTAAGACGTCTTATGTCAAAAATGACGGTTTCGCTCGAGACAACCACAAACAATCGGGATGTTGAAACATGTCAAAATTTTTTGTTGTGCATGAAAAATGAGCGTTTCGCTCGAGACATCCTCGAAAAAATGAGATGCCGACAGAGGTGTTTTAGAACCTCTTATGTTAAAAATGACGTTTTCGCTCGGGACGTCCTCAGAAAATGAGCAGGTGGTCTGCCGTGCGCCTGTGTGGAGCACGGCAGACCACGGGCTGAAGCACAGGAGCAGGCAGTACACACCTCGTTTTTTTGGGATGTCGTCTGGCGAAATGGCGTGGTTGCGTGTCCCACAGGAGACGTGCAGACGCGCGTAGGAACGAGAGGAGCACGGCAGACCAAGACGAGGAGCACGGCAGACCAGGCACTGAAACCGAGAGGAGCACGGCAGACCAAGACGAGGAGCACGGCAGACCAGGCACCAAGAGCGCCCTCAAAACGACGGAAAGGATGACCAAGACGAGGAGCACGGCAGACCAAGACGAGGAGCACGGCAGACTATGCCCTAAGAGTGCCCTCAAGACGGCCGAACAACGGCAGACCCCATAGGAGCACGGCACCTGTGGTTTGCCGTGCTCCCCACAGGAGCACGGCAGACCGCGCGTAGGAACCGAGAGGGGCACGGCAGACCAAAACGAGGAGCACGGCAGACCAGGCTTAGGAACCGAGAGGAGCACGGCAGACCAAGACGAGGAGCACGGCAGACCAGGCACCAAGAGCGCCCTCAAGACGACGGAAAGGATGACCAAGACGAGGAGCACGGCAGACCAAGACGAGGAGCACGGCAGACTATGCCCTAAGAGTGCCCTCCGCTCGAGACATCCTCGAAAAATCGAGGTGTTGGAGGCTATCGTTTAAGACGTCTTATGTCAAAAATGACGGTTTCGCTCGAGACATCCACAAAAAATCGGGATGTTGAAACATGTCAAAAATTTTTGTTGTGCATGAAAAATGAGCGTTTCGCTCGAGACATCCTCGAAAAAATGAGATGCCGACAGAGGTGTTTTAGAACCTCTTATGTTAAAAATGACGTTTTCGCTCGGGACGTCCTCAGAAAATGAGCAGGTGGTCTGCCGTGCTCCCGTGTGGAGCACGGCAGACCACACAGGAGCACGGCAGACCACACCTCGATTTTTTGAGGATGTCTCGAGCGAAATGGCCGTGGTCTGCCGTGCTCCCCACAGGAGCACGGCAGACCGCGCGTAGGAACCGAGAGGAGCACGGCAGACCAAGACGAGGAGCACGGCAGACCAGGCTTAGGAACCGAGAGGAGCACGGCAGACCAAGACGAGGAGCACGGCAGACCAGGCACCAAGAGCGCCCTCAAGACGACGGAAAGGATGACCAAGACGAGCACGGCAGACCAAGACGAGGAGCACGGCAGACTATGCCCTAAGAGTGCCCTCAAGACGGCCGAACAACGGCAGACCCCATAGGAGCACGGCACCTGTGGTCTGCGTGCTCCCCACTGGAGCTACGGCAGAGCGGTAGGACCGACAGGAGCACGGCAAGGCCCAAGCGAGGAGCACGGCAGGACCAGGTTAGGAACCGAGAGGAGCACGGCAGACCAAGACGAGGAGCACGGCAGACCAGGCACCAAGAGCGCCCTCAAGACGACGGAAAGGATGACCAAGACGAGGAGCACGGCAGACCAAGACGAGGAGCACGGCAGACTATGCAGGAAGAGTGCCCTCAAGACGGCCGAACAACGGCAGACCCCACAGGAGCACGGCAGACCACAGAAGAGCACGGCAGACCAACAGGAGCACGGCAGACCACACAAGAGCACGGTCCGTAGCCATTTTGGCTCAAAAAGGAGCACGGCTTACGGCAGGCCCTCGGGCGCGCTGGCGCGCCCGCCAGAGGCCATGGTACACTCCGGGTGCGGAGCGGCTTGGGCGGCTGCGTCTGCCCGCACCCTGGCTCGGCGCTTGCGGCGCGCGCGCCGCCAGGAGCTCGGGCTCAGCAGGGCCGCAGCGCTGGCGCAGCGGACCAAGGTCCTGCGGCGTGCGCTGGCGGCACACTGGCAGCTCGCCGACGTCCTCGGCGGCTTCGCGCCCTGCCACGGCGACGCCCTGGCAGCTGTGAGGCTGCTCGGCGCCGCGCCTGCAGTGCTGATCGATGCCCAGTTCGACCTCGAGGAGGGCAACTGGGCGCGGCACGCGCCGCCTCCAGGACAAGCTCGTCTGCGGCCTGTCCCCACCGAAGCGCGCCGGGCTGAGGTTGCCGAGGCGGCCCTGGCGCAACAGGTCCTGGGCGCAGTGCCGCTCGCGGCGCCCCTGGCCTTGGAGCGGCCGCCTGGAGTGTGGCACGAGGTCTCCTCGCGCGAGTGGGGCAACGCGCCAGCCGGCGGCGATGCGAAGGAGCCCTCGGCGCTCTCCGACTTCCGCGTCGAGCCGCGCGCCCTTCCGCTGGCCGAGGTGCTGGCGCCTGGTGCGTGGCAGGACTTCGACCTCGTCGCGGCGTCCGCGGGCCAGGTCTTTGCGCAGGGGGTTGCGGCGGGCTGGCGGCTCGCTGTTCTGGAGGCTGGGGCCGCGGGCGAGCACCAGCGGGCCGACCCCTACGACCTGTTGCTGGACGCGCTGGGCATCGAGAGCTGCGACGGCGGGAGCGAGGGCGGCGGCGACGGGTACGACGGCGGCGCCTTCGGGGACCATGCCGTGCCCGCGGCTGGCGAGTCCTCGCCGCTGCTGTTGTCCGTCAGTGGCCGTCTGGGCGAGGCCGTCAGCCACAACGACAGCGACGACGACAGCGTAGGCGGCCAGGGGCAGGAGCATGCCGACGGCGATGCTGCTACTGCCTGCTCCGCCACCGCTGCGTCGGCGCTCAGTGGAGCGATCGCGACCTACCTCGGCGTGAACGAAGCCGCACTCCTCCGTGGAGACGGAGACGGCGGTCGAACTGCCGCGGGATTCGCTGAGCTGGCCGTGCCGACCGAGGACGCTGAGGGCGAAGTGCGGCGATGGCTCGCCGACTGGTCAAAGGTGGCTCACATTTGCTCCCTGCAGGAGCAGCTGGGGGCTGCTAAGAAGGAAGTGCAGCTCCTGCGCTGGAAGGCAGGGTGGCTGGAGATTGACTCCGTCGGGGTGAGGTGCAGGGCAGGCCTGCCGTTCGTCCTCCAAGAGTCTGGGGGCCGCCTCGCCTGGCATGAGTTCTAGGAGCGGGGGCAGGGACTTCGGCGAGGCCCGTTGTGTGGTTCAGCCCCCACGTGAGGTCAGGCCCGTTTGGCTTTGCAATGCGTGTGCTGGCCTCACCTCGAGGTTCGTGAGGCCCTTCGTCACTTGTTGAGAAGGTGGGCCTCGCGTCTCATTTGCAGCGAGGCAGACTTCCTGGCCGTGCTTTGCGTGCCTCAGTCTCCGCTGCTGTCTTGATTTCTTTGAAATCTTGCGCTTCGCGCGTTTGGCGCTTCGCGCCCTCCCCTGCGGAGGCTCCTTCGGGGCCCCTAGGGTTGGGCCTTGAGGCCCTGGGGCCAACGGGCTCCGTGGGCCTCGGGCTCCTTTTAGCCTTCATAGGCCCCGCAGCTCACAGCTCACACAAGAGCACGGCAGGCCACACAGGAGCACGGCAGACCACACAGGAGCACGGCAGACCACAAAGGAGCACGGCAGACCACACAAGAGCACGGCAGACCCCACAAGAGCACGGCAGAACCCACAGGAGCACGGCAGACCCCACAGGAGCACGGCAGAGCAGACCCAAAAGGAGCACGGCAGACCACACAGGAGCAAGGCAAACCACAGGAGCACGGCAGACCACACAGGAGCACGGCAGACCACACAGTAGCAAGGCAGACCCCAAAGGAGCACGGCAGACCACCGGAGCACGGCAGACCACACAGGAGTACGGCAGACCCCACATGAGCACGGCAAAGCCAAATGAGCACGGCAGACCACAAGAGCACGGCAGACCACACAGGAGCACGGCAGACTCCACAGGAGCACGGCAGACCACAAAGGAGCACGGCTGACCACACAGGAGCCCGGCAGACGCCACAGGAGCACGGCAGACGCCACAGGAGCACGGCGGAACCCACAGGAGCATGGCAGACCGCGCGCGGGGCCAACATAAACGCGCCTTTTTGTTGTACCCCGAACGCCGCTGGCGTTTCCCCAACAGGAGCCGGCCGGATCTCAAGGCGCGATCCAGACCCCCGAATTGACACGGCCTACCAAGGAGACGGCAGAACCCAAATGAGTACGGCCTGACCCAAAATGAGCACGTTAGACGCCTCAGGAGCACGGCTGACCACACAGGCGCACGGCAGCCTGGGCCGGTTCCGGCGCCGGCCGGCGCCGGAAAATTGAATTCCGAGGCGGTGCCGAAAAAAGGCCACTCCAAGACATATTTTTCTTTCGAAAATATTGATTTTCTGCTCCCGGCGCCCGGGAACCCCTTCCGGGCCGCTTCCGGCACCCGGGCCGGCGCTCGAGCCAAACGCCAGGGCCAGCACCCGGGCCAGCGCCCGGGCCGGTTCCGGCGCCGGCCGGCGCCGGAAAATTGAATTCCGAGGCGGTGCCGGAAAAAGGCCACTCCAAGACATATTTTTCTTTCGAAAATATTGATTTTCTGCTCCCGGCGCCCTGG
>CAUYUJ010018069.1:162799-210299 GCA_963575745.1 Prorocentrum cordatum
GAGACCCCCAAGAAGCCCCCCAGGGGCTCCAAAGAGGCGGCCAGAAGTCCCCCAGAACGCGCGAAAAGGCTCCAGGAGTTCCCTGAGAGCTTAATATCGCCCCATAGAGCCCCCGAAGGCCCCCCCCGGGACTCCCCCAAGAGGCCCCCGAGAGGCCAGAGGCTACGACAGCCCCAAGAGCGTCCAAGATACCTCCAAGACGGCGCCGAAGCCAGGAAACGCAACAGGGATGTTCTCTGACGTTCTCGCCAATACGGTCTCTGACGCACGTGGTGGATAAAAAACTGCGCTTCCCGTTCTTGTCCAGTCAGGTTCCGGAAAATTGGCCGTTTCGCTCGGGACGTCCTCAAAAAATCGGCTCCGGAGGGGACTCCGAAGCAGCATTATCTTGGAATCGCTCCCGGAGGGCCTCCAAACGGCCCACGGAGGGCCCCAAGAGACCCCAAATGGCTCCCAGGGGGCCCCCAAGACGGCCCACGGAGAGCCCCAAGACGGCCCACGGAGACCCCAAGACGGCCCAGGCTGCCCTCAAGACGGCCTCCGACCTGCTGGGATTCCGGAAAAATGGCCGTTTCGCTCGAGACGTCCTCGAAAAATCGGCTCCGGAGGGGACTCCGAACCGGCATTATCTTGGAGTCGCTCCCGGAGGGCCTCAAAACTGCCCAAGAGAGCCCCCAAAGGCCCCCCAGGGGACCCCCAAAACGGCCCAAGAGACCCCCAAGAGGCCCTCAAGAGGCGCCCAGAGGCCCCCCCGAGCGCGCGAAGAGGCCCCAGGACTGGCCAAGAGAGCCCCAAGACGGTCCAAGAGAACGCCAAGACAGCCCAAGAGAGCCCCCACAGACCCTCGAGAGACGCCTGAGTCCAAGAGGGTCACAGAAGCCTCCAAGAGGCTCCCAAAATGCTCCCCACGGGCCCCAATCAGGCCCCCAGAGCCCCACGACAGTCCAAGATAACGCCAAGACAGTCCAAGATAACGCCAACGCCAAGACGTAGACGTCGTGTTCGAATCGCTCTTGGAGTGTTTTCCAACGGCCCAAGGGAGGCCCACAAGACGCCCCGGAGAGCCCCCGGAGCGCCCAAGAGCGCCCCCAGAAGACCCCCAGAGACCCCCAAGAGCGCTCTAGGAGCCACCCACACAGCTCACAAGAACCCCAAGACGGCCCAAGAAGGGCCAAGAAAGCCCCAAGAGACTCCCGGGAGCGCCCCAGGAGGCCCCCAGCGCCGAGACGGCCTAAGAAAGCTCCCACAGAACCCCACGACGCGCCCAGACAGCCCAACAAGACCCCAGAAGCCCATAAGAGGACCCAAGGGCCCCCCAAGAAGCCCCCAACAGGCCCCAAGAGAACCCCGCGCGGCGCCAGGAGCAACGTCTTTCTCCAATTGCCTCGTACTGTCCTCTGTCGTCGTCGTCGTCGTCGCCCTCCGCATTCGTCCTCGTACTCGCCCTCGTTCTCTTCGTCATCGTCCTTGTGCTTCTCTTCCTCCTCGTTGTCCTCATGCTCCTCCGCGCTATCCTCACGTTCGCCACGTCGTCCTCGTCATCGACTCCTCGTTGTCCTCGCCTTCCTTTTCTTCTTCGCCTAACACGCCCAATAGACTAAAGCGGCGCTTCCCGTTCTTGTCCGATCAGGTTCCGGAAAATTGCGGAACAATTGTCACTCCGCTCAAAAAATTTGACCAAGACGCGCCCAAGACGGCCACCAGGGCTCCAAGACGGCCCAAGAGCGCTCCAAGACCGCCCTAGAGCGTTCCAAGATGCCCTAAGATGGCTTCCAGACGGTCCAAGAGAGCTCCAAGACGGCCCAGGAGGCCCTCAAGAGGCCTCCAAGACGCCTCAAGAGGCTTCGAAGAGGTCTCACAAGAGCGCCAAAGAGGCACACATCTATGATTTTTGAATAGTTTTTGAAGGTTTTTGGGGTTCTCGCCTTCTCTGTTTCCCGACGCTCCAAGACGGCCCAAGAGGCCCCCAAGATCGCCCCAAGACGGCCCAAGAGGCCCCCAAGATCGCCCCAAGACGGCCCAAGAGGCCCCCAAGACGGCCCCAAGAAGGCACCAGAAGGCCCCAAGGCGGCCCCAAGACGGCCCCAAGAGGCTTCGCGGCGGCCCAAGAGGCCGTCAATATGGCTCCTAGAGGGGGCCCAGACGAGGTACACGAACGGACTTTTCGGGTCCTCGGCCCCAAGTGCCCCCCCGGAGGGTCCAGGAGGCCCCCGGAAGCCCCCCAAGACGCTCCAAGAGGCCCCCAAGAGGCCCCAAAAAGGCACCCAAGATGCCCCCAAGACGGCCCCAAAAAACGGCCCCCAAGAGGCTTCAGAATTGCTTCTAAGAGGCCTACGAGAGACCGACCACGACATCCCAAGGCTCCATTACGAGCGATGACGTGGGCAGCTTCGAACGCCAGAGCTCCCAGTACGAACGCTGGCGTCCAGAGCTTTGACGACAAACACTGCTATGAGCAAAAACGGCGCTTCCCGTTCTTGTGCGGTCAGGTTCCGGAAAATTGCGGAAAAATGGCCGTTTCGCTCGAGACATTCTCGAAAAATCGGCTCCGGAGGGGACTCCGAACCGGCATTATCTTGGAGTCGCTCCTAGAGGGCTTCAAAACGGCCGCAAAGAGCCTTCAAAGGCCCCGACACGACCCAAAAGGGCCCGGAAACGGGCCGAGAGGACCCCAAGACAGCCCCAAGAGAGCCCCAGGAGAGCCCCAAGAGCCACCCAAGAGGGCCCCAAGAGGCCGCCAAGAGAGCCCCAAGACGGCCAAAGGCGTCCAAGAGTCTCCAACACGGCCCAACAGGGCCCCAAGACGGCCCAAGAGGGCCCCAAGACAGTCCCAGAGGGCCCCCGAGAAGGCCCATAGACGCCACATGATAGAGCGATCGGTAACGCAAAAAGCTCTCCACACCAAGGCTCCCAAGAGCGACCGGTGACGTGACAAGCTCGTGACATCAAGGCTCCGACGAGCGAACGGTGATGTGAGCAATTCTCGACACCAGGGCTCCCAGAGCGAGCGGCAACGTAAAAAACGCTTCACACCAAGGCTCCGAAGACACACCCTCCAGGGACCAAGTTGGCGGCTTTTTCGGCCCTGGACGGCTCCAGAGACCTCCACGACGGCCCCGGAGCGCTCCAAGAAGTTTCCAAGACGGCCCCAGAGGCGCCCAAGAGGCGCCCAAGACAGCCCAACAGCGCTCCAAGAGAAGCGAAGATGGCCCCAAGTCGAAGCGCCTCCGGCGTGCACCGTTGGTTCAGGGGCTTAATTTTCTCTAACTACGGGGTATGTATTCCATCCCGCACCTCGCTGGCGGATTCCGGAAAATTGCGGAAAAATGGCCGTTTCGCTCGAGACATTCTCGAAAAATCGGCTCCGGAGGGGACTCCGAACCGGCATTATCTTCGAGTCGCTCCTGGAGGGCTTCAAAACGGCCCCAAAGAGCCCTCAAAGGCCCCGACACGACCCAAAAGGTCCCCGAAACGGCCCGAGAGGACCCCAAGACAGCCCCAAGAGAGCCCCAGGAGAGCCCCAAGAGCCACCCAAGAGGGCCCCAAGAGGCCGCCAAGAGAGCCCCAAGACGGCCAAAGGCGTCCAAGAGTCTGCAACACGGCCCAACAGGGCCCCAAGACGGCCCAAGAGGGCCCCAAGACAGTCCAAGAGGGCCCCCAAAGAGCCCCAAAAGGACCCCCAAGAAGGCCCATAGACGCCACATGATAGAGCGATCGGTAACGCAAAAAGCTCTCCACACCAATCTCCCAAGAGCGACCAGTGACGTGACAAGCTCGTGACATCAAGGCTCCGGCGAGCGAACGGTGACGTGAACAATTCCCGACACCAGGGCTCGCAGAGCGAGCGGCAACGTAAAAAGCGCTTCACACCAAGGCTCCGAAGACACACCCTCCAGGGACCAAGTTGGCGGCTTTTTCGGCCCTGGACGGCTCCAGAGACCTCCACGACGGCCCCGGAGCGCTCCAAGAGGTTTCCAAGACGGCCCCAGAGGCGCCCAAGAGGCCCCAAGACAGCCCAACAGCGCTCCAAGAGAAGCGAAGATGGCCCCAAGTCGAAGCGCCTTCGGCGTGCACCGTTGGTTCAGGGGCTTAATTTTCTCTAACTACGGGGTATCGATTCCATCCCGCACCTCGCTGGCGGATGACGGGAAGCGCCTCCGGTGTGCACCGTTGGTTCAGGGGCTTAATTTTCTCTAACTAAAGGGTGCCGATCGCATCCCGCACCTCGCTGGCGGATGACGGGAAGCGTCTTCGAGGTACGAGAAGCAAGCGGGACGTTCTGGCTGAATCCTTGAGTAAATATATATATATATATATATATATCTTTATATCTATGGGTTGCCGCGCCGCACGGGGCTTTTCATTGGCGGATGACGGGAAGCGTCTTCGAGGTACGAGAAGCAAGCGGGACGTTCTGGCTGAATTCTTGAGTAAATATATATATATATATATTATTATATATATATATATTAATATATATATATATATATATTATTCTTTTTATATCTATGGGTTGCGGGGCCGCACGGGGACAATTCGTTGGCGGATGACGGGAAGCGTCTTCGAGGTACGAGAAGCAAGCGGGACGTTCTGGCTGAATCCTTGAGTAAATATACATATATCTTTATATCTATGGGTTGCGGGATGGCCATCACGTAATTTTTCGTTGGCGGAATTCACCAAAATGGCCATTTCGCTCGAGACATCCTCGAAAATCGGAGATGTTCGGGCTATCGTTTTCACACGTTTTATGTTTAAAAATGACGTTTTTCGCTCGATACATCCTCAAAAAAACGGGTATGTTGCAAATATCGAAATTTTTGTTCTGATGAAAAATGGCGTTTCGCTCGAGACATCCTCGAAAAAATGAGATGCCGACAGAGGTGATTTACAACCTCTTATGTTCAAAATGACGTTTTCGCTCGGGACGTCCTCAGAAAATGAGCCGGAGCACGATTTGAGGAAAAAAAAGAGCACGGCAGACCACACAGGAGCACGGCAGACTCCACAGGAGCACGGCAGACCACAAAGGGAACACGGCAGACCACACATCCTCGAAAAAATGAGATGCCGACAGAGGTTTTTTTTACAACCTCTTAATGTTAAAAATGACGTTTTTTTCGCTCGGGACGTCCTCAAAATGACAGGAGCACGATTTGCGTAAAAAAAGGAGGCACGGCAGACCAACAGGAGCAACGCAGACTCCACAGGGAGCACGGCAGACCACAAAGGGAACACACTGCGACCACACAGGATCCCGGCAGACGCCACAACGAAAAACCAGAGCCCCAAAGGACGCACCACAGACCCACAGGAGCACGGAAGACCACACAAGAGCACGGCAGACCCAACAGGAACACGGCAGACCCAAAACGAGCACGGCAGAGCCGACTGGAGCACGGCAAACCCCGCAAGAGCACGGCAGACCGCACAGGAGCACGGCAGACCACACAGGATCACGGCAAACCCCACAGGAGCACGGCAGTCCACACAGGAGCACGGCAGTGGTGTTGCTGGTTTGGTCCCCTCGGAATGCCGCATTGACGTGTTGCTGGTTTGCCCCCCCCAGGATACCTTCTTGACGTGTTGCTGGTTTGTCCCCTCAGCACCTTCTTCACGTGTTGCTGGTTTGCCCCCTCAGGATGACTTCTTGGCGAGTGGCTGGTTTTGCCTCAGGGTAACTTATTGAAGTGTTGGTGGTCGACCACCTCAGCACCTTCTTGGCGTGTTGCTCGTTTGCCCCCCTCATGATAACCTTTGACGTGTTGCTGGTTTGCCCCGTCAGGATAACTTCTTCACGTGTTGCTGGTTTGCCCCTACAGGAGCACGGCAGACCACACAGGAGCACGGCAGACCCCACACGAGCACGGCAGACCAAAGAGACGACACAAGGAGTACAGCAGATCCCGCAGGAGCAGGGCAGACACCACACGCGCACGGCAGATCCCAAATGAACACGGCAGACACAGAGGCACTGCAAACCACACAAGAGCACCGCAGACCTCACAGGAGCACGGAAGACCCCACAGGAGCACGGCAGACCCCACAGGAGCACGGCAAACCACAAAGGAGCACGGCAGACCACAGAAGCACGGCAAACCACACAGGAGCACGGCAGACCACACAGGAGCACGGCAATCCCCACAGGAGCACGGCAGACCGCGCGCAGGTACAACATAAACGCGCCTTTGGTTGTACCCCGAACGCCGCTGGCGTTTCCCCCACAGGAGCACGGCAGACCCCACAAGCTCGCGGGAAACCCCAAATGAGCACGGCAGACCACAGGAGCACGGCAGACCACACAGGAGCACGGCAGACGCACAGGGAGCACGCAGACCGCCGCAGACAGCAGGCAGACCACACATGCTCACGGCAGACCGCACAGGAGCACGGCAGACCCCACATGAGCACGGCAGACCACAGAAGAGCACGGCAGACCAACAGGAGCACGGCAGACCACACAAGAGCACGGCAGGCCACACAGGAGCACGGCAGACCACACAGGAGCACGCCAGACCACAAAGGAGCACGGCTGACCACATAAGAGCACGGCAGACCACACAAGAGCACGGCAGACCCCACAGGAGCACGGCAGACCCCACAGGAGCACGGCAGAGCAGACCCAAAAGGAGCACGGCAGACCACACCGGAGCAAGGCAAACCACAGGAGCACGGCAGACCACACAGGAGCACGGCAGACCCCACAGTAGCAAGGCAGACCCCAAAGGAGCACGGCAGACCACCGGAGCACGGCAGACCACACAGGAGTACGGCAGACCCCACATGAGCACGGCAAATCCCACATGAACACGGCAGACCACAAGAGCACGGCAGACCACACAGGAGCACGGCAGACTCCACAGGAGCACGGCAGACCACAAAGGAGCACGGCAGACCACACAGGAGCCCGGCAGACGGCACAGGAACACGGCAGACGCCACAGGAGCACGGCGGAACCCACAGGAGCACGGCAGACCGCGCGCGGGTACAACATAAACGCGCCTTTTTGTTGTACCCCGAACGCCGCAGACCCCACATGAGCACGGCAGACCAAGACGGAGCACGGCAGACCACACAAGAGCACGGCAGACCACACAGGAGCACGGCAGACCACACAGGACACGGCAGACCCCACGGGAGCACGGCAGACCACACAGGAGCACGGCAAACCACACAAGAGCGCGGCAGACCATACAGGAGCACGCCAGACCACACAGGAGCACGCCAGACCACACGTTCGCACGGCAAACTCCACAGGAGCACGGCAGACCCCAAAGGAGCACGGCAGTGGTACGTGGCACTGCTGTGGTATGCCGTACTAAAAACGTGGAATATCTCATAAGCCCAGGGGACAAAAGCACGCTTCCCGTTCTTGTCCGGTCAGGTTGCACTTGATTTTTCGTTGGCGGATGACGGGAAGCGTCTTCGAGGTACGAGAAGCAAGCGGGACGTTCTGGCTGAATCCTTGAGTAAATATACATATATCTTTATATCTCTGGGTTGCGGGATTGCACGGTATTTTTCGTTGGCGGATGACGGGAAGCGTCTTCGAGGTACGAGAAGCAAGCGGGACGTTCTGGCTGAATCCTTGAGTAAATATACATATATCTTTATATCTATGGGTTGCGGGATTGCACGGTATTTTTCGTTGGCGGATTCCCCAAAATGGCCATTTCGCTCGAGACATCCTCGAAAAATCGAGATGTTCGAGGCTATCGTTTCAAACGTTTTATGTTAAAAATGACGGTTTCGCTCGAGACATCCTCAAAAAAACGGGATGTTGCAAAATATCGTAAATTTTTGTTCTGATGAAAAATGAGCGTTTCGCTCGAGACATCCTCGAAAAAATGAGATGCCGACAGAGGTGTTTTACAACCTCTTATGTTAAAAATGACGTTTTCGCTCGGGACGTCCTCAGAAAATGAGCAGGAGCACGATTTGAGGAAAACAAGGAGCACGGCAGACCACCCAGGAGCACGGCAGACTCCACAGGAGCACGGCAGACCACAAAGGGAACACGGCAGACCAAGACATCCTCGAAAAAATGAGATGCCGACAGAGGTTTTTTTCACAACCTTTCCTGTTAAAAATGACGTTTTCGCTCGGGACGTCCTCAGAAAATGAGCAGGAGCACGGCAGGCGGAAAAAAAGGAGCACGGCAGACCACACAGGAGCACGGCAGACTCCACAGGAGCACGGCAGACCACAAAGGGAACACGGCAGACCACACAGGAGCCCGGCAGACCCCACACGAATACGGCAGACCCCAAAGGAGCACGGCAGACCACACAGGAGCACGGAAGACCACACAAGAGCACGGCAGACCCTACAGGAACACGGCAGACCCAAAACGAGCACGGCAGAGCCGACAGGAGCACGGCAAACCCCGCAAGAGCACGGCAGACCGCACAGGAGCACGGCAGACCACACAGGATCACGGCAAACCCCACAGGAGCACGGCAGTCCACACGGGAGCACGGCAGTGGTGTTGCTGGTTTGGTCCCCTCGGGATACCGCATTGACGTGTTGCTGGTTTGCCCCCCCCAGGATACCTTCTTGACGTGTTGCTGGTTTGTCCCCTCAGCACCTTCTTGACGTGTTGCTGGTTTGCCCCCTCAGGATGACTTCTTGGCGAGTGGCTGGTTTTGCCTCAGGGTAACTTATTGAAGTGTTGGTGGTCGACCACCTCAGCACCTTCTTGGCGTGTTGCTCGTTTGCCCCCCTCAGGATAACCTTTGACGTGTTGCTGGTTTGCCCCGTCAGGATAACTTTTTCACGTGTTGCTGGTTTGCCCCCACAGGAGCACGGCAGACCACACAGGAGCACGGCAGACCCCACACGAGCACGGCAGACCAAAGAGACGACACAAGGAGCACAGCAGATCCCGCAGGAGCAGGGCAGACACCACACGGGCACGGCAGATCCCAAATGAGCACGGCAGACACAGAAGCACTGCAGACCACACAAGAGCACCGCAGACCTCACAGGAGCACGGCAGACCCCACAGGAGCACGGCAGACCCCACAGGAGCACGGCAAACCACAAAGGAGCACGGCAGACCACAGAAGCACGGCAAACCACACAGGAGCACGGCAGACCACACAGGAGCACGGCAATCCCCACAGGAGCACGGCAGACCGCGCGCAGGTACAACATAAACGCGCCTTTTGTTGTACCCCGAACGCCGCTGGCGTTTCCCCCACAGGAGCACGGCAGACCACACAAGCTGGCGGGAAACCCCAAATGAGCACGGCAGACCACAGGAGCACGGCAGACCACACAGGAGCACGGCAGACGCCACAGGAGCACGGCAGACCGCGCAGGAACACGGCAGACCACACATGAGCACGGCAGACCCCACAGGAGCACGGCAGACCCCATAGGAGCACGGCAGACCATAGAAGAGCACGGCAGACCAACAGGAGCACGGCAGACCACACAAGAGCACGGCAGGCCACACAGGAGCACGGCAGACCACACAGGAGCACGGCAGACCACAAAGGAGCACGGCAGACCACACAAGAGCACGGCAGACCCCACAAGAGCACGGCAGACCCCACAGGAGCACGGCAGACCCCACAGGAGCACGGCAGAGCAGACCCAAAAGGAGCACGGCAGACCACACAGGAGCAAGGCAAACCACAGGAGCACGGCAGACCACACAGGAGCACGGCAGACCCCACAGTAGCAAGGCAGACCCCAAAGGAGCACGGCAGACCACCGGAGCACGGCAGACCACACAGGAGTACGGCAGACCCCACATGAGCACGGCAAATCCCAAATGAGCACGGCAGACCACAAGAGCACGGCAGACCACACAGGAGCACGGCAGACTCCACAGGAGCACGGCAGACCACAAAGGAGCACGGCAGACCACACAGGAGCCCGGCAGACGCCACAGGAGCACGGCAGACGCCACAGGAGCACGGCGGAACCCACAGGAGCACGGCAGACCGCGCGCGGGTACAACATAAACGCGCCTTTTTGTTGTACCCCGAACGCCGCTGGCGTTTCCCCAACAGGAGCACGGCAGATCTCACAGGCGCGCGGCAGACCCCAAATGAGCACGGCCGACCACAGGAGCACGGCAGACCCCAAATGAGTACGGCAGACCCCAAAAGAGCACCGTAGACGCCTCAGGAGCACGGCTGACCACACAGGAGCACGGCAGACCACACAGGAGCGCGGCAAACCACAAAGGAGCAAGGCAGACCCCAAATGAGCACGGCAGTCCACACGTTCGCACGGCAGACCGCACAGGAGCACGGCAGACCCCACATGAGCACGGCAGACCAAGAAGGAGCACGGCAGACCACACAGGAGCACGGCAGACCACACAGGAGCACGGCAGACCACACAGGACACGGCAGACCCCACGGGAGCACGGCAGACCACACAGGAGCACGGCAAACCACACAAGAGCACGGCAGACCATACAGGAGCACGCCAGACCACACAGGAGCACGGCAGACCACACGTTCGCACGGCAAACTCCACAGGAGCACGGCAGACCCCAAACAAGCACGGCAGTGGTACGTGGCACGGCTGTGGTATGCCGTACTAAAAACGTGGAATATCTCATAAGCCCAGGGGACAAAAGCACGCTTCCCGTTCTTGTCCGGTCAGGTTCCCCAAAATGGCCATTTCGCTCGAGACATCCTCGAAAAATCGAGGTGTTGGAGGCTATCGTTTCAGACGTTTTATGTTAAAAATGACGGTTTCGCTCGAGACATCCTCCAAAAATCGGGATGTTGAAAAATATCAAAAATTTTGTTATGCATGAAAAATAAGCGTTTCGCTCGAGACATCCTCGAAAAAATGAGATGCCGACAGAGGTGTTTTAGAACCTCTTATGTTAAAAATGACGTTTTCGCTCGGGACGTCCTCAGAAAATGAGCAGGTGGTCTGCCGTGCTCCTGTGTGGAGCACGGCAGACCACGGCCATTTCGCTCGAGACATCCTCAAAAAATCGAGGTGTGGTCTGCCGTGCTCCTGTGTGGTCTGCCGTGCTCCTGTGGTCTGCCGTGCTCCCCACAGGAGCACGGCAGACCGCGCGTAGGAACCGAGAGGAGCACGGCAGACCAAGACGAGAAGCACGGCAGACCAGGCTTAGGAATCGAGAGGAGCACGGCAGACCAAGACGAGGAGCACGGCAGACCAGGCACCAAGAGCGCCCTCAAGACGACGGAAAGGATGACCAAGACGAGGAGCACGGCAGACCAAGACGAGGAGCACGGCAGACTATGCCCTAAGAGTGCCCTCAAGACGGCCGAACAACGGCAGACCCCATAGGAGCACGGCACCTGTGGTCTGCCGTGCTCCCCACAGGAGCACGGCAGACCGCGCGTAGGAACCGAGAGGAGCACGGCAGACCAAGACGAGGAGCACGGCAGACCAGGCTTAGGAACCGAGAGGAGCACGGCAGACCAAGACGAGGAGCACGGCAGACCAGGCACCAAGAGCGCCCTCAAGACGACGGAAAGGATGACCAAGACGAGGAGCACGGCAGACCAAGACGAGGAGCACGGCAGACTATGCCCTAAGAGTGCCCTCAAGACGGCCGAACAACGGCAGACCCCATAGGAGCACGGCAGACCACAGAAGAGCACGGCAGACCAACAGGAGCACGGCAGACCACACAAGAGCACGGCAGGCCACACAGGAGCACGGCAGACCACACAGGAGCACGGCAGACCACAAAGGAGCACGGCAGACCACACAAGAGCACGGCAGACCCACAAGAGCACGGCAGACCCCACAGGAGCACGGCAGACCCCACAGGAGCACGGCAGAGCAGACCCAAAAGGAGCACGGCAGACCACACAGGAGCAAGGCAAACCACAGGAGCACGGCAGACCACACAGGAGCACGGCAGACCCCACAGTAGCAAGGCAGACCCCAAAGGAGCACGGCAGACCACCGGAGCACGGCAGACCACACAGGAGTACGGCAGACCCCACATGAGCACGGCAAATCCCAAATGAGCACGGCAGACCACAAGAGCACGGCAGACCACACAGGAGCACGGCAGTCCACACGTTCGCACGGAAGACCGCACAGGAGCACGGCAGACCGCACATGAGCACGGCAGACCAAGAGGGAGCACGGCAGACCACACAGGAGCACGGCAGACCACACAGGAGCACGGCAGACAACACAGGACACGGCAGACCCCACGGGAGCACGGCAGACCACACAGGAGCACGGCAAACCACACAAGAGCACGGCAGACCATACAGGAGCACGCCAGACCACACAGGAGCACGGCAGACCACACGTTCGCACGGCAAACTCCACAGGAGCACGGCAGACCCCAAAGGAGCACGGCAGACCACAGGAGCACGGAAGACCGCACAGGAACACGGCAGACCACACAGGAGCACGGCAAACCAAGAAGGAGCACGGCAGACCACAGGAGCACCGCAGACGCCACAGAAGCACGGCAGATCGTCGTCGTCGTCATCGTCGTCGTCGTCGTCTTCGTCGATAACGATCTCGAAAATTACGACAAAAAACGATGACAGAAAACGACCACAAACATAACACAAAAACCAACCGAACACGGAATCCAACAACAAAAAAACAATCAGAAAAACGACCGCAATCATAAAATGATAACGACGGCGACAGCGAGAACGGCAACAGCGGACGATTATAATGAAAACGACGACCACGACAAAGGAAAGGCACGCGACGACGACGACGGACAAACAAAAGACAAGACAGGCTGGAACAGAAAAAGTAGGCTGGGCGACAACGGGTGGGGGCCCGCGTGGCCGAGAGAAAAGCACGGTGTCGACACCATGATGTGGCCAGGGCAGCAGACTACCTCGACAGACCAGCGCGGCAGGCCACCATTTAGTCTGTTCTGTTGCGTTTATGGGTTTCTCTGACGTTCTCGCCAATACGGTCTCTGACGCACGTGGTGGATAAAAAACGGCGCTTCCCGTTCTTGTCCGGTCAGGTTCCCCAAAATGGCCATTTCGCTCGAGACATCCTCGAAAAATCGAGGTGTTGGAGGCTATCGTTTAAGACGTCTTATGTTAAAAATGACGGTTTCGCTCGAGACATCCTCAAAAAATCGGGATGTTGAAAAATATCAAAAATTTTTGTTATGCATGAAAAATGAGCGTTTCGCTCGAGACATCCTCGAAAAAATGAGATGCCGACAGAGGTGTTTTACAACCTCTTATGTTAAAAATTACGTTTTCGCTCGGGACGTCCTCAGAAAATGAGCAGGAGCACGGCAGGCGGAAAAAAAGGAGCACGGCAGACCACACAGGAGCACGGCAGACCCCACAAGAGCACGGCAGACCACAAAGGAGCACGGCAGACCAAAGAGACGACACAAGGAGCACAGCAGATCCCGCAGGAGCACGGCAGACACCACACGAGCACGGCAGATCCCAAATGAGCACGGCAGACCACAGAAGCACTGCAGACCACACAAGAGCACCGCAGACCTCACAGGAGCACGGCAGACCCCACAGGAGCACGGCAGACCCCACAGGAGCACGGCAAACCACAAAGGAGCACGGCAGACCACAGGAGCACGGCAAACCACACAGGAGCACGGCAGACCACACAGGAGCACGGCAATCCCCACAGGAGCACGGCAGACCGCGCGCAGGTACAACATAAACGCGCCTTTTGTTGTACCCCGAACGCCGCTGGCGTTTCCCCCACAGGAGCACGGCAGACCCCACAAGCTCGCGGGAAACCCCAAATGAGCACGGCAGACCACAGGAGCACGGCAGACCACACAGGAGCACGGCAGACGCCACAGGAGCACGGCAGACCGCGCAGGAGCACGGCCGGCGCCGGAAAATTGAATTCCGAGGCGGTGCCGAAAAAAGGCCACTCCAAGACATATTTTTCTTTCGAAAATATTGATTTTCTCCTCCCGGCGCCCTGGAACCCCTTCCGGGCCGATTCCGGCACCCGGGCCGGCGCTCGAGCCAAACGCCCGGGCCGGCACCCGGGCCAGCGCCCGGGCCGGTTCCGGCGCCGGCCGGCGCCGGAAAATTGAATTCCGAGGCGGTGCCGAAAAAAGGCCACTCCAAGACACATTTTTCTTTCGAAAATATTGATTTTCTGCTCCCGGCGCCCGGGAAGGGAACCCCTTCCGGGCCGCTTCTGGCACCCGGGCCGGCGCTCGAGCCAAACGCCCGGGCCAGCACCCGGGCCAGCGCCCGGGCCGGTTCCGGCGCCGGCCGGCGCCGGAAAATTGAATTCCGAGGCGGTGCCGAAAAAAGGCCACTCCAAGACATATTTTTCTTTCGAAAATATTGATTTTCTGCTCCCGGCGCCCGGGAACCCCTTCCGGGCCGCTTCCGGCACCCGGGCCGGCGCTCGAGCCGAACGCCTGGGCCAGCACCCGGGCCAGCGCCCGGGCCGGTTCCGGCGCCGGCCGGCGCCGGAAAATTGAATTCCGAGGCGGTGCGGAAAAAAGGCCACTCCAAGACATATTTTTCTTTCGAAAATATTGATTTTCTGCTCCCGGCGCCCTGGAACCCCTTCCGGGCCGATTCCGGCACCCAGGCCGGCGCTCGAACCGAACGCCCGGGCCGGCACCTGGGCTGGCGGCCGAGCCGGATCCAGCGCTGGCGTCGGCTCTGGCCGTCGCCGGAAAAATTGAATTCCGAGGCCGCGCTAACAAAACTCATCCAAACAGATTTTTCGAAAGTGCATCATTTCTGCTCCCGGCGCTCGGAGGCTTCTGCGTCTCAAGGAGAGGTGGAGCAGACATTAAATGAGGTAAAAGCAAGCACACGAACGCTATGGACGCGCGATGCGCTGCCACAAGCCAGCTTCCCGCAAGATCGGTCCAGAGTGGGAGGGGACGGAGCTGGGCGGGTGATGGACCACCAGAGCACTGCTCCAGCCTTCCCTCAGCCCTGGGTCTGCTGACCACACAGGAGCACGGCAGACCACACAGGAGCGCGGCAAACCACAAAGGAGCAAGGCAGACCCCAAATGAGCACGGCAGTCCACACGTTCGCACGGCAGACCGCACAGGAGCACGGCAGACCGCACATGAGCACGGCAGACCAAGAAGGAGCACGGCAGACCACACAGGAGCACGGCAGACCACACAGGAGCACGGCAGACCACACAGGACACGGCAGACCCCACGGGAGCACGGCAGACCACACAGGAGCACGGCAAACCACACAAGAGCACGGCAGACCATACAGGAGCACGCCAGACCACACAGGAGCACGGCAGACCACACGTTCGCACGGCAAACTCCACAGGAGCACGGCAGACCCCAAAGGAGCACGGCAGACCACAGGAGCACGGCAGACCGTCTTCGAGGCCTCTTGGGCCGTCTTGGGGCCCTCTTGGAGCCATCTTAGCCGTCTTGGAGGCCATCTTGGCCGTCTTGGAAGACATCTTGGGCGTCTTGGAGGCCTCTTGCGCCGTGTTAGGGCCCTCTTGGGACCGTCTTGGGGACTTCTTGGGCCGTTTCGGGGCCATCTTGAAGGCCTCTTGGGCGATCTTAAAGCGATCTTGGGGGCCTCTTGGGCCGTCTTGGGCCGTCGGAACGCGGCAGGCCATCATTTAGTCTGTTCTGTTGCGTTTATGGGTTTCTCTGACGTTCTCGCCAATACGGTCTCTGACGCACGTGGTGGATAAAAAACGGCGCTTCCCGTTCTTGTCCGGTCAGGTTCCCCAAAATGGCCATTTCGCTCGAGACATCCTCGAAAAATCGAGGTGTTGGAGGCTATCGTTTAAGACGTCTTATGTTAAAAATGGCCGTTTCGCTCGAGACATCCTCAGAAAGTCGGGGTGTTGAAAAATGTCAAGGATTTTTGTTGTGCATGTAAAATGAGCGTTTCGCTCGAGACATCCTCGAAAAAATGAGATGCCGACAGAGGTGTTTTACAACCTCTTATGTTAAAAATGACGTTTTCGCTAGGGACGTCCTCAGAAAATGAGCAGTGGTCTGCCGTGCTCCTGTGTGGAGCACGGCAGACCACGAGCATTTCGCTCGAGACATCCTCCTAAAATCGAGGTGTTGGAGGCTATCGTTTAAGACGTCTTAGGAACCGAGAGGAGCACGGCAGACCAAGACGACGAGCACGGCAGACCAGGCACCAAGAGCGCCCTCAAGACGTCGTTGGCGGATTCCCAAAAATGGCCATTTCGCCCGAGACATCCTCCTAAAATCGAGGTGTTGGAGGCTATCGTTTAAGACGTCTTATGTTAAAAATGACGGTTTCGCCTGAGACATCCTCAGAAAGTCGGGGTGTGGAAAAATGTCAAGGATTTTTGTTGTGCATGAAAAATGAGCGTTTCGCTCGAGACATCCTCGAAAAAATGAGATGCCGACAGAGATGTTTTACAACCTCTTATGTTAAAAATGACGTTTTCGCTCGGGACGTCCTCAGAAAATGAGCAGGAGCACGGCAGGCGGAAAAAAATGAGCACGGCAGACCACACAGGAGCACGGCAGACTCCACAGGAGCACGGCAGACCACAAAGGGAACACGGCAGACCACACAGGAGCCCGGCAGACCCCACACGAATACGGCAGACCCCAAAGGAGCACGGCAGACCACACAGGAGCACGGAAGACCACACAAGAGCACGGCAGACCCAACAGGAACACGGCAGACCCAAAACGAGCACGGCAGAGCCGACAGGAGCACGGCAAACCCCGCAAGAGCACGGCAGACCGCACAGGAGCACGGCAGACCACACAGGATCACGGCAAACCCCACAGGAGCACGGCAGTCCACACAGGAGCACGGCAGACCCCAAAGGAGCACGGCAGACCACAGGAGCACGGCAGACCACACAGGAGCACGGCAGACCCCACACGAGCACGGCAGACCAAAGAGACGACACAAGGAGCACAGCAGATCCCGCAGGAGCAGGGCAGACACCACACGAGCACGGCAGATCCCAAATGAGCACGGCAGACACAGAAGCACTGCAGACCACACAAGAGCACCGCAGACCTCACAGGAGCACGGCAGACCCCACAGGAGCACGGCAGACCCCACAGGAGCACGGCAAACCACAAAGGAGCACGGCAGACCACAAAAGCACGGCAAACCACACAGGAGCACGGCAGACCACACAGGAGCACGGCAATCCCCACAGGAGCACGGCAGACCGCGCGCAGGTACAACATAAACGCGCCTTTTGTTGTACCCCGAACGCCGCTGGCGTTTCCCCCACAGGAGCACGGCAGACCCCACAAGCTGGCGGGAAACCCCAAATGAGCACGGCAGACCACAGGAGCACGGCAGACCACACAGGAGCACGGCAGACGCCACAGGAGCACGGCAGACCGCGCAGGAGCACGGCAGACCACACATGAGCACGGCAGACCCCACAGGAGCACGGCAGACCCCATAGGAGCACGGCAGACCACAGAAGAGCACGGCAGACCAACGGGAGCACGGCAGACCACACAAGAGCACGGCAGGCCACACAGGAGCACGGCAGACCACACAGGAGCACGGCAGACCACAAAGGAGCACGGCAGACCACACAAGAGCACGGCAGACCCCACAAGAGCACGGCAGACCCCACAGGAGCACGGCAGACCCCACAGGAGCACGGCAGAGCAGACCCAAAAGGAGCACGGCAGACCACACAGGAGCAAGGCAAACCACAGGAGCACGGCAGACCACACAGGAGCACGGCAGACCCCACAGTAGCAAGGCAGCACCCCAAAGGAGCAGTAGCAAGGCAGACCCCAAAGGAGCACGGCAGACCACCGGAGCACAGACCACACAGGAGTACGGCAGACCCCACATGAGCACGGCAAATCCCAAATGAGCACGGCAGACCACAAGAGCACGGCAGACCACACAGGAGCACGGCAGACTCCACAGGAGCACGGGACCACAGCACGGCAGACCACACAGGAGCCCGGCAGACGCCACAGGAGCACGGCAGACGCCACAGGAGCACGGCGGAACCCACAGGAGCACGGCAGACCGCGCGCGGGTACAACATAAACGCGCCTTTTTGTTGTACCCCGAACGCCGCTGGCGTTTCCCCAACAGGAGCACGGCAGATCTCACAGGCGCGCGGCAGACCCCAAATGAGCACGGCCGACCACAGGAGCACGGCAGACCCCAAATGAGTACGGCAGACCCCAAAAGAGCACCGTAGACGCCTCAGGAGCACGGCTGACCACACAGGAGCACGGCAGACCACACAGGAGCGCGGCAAACCACAAAGGAGCAAGGCAGACCCCAAATGAGCACGGCAGTCCACACGTTCGCACGGCAGACCGCACAGGAGCACGGCAGACCCCCACATGAGCACGGCAGACCAAGAAGGAGCACGGCAGACCACACAGGAGCACGGCAGACCACACAGGACACGGCAGACCACCAGACACGGGAGCACGGCAGACCACACAGGAGCACGGCAAACCACACAAGAGCACGGCAGACCATACAGGAGCACGCCAGACCACACAGGAGCACGGCAGACCACACGTTCGCACGGCAAACTCCACAGGAGCACGGCAGACCCCAAAGGAGCACGGCAGTGGTACGTGGCACTGCTGTGGTATGCCGTACTAAAAACGTGGAATATCTCATAAGCCCAGGGGACAAAAGGACGCTTCCCGTTCTTGTCCGGTCAGGTTCCGGAAAATTGCGGAAAAATTGTCACTCCGCTCAAAAAATCTGACCAAGACGCGCCCAAGACGGCCACCAGGGCTCCAAGACGGCCCAAGAGCGCTCCAAGACCGCCCTAGAGCGTTCCAAGATGCCCTAAGATGGCTTCCAGACGGTCCAAGAGAGCTCCAAGACGGCCCAGGAGGCCCTCAAGAGGCCTCCAAGACGCCTCAAGAGGCTTCGAAGAGGCCTCACAAGAGCGCCAAAGAGGCACAAATCTATGATTTTTGATTAGTTTTTTTGAAGGTTTTTGGGGTTCTCGCCTTTTCCGTTTCCCGACGCTCCAAGACGGCCCAAGAGGCCCCCAAGATCGCCCCAAGACGGCCCAAGAGGCCCCCAAGATCGCCTCAAGACGGCCCAAGAGGCCCCCAAGACGGCCCCACGAAGGCACCAGAAGGCCCCAAGGCGGCCCCAAGACGGCCCCAAGAGGCTTCGCGGCGGCCCAAGAGGCCGTCAATATGGCTCCTAGAGGGGGCCCAGACGAGGTACACGAACGGACTTTTCGGGTCCTCGGCCCCAAGTGCCCCCCCGGAGGGTCCAGGAGGCCCCCGGGAGCCCCCCAAGACGCTCCAAGAGGCCCCCAAGAGGCCCCAAAAAGGCCCCCAAGATGCCCCCAAGACGGCCCCCAAAAACGGCCCCCAAGAGGCTTCAGAATTGCTTCTAAGAGGCCTACGAGAGACCGACCACGACATCCCAAGGCTCCATTACGAACGATGACGTGGGCAGCTTCGAACGCCAGAGCTCCCAGTACGAACGCTGGCGTCCAGAGCTTTGACGACAAACACTGCTATGAGCAAAAACGGCGCTTCCCGTTCTTGTGCGGTCAGGTTTTCGATAACGGATTCTGGGCGCGCCAGATTTCGGTCGCGACTGGAGGGGGTCGCATTTGAGTTATCAAAGACGGCGCGTCTGGGTCCAAGCAAGGGTTTCGTGGCCGTCGACGTCTCATTCGCTCCCCGAATTTGCGACTGGAGGCCAGATTTCGGTCGCGACCGGTCCGTCCAGAGCGTTACCGAGAAGTTTCGGTAACGGATGATTTGGGGACCATTTCCCGGGGTTCCAGACTTTTCGCCCCGGATAGTTTTTAGACTGTCGCGGGGCGCTGCGAGCTTTTGGACGCCGAAACCTGCGAGAATCTTTCGTCGCGGTTTTTCCACCATGTTGGAGTCAGGGGGCTCGACCTCTTGGGCGGCAGGCCCAGGGGGGAAGCGAGAGGGGGCAGCCCTTCCCCGAAGTCACATGCGGCTTCTCGGAAGGCCGGAGATGATGATGTTGATGCTGATGATGATGATGCTGATGATGATGCTGATGCTGATGCTGATGCTGATGATGATAATGCTGATGCTGATGATGATGATGATGATGACGATGACGATGATGACGATGTTGATGACGATGATGATGATGCTGATGGTGATGATGCTGCTGCTGCTGATGATGATGATGACGATGATGATGATGACAATGATGATGATGGTACTGATAATGATGCTGCTGATGATGACAATGATGCTGATGACGATGATGCTGATGACGATGATGATGATAATGACGATGATGATGACGACGACGATGATGATGATGAAGATGAAGATGAATCTGATGATGATGATGATGCTGATGCTGATGATGCTGATGATGATGAAGAAAATGATGCTGATGATGGTGATGATGATGATGAGGATGAGGATGAGGATGAGGATGATGATGATGATGATGAGGATGATGATGATGAGGATGATGATGATGATGATGATGAGGATGATGATGATGATGATGATGATGATGATGCTGCTGCTGATGATGATGATGATGATGATGATGATGCTGACGATGATGATGATGATGATGATGACGATGATGATGATGATGATGATGATGATGATGATGATGATGATGATGATGATGGTACTGGTCATGATGCTGCTGATGATGACAATGATGCTGATGACGATGATGCTGATGACGATGATGATGATGATGATAATGACGATGATGATGATGACGACGACGATGATGATGAAGATGAAGATGAATCTGATGATGATGATGATGATGGTACTGATCACGATGCTGCTGATGATGATGACGATGACGCTGATGATGTTGCTGATGACGAGAATGAAGATGATGATGATAATGACGATGATGATGACGACCACGATGATGATGACGATGATGATTATGGTGGTGATGATGATGATGATGACGATGATGATGATGATGATGACGATGACGATGCTGATGACGATGACGACGATGGTGATGATGATGATACTGATGCTGATGATCATGATGATTATGACGATGATGCTTATGAGGATTATGATGATGATGACGATCATGATGATGATGAGGATGATGATGATGATGATGAGGATGATGATTATGATGATGATGATGATGATGAGGATGATGATGATGATGATGATGATTATGCTGATGATGAAGATGATGAAGATGATGCTGAGGATGATGATGATGATGATGATGGTGCTGATGCTGATGATGATATTTGTGATGATGATGATGCTGATGCTGATGATGCTGATGATGAAGATGATGAAGATGCTGATGCTGATGATGATGATGATGATGATGCTGATGATGATGATGATGCTGATGATGGTGATGATGATGAGGATGAGGATGAGGATGAGGATGATGATGAGGAGGATGATGATGATGAGGATGATGATGATGATGATTATGCTCATGATGACGATGATGATGAGGATGATGATGATGATGATGATGCTGAAGATGATGATAATGATGATGATGATGCTGATGTTGATGATGATGATGGTGCTGATGCTGATGATGATATTGATGATGATGATGATGATGCTGATGCTTATGATGCTGATGTTGATGAAGAAGATGATGCTGATGCTGATGATGATGATGATGCTGATGATGGTGATGATGATCATGATGAGGATGAGGATGAGGATGAGGATGAGGATGATGATGATGATGCTGATGATGGTGATGATGATGATGATGAGGATGAGGATCAGGATGAGGATGAGGATGAGGATGAGGATGATGATGATGATGATGAGGATGATGATGATGATGATGACGAGAAGCCCCGCGACGATGATGCTGATGACGATGATGATGATAATGACGATGATGATGACGACGACGATGATGATGAAGATGAAGATGAATCTGATGATGATGATGGTACTGATCATGATGCTGCTGATGATGATGACGATGATGCTCATGATGATGCTGATGACGAGAATGAAGATGATGATGATAATGACGAGGATGATGATGACGACCACGATGATGATGATGATGATAATGATGATGATTATGATGGTGATGATGATGATGACGATGATGATGATGATGACGATGACGATGCGGATGACGATGACGACGATGATGATGATGATACTGATGCTGATGATCATGATGATGATGACGATAATGATTATGAGGATTATGATGATGATGACGATGATGATGATGATGATGATTATGCTGATGATGACGATGGCGACGATGTTGCTGAGGATGATGATGATGATGATGATGATGATGATGATGGTGATGGTGCTGATGCTGATGATGATGTTGGTGATGATGATGATTATGCTGATGCTGATGATGCTGATGATGAAGATGATGAAGATGATGATGCTGATGATGATGATGATGCTGATGATGATGATGATGATGATGCTGATGATGGTGATGATGATGATGATGATGATGAGGATGAGGATGAGGATGATGAGGAGGATGATGATGATGATTATGATGATGACGATGATGATGATGATGATGAGGATGATGATGATGATGATGATTATGCTGATGATGACGATGATGATGATGATGCTGAGGATGATGATGATGATGATGATGATGATGATGATGATGATGATGATGATGATGATGCTGATGCTGATGCTGATGATGATGATGATATGATGATGATGATGATGATGCTGATGGATGCTGATGATGATACTGATGACGATAAGATGATGCTGATGACGATGATGATGATGCTGATGATGTGATGATGATGATGATGATGAGGATGAGGATGAGGATGAGGATGAGGATGGATGCTGATGATGGTGAGGTGATGAGGATGAGATGAGGATGAGGATGAGGATGAGGATCAGGAGATGATGATGATGATGATGATGATGATGATGATGATGATGATGATGATGATGATGATGATGATGATGATGAGGAGGAGGAGGAGGAGGAGGAGAGGAGGTGTGATGATGATATGATGATGATGATGATGATGATGATGATGATGATGATGATGATGATGATGATGATGATGATGATGATGATGATGATGATGATGATGATGATGATGATGATGATGATGATGATGATGATGATGATGATGATGATGATGATGATGATGATGATGAGAAGCCCCGCCGGCTTCTCAGAAGGCACGCCACCTCTGACTTCCCTCGTTTGGCACGCCTCCGAGGCCTGGTTTTCGGGTCGCAGCTCGGGCCTCTGGCGGCCGCTCGGGACGATCGGCCCCCCCCCCCGCAACGCCCTCGGCGGGGCGCGGCCGCTGGAACGCATCCCGAGGGGGAGACCTCCGGGAAGGGACGGACACGCCAGACAGCGTCGAGCTTTCCCCTGTCAGGATGCTACTCCTGGAAGGTTAACAGCCAGGCAGGGGGTGGGATCGGCCGATGTGAAGGACGTGCTGAGATCGGCACGGGAAGTGGTAGACGCAGGGAGAGGGGGAAGGAGATGAGGAAGGGTGAGTGGCAACCTGAGGGGAACGTGGATGTAATGGGGAGTAGGTGCAGGTTGGGCGGGATGGGGAGGGCGAGGGGGAATGGAGATAGTTAGGCGTGAGCGGCAGGGGGGAAGGGGGACGTCGGATGCGAGGGGGCGGTCGGAGTGGGGGCAGACTGAGGGAGGGAGGGGAGGGTATGGTTGTCATGCCCACGTCAGCCTCTCCTCCTCCTGCGCCTCTCTCTTTATGCTCCCTTGTCTGCCGCCGTGGTGGCCCACGAGGGCCCATGAGTCACCTGGCGCGCAAGCGACGGGCGCGCCCTGGCCCGTATAAGGATACAGAACGTGCTCTTTCCTAACACGGGTCCCCCTAATTGTACTTCGTTGATCTGTGTGTTTCATACAGTGATCCCCTTACATTCCACAATGGCCGTGGAACCTGTGGTTGAGATCCACGAGGGGAGTCAGGCCGACTCCCCTGTCATTCGATTTTCGGGTGGTACATTCCATACCCGTCTCCCGTTCTTCCCGCTTCTCACCATCTTGCACCGAACGCCGCCATGGATCTTCCAGACCACGCTCAGCCTCAAGAGTATGAGTTTCCAGCATATCCTTGGTTGCAACCAGGACAATCTTTTGGGCAGGAGGCGGAGGACAAACAACTTTCCTTGGGAAGGTGATGGCGACGTGGGCCGCTCAGAGCAATATTGGGCCCGCTTTTTCTCACAGCCCTGGACGGAGATACAGCCCAATACGCAATCATCTTCATCAGGTTGGATCGCGCGGGGACGTCGTGTTCGCCTGACTCGTGAGTCTTCATGCACCTCTTGCAGTGCTGGAAACCCATCTCGTAAACCTCCCTGAAGGTGGTGCCCGCATGCATCCCGAACGTCACCCGATCCTGGTGGCATGGCATGCCCGTGCTGATGAAGCCCTCGAAAGAGAGCCTCGTCCAGCGCCTCTGGCAATCGTCGCGTGTCCACCATTGGGTCTTGTTGTTGCCGTGGTGGCGCATGGCCCTCTCGGGGTGCGCGTGCGCGCGGCCTGATCGGTCTTCGCGGCGCCCGCGCCGCCCTGCTTTCTTGTCCACCGCGAGCCACTCCCCGCTGGAGATCTTCAGGACTCGAGAGACAGGTCTCGGATCGCAGATCTAAGGCGTGGATGGTGCAGCCTCGCTGTCAAGACTCTTGGCGTCCCCCAGCAGCTTCCCGTGGGCGTTCGAACCGACGCGGGACTCCGTGCGGCGCTTCATGGCCACGTCGTCCAGAAAGGAGGGTAGCTTGAGGCACAGCTGTTTCCATGTCCACGCTCGCTTTTCTGGGGCCGTAGTGGGGTGACTGGATCTGCCGGTGCTCGGAGGTTCTGGCTGCGGGTCTTTTTCGATGAGGATGCGCTTCGCGCAGTTTAACGTCGCGCGAGATGTCGGGGGAGGAGGAAGTTGGCTGAGAAAGATTGGTTTGGGCCGACGGTGCTCTCAGGCTCGACGACCTGGCGGCATCCTTGAGTCTCCGGAGGGACTGTTCTAATGTTGTTCTTTCCTTGCCAACCTTCATCGGACAAATGTAAAAATCTGGTTCGCGATGCGTTTCCCTGCCCCTGCCTCGCGCGCCCTCGATTGGCTGCCGTCGGGTGCCTTCCAGGCGATGACGTCGCCTGGCATGTCAAGAACCATGCCGTGCTGTCTGGGCGCCTCCGCTGGGGGCAGTAAAGGCACGTCGCGGGCAATCAGATGCACTGCGAGGGTAATTGCCGCAATTCTTTGCCGCGGCAACAGGCAGGGCCCAGCTGGGCAAGAACTTAGTTGACCCCCCAACGCCCATGGCGTCCATTTCGAGAGAAGGTGTCTGTACTGGCTTAGTCCGTAGGTATCTCCCAAATATGCCAGCATCGAATCCAACGGATCTTTGCCGCAGACTCCGCGCTGAGCGCTAGGTTCCACCGCGCCGAGACCCGTTTGAATCAGCTGCCCAGTAAAATTTGCCCGCCAGTATCTGCAGGGGCACAACTTGTACACGTAAAGGCACTGACTCCAGAGTGGGTCTTAGGTTCACGTTGGCAAGCGTCATGTAGAGCGTCATCTGCTTCGAGGGGGGCAGCCGCAACCGCCGATTCCTGCTTGCCGCTTGCGTCCTCGCTCGTCTGGCTCCTTCGCGCAGTTCCGAGCCCGGTGCCCCATTTTCCCGCGTCGGGCGCTCTTCGAGAGACTCATCAATCTACATGTGGTTCACCGCTTCGGTCGGAGATGTCCAGTGCGTTTTCCTCGACGTTTTCCCTTTCGGAGGAGTCTGCCCGAAAGGGCCTCGTCCAAGCTTCCGTCTGTATAACTACTGTTGCACCTGACTGCAGCTGGGCGACGGCCTAGTTCCCATCTAGGATCACGTCCTCCGGTGTGTCCCCAGCGACGAAGAGCGCGTTTGCGTCGTCCATGAATTTGAGAACCTCAGTCATGATTACGTCCTCCACGTAGCGCTCGGGCAAGATAAGCGGCCGCTATTCCATCGTGACCCATTGGAAGTCACTGCGATCAGACTCTCGGTCCTCGCATATGTCGTCGTCTCCCTGGTGTCCGGCGAAATGCGAGGGGTCATTCATGCCGTGGGTGCGATGGCCACCTTTGCCGGTAGGTAGTGGTCGTCCAGCTTCCGAAGCGTCTCGCGCGCCAAGTTAACGTCGTATGACCCCTCAGTCCAGTGCTAAGCCGTATCCTAAGCAGGTTCACTGATCTTGGATTCTCTCAGAAGCATGTGCCTTCTCAGTTCCACTGGCAAGATCGCGTGCTTCTCGATTACTCCGAAAAAAGCACCCGCCGAATTCATTCGGGATGCTTGGTCGGGGCCATCTTCTGACCGTATTTTGGCCGAGAGATGGATTGGCCGCGCTCTCCTCTACCGCAGGGCAGCTACGGGCATGATGTTTGTGTCCCCGGAGCACCTGTCTGCGTCGTCATGCTTGCCGCCGCCTGCGCCGTTTGCGATTGCGCCTCCAGTTTTTCCATCTGCCGAGTCCGCAGACGAACTGGTTACCTACTACGTGGAGAGCAGTTATGTGGCCAATGATTTGTTGGGGGCTCGCAAGACTCCCAAGTTGGACAACGTCTTTCCTGCCCGCCAATCAGAAGCCGCCTACCTCAGTACCTCAAGGTCATTCTTCATCGAAAAAACGTGCTAAGGGTGAAATTCACGCCAATCCGTGACCCGGAAATTCCAGCAGCCGACGCAAGGAGTGGTCTGAGATGTGCAGCAGGACCTGGCGGCGTTGAAGCAGCGCGCGTTCACCGAGGAGGTGCTGCTGCATAAATATACGGCACATTCCCTAAACGTATCATTCCTTCTCGTTGCTGCGACGAATGGAAGGAGAAGGGGCCGCGTGCGTCAACGAGCCAAATTATCATGCTGCCCCTAAAAGTTACGCCAAACCGAGATGGATTTTTCAAGGGTTTCATGATCCCGATGCTGCAGTGCTGGGCCGCGCTGTGTCTGCCCCTCCGCAGCAGACGTACCTCTTGCTCTGCGATCTTTGTCCTCTATGAAGGCTGAGGCCTTGGTTGGCGACGTCGAGTCGGCCTTTGCTCAAGGACTCCGAAAGCAGCGGGAATAACTTCGTTTCACCTCGCCCCCTTGGGGCGGCATGCATGGCGAAGATCCAGGCGAATTGCTCGTGATGGAACTGCCGGCATAAGTTTCTGGACTTATCGCTGGCCTTCCAGGCTGGCGCAGAAGTCTTGTGGCAGCATCCAAGGGGCATGGCTTTGCTGGGCATCCTCAGGCGCTCTGCGTTATGTTTATGTGCGAGTCTCTTGACGGGCGCCCCGAGCAATTTTCCGGACTCGCTGTCATCGGAACAGATGATTTGTTGGGGGGCGGTATTGGAGATATACCTTTCGATACCATTTGTCGCATGCCATTTGTCGCGTTTGCAAGTGGATCAAAGTCGGAAGCTGGGTTGAACTCATGGAGGGCGCCTCTGGATGCGGCGGGCGCTCTGCGACGACAGAAATTGCGACTTCGCCATCTCTGCGGCGCGGTATCTTGCAGAACGAGGTCGACCTATCAGTCTCCCCGCGGGGGCGCCGCAATAATCCTGAACTATCAGCTGCGCCAGGGGATATCGCAGCTATGTGTTGTTTGTGTTGGGAACTCAACTGGACATGCCGATGCGCCCTGCCCAGCTCCAAGGTGGCAGATCTCATCGATGCAAATGCTACGTTGCGGCGCTTCAAGGGCGCCAATGTCGCGATCGCCATCGAATCCATGCCCTTTTCTCTTTTTCGCCTGGTCGCTCCGTTCGACTCGGGTCTGGGCCTCCAGGGCGTGGGACAGGGTCGCTCTCAGACAGGCGGCGTGATCTGCGCCGCGGACAAAGACCTTGCTGGGGAAGGAAACTGACGTCAGCATTCTTGCTTGGCATTCCCGCGAGACTGAGGTTGCTGGGAGCTCTACCTTGGTGGTGGAGGCCAGCGCCGCGTCCGGGCGTTTAGCCGGGGCCGAGTGGGCTACTTTGTGGCTTTCTACAAGGAAATATTACCGATACAAGCTCCGAGACCGACACAATATGAGCCGAGAAATCCGAGTGACGACGACCATGGGGCAATATCCCGACCTGGACATCATCGTCACGACCGACGCGAAGTCTTTGTGCGATTGTATCAACCGGGAACAGTTCGCCTCGACCCAGAAGCGAGCAACATTCGATATTGTTGTGATTCGGTACTCCTTGGATACCCTCGGTGGTCAGTGTCGCTGGTTTCCACGCGAGCTTAACCTGCGGACGGTTTGACGACTGTAGAGAGGAACGTGCCACTTTTCTCACAATTCATGCATGCCTTTAAATTTCGTACTACAGGAGGACATGGCACGGGGAGAAGCATATCGGTTGGCCACCAGGAAACGCCATCCGAGACCGAACATGTCGAATCATATGCCTCCGTCGAACACTACATCTTCTCGTGCGTCTCCGAAGCCCTACCTGTTGCCAACTCAGATCTTCCGCCGCGTGATTTCGTTTATTGCCCTCGTTGCGCAGTGGGTGTCAGCATGTCGCGAGGTATTGCCCTTTACAGCTTACGGTTTGGGTTGCGTGGCATGGGTGTCCCCTGCCTGCCCGCGGAGCCATGCCATGCCGCCCGTGGATCCAGTGCCTACTCGACGACTCGCCAGCCTCGATAAGAGATCAGGGTGAGCAGGTCGACTTCGGCGGCCGCGCCATGGGCCGCGCTTTTCGCGACTGCGAGAAATACGGTTACAAGGTGAACAATAAGGAGGTCTGCTCAGGTGGCTCTCCGGCTGCAGTGGCCGATGACCCTCGCGTTGATCCTCGAGGCCTTGTGAATCAGACCTTCGCCTCGACCTCTGAGGGCTCAGCGCCAGCTGCGCTGCCTGAAGGCCACCCCCGGGCGAACTTCGACAAGCAGCGGGGGCATGCGAGGTGCGCGAGGTTCCCGGGACTTCCTCCGGGGGGCGTTTGGGGGGACTCGTCCAGACGCGTGCTCCCAAGACCCCGCGGACCTGGGCGGCGTGGGAAATACGGGGGTCGACGATGAGCTGCGCGACGAGAAGCGCAGGCCCACCGCCGTGCGGGACCTGCGCTCCCAGGGCCGCCCTGGCCCCGAGGGCCGAGGCATCATCGTCCGCGACGGCGGCGGCAGTGATGTCGGGAATTTGATGCCCGTGAAGGATATCGACAAGGGGGATCTGTCATCCGAGGCCGACCAGTGCCCTTATTGGAAAGTGGAGAAATTGGGTGAAAAGATCATTTAGCGCCGAGGCGAGAAGGCGCAGAGGGCGCGTCGAGTGGACGAGTGCAAGACCCTCGAGGAGTACGTCAGCCGCCTCGAGCTCCCTGAGTCCGTCCCGCGGGGGCTTGATGCCATCCGATTTGGCACCAAATGTCCATCGCCTCAAAACGCACGTTGTACTTTTATTGGCCGCGACCCAAACCCTCGAGCTGGAGGTGCACCGATTGGGGCAGGTGATCAACAATATGCGTGGCGCGGAAGGTGGTTCAGTTTGCCGTCGGACGAGGATCATCCAGCTGCAGCAAGGGGGGCGACGCCCGAGCTGAGAGCCAACGTGTCAAGCTGGAGCGGTACCTCGCTGCAACAGACCAAGACGGCGTTGATCAAGCAGCGAGGCGAGGCGGAGAACGGACTCATCTGCGCCCGACGTCATTTTGAGCGCCAGGGCACAACGACGCGGAGGTGTTCGACCCCGAAGCTGCAGACAGGGCCAGCTACGTTGAGGGACTGCCGACCTTCGTCTACACGTTCGCGGTGTGTTCGGAGATGCAAAGCATCCAGCGTGCCAGAATGAACCAGCTCGCGCAGTCCTCTTTCAACTTCCACACCTGGCTTTCCTGGAGCCGCTACTTCAAGAGACAGCTGCGAGTGCGCCTTCACAGGATCGGGTGCGCCTTGACGGACAAGAGGAGCAACCTCAGTATGATGGCGGACTTGGAAGAAGTAAGGGCTCCGACAAGCTGCCAGGAAGGACCTAGGCCGCGCGCCCTGGTGTAAGCGGACTCGACCCTTGACCGAGCAGGCTATCCAATCAAGAACGGATAAGCATCGAGCGCGACGCCAGAACCAGGATATCAAGCGCCAGACCGAGCAGGCCGAGGACGTCGAGGACGCGGGCTCGAACGAGGGCGACGACGAGCAGGGGGGGGGTCCCAGTCGCGGACCACCAGGTGCAGCATCTTGTAACGAGCCCATTGGCGTCTTACCGCAGCAGTCTGAGACGCCTTGCGAAGCCTGCTTGGAGAAGAGGCTCTTGGCTGACGCTTTGGCCGATGCAGATGCTGAAGCATCAGAAGAGGAACAATCCAAGAGGCCGGAGCCGCCCGGGGAGCTGGCTGCAGGTGAAGCTCGGGCGACGAGGGGATCCAAGGGATCTATTGCCGCTTCCCCGGCAGGACAGCGTCGTCATGATGGGCAGCATCTCGCCGACGACGCGGCCTTGGAGTCGAGGAGACGCCGGCGCGCGACGGGAAGCCGCTACTTCCAAGGCCGAAGTAGATCGGGGCCGTCAGTGTCTACATTTTGGCCCCCGACGAGCACGACCACGTCGACGTCCTGGCCCATCGTCGGCGGGGCACCAGGGTGAGCTACTCGCTTGCGGTCGCTACTCCAGGAGGGCGGGTCGACGGGGGGGATTTCGACTTTGCCTGCAAGTGGAATATGGATATCGACTGCGCCGCCAGGTTCGCGGCATGTCGGGAGATCGAGGAAGAAGTTGGACTGTGCGTCTCTCTGGGGGACCTGGTGGAGATCCCAAATGATAAGACCTCGATCCCACCTCGCAGGGGCTACGGACCCCCCCTCCTGGAACCTCCCCAGGTACATGGGCCGCGCAGGCGTTCTCGCGGTGAGGTGGAATGCCATGGGATCTAGGATTTCCTGCCGGAGACGTGCTCAACAGACGATGGGCGCGCGTGGTCCAAGTTCGAGCGCCGCCTTCAATGACCCGCTGCCGAAGATGATGGCAGTGCAGCATCGGTGCCTGAGACGGCCGACCTTTCGTGTCTGGGCGAAACTGCTGACGCAAATGCTCGCCGATATTGCTATCCATTTGATAAAGTCGCGCAGCACTTATGGGTGCGAGATCGTGGCGCGCTACCCAAGGACAGCAGTCGAGACCAGTGATTGCGAGCCTCTCTATGCGTGCTTCCAGTCGCGCGCAGATGCAGAGATCGGGGACCCCGCGACCACTCGCCCTGTGTCCGCGTCCGCGCTGAGGAACTTCAGCGACCCGCCAGTTTGGGCCCCCGCAGCGCCGGCTATCGCCCGCGGCGTGAACGGCGACGAACCCCCGAAGATTGGCAAGAATCTGTGGCGCCCGCCTCGGGAGGGGAAAATGTGAATCGACGACAGCTGGGGGTGGTTGACGGCGAGGCTGCTTTGGGGCAGATAATGGATCATATCAGAATCTGCGGCGAGAAAGATGACAAAGAAGAGCAGGCGCGCTTTCTGGGAAGCCTTGGCGAGTTGCCTGGCGCCGTGGGGATTCGCGCAGGACGCGTGGACAACGCCCCGCCAGCCCGGGAAGTCATCGATGAGGCCATGGAGGCCGCGATGACCATCGACCAGTACGTCTCCACTCCTGGTGAGGGGGCCCCCCAGCAGGAAATGGTCAGATACTCCTGGGGCCCGAAGAACGCTGCATCAGTGCCCGCAGGAGGCAGGCCTACATGTCGCCCAGGAAGAACAAGCGTGTCTTCGACAAGATGATGAGCTCCAGCTGGAAAGTATGTGCCGAGGCCGACGTGGCGAGGGGCCACCTGCTCGACGTTCTCTGTCACTCTGATGGTTTTGGGCGTCTTGGTTCTGGAGGCTCACTCTGGGATATTCAAGGGGCCAGAGGACCTCACTTTTCTCGCGGGCACCTGTAAGGTCTCATCGAGGGCCCCCTTGTGCAGGGTCCAAGCGCGTATCCAAATTGGCAGTGGTGGTGGATCTGCCAATGGTGTGCGCCCGGGAGATGCAGCAATATCAGAAGCCCAGCAAACCATTGGCCAATGCTCAGACCGCCTACCATGGCGCCAACTTGGCCTGCTCAAGTTGACGGACAACATATTCGGTATCTTCTGTGAGGGAACGCATCGCCGTACTTCTGCGCTCGCTACGTGGTGCACTTGTCGTCCGACGGCGGCCCTGATGCGAATCTATGCTCGTGCGTTCTCGGGTTACAGGTGGACCGCGACCGCCGTGCAGGTTTTCCTTCCACGGGCCGTGGTGCCAAACCGATGGCAGTACCTGCGCCGCCCCTCTCTGGATCCACGCCGCGACGGTGAGGGAGGTCTGGAGCAAGGTGCAGGCGAAACTGCAAGTCTTTGGATGGTATAGGCTCTGGACTCGCACGGTCAGGATGTACCTTGCGGCGCAGGCGACGCCCCCTGACGTTCCCGAGCATTCGCGCGAACTCGGACGAGAAGATCGAGGATTCCAACCTGGCGAGTCTCGAGGTCAAGCTGATTCTCGGTTACGAGAGATGGGTTCCTCAACGGACCAAAGAAACCAAAGAGATCTGTGCAGCAGTCCGCTACCTGGAGCGAACGACTACCAGTGCGACTCCCGCGGAAACGAGCCGCATAGCTTCATGTGCGGGATGGGGCGCGCCGCGGATGAAACAGGATCTGGAGATCTCATCATGGGGCCAGGATCGAACAATCCTTTCATGGAGCTCTCCTAGAGACGTTCTCAAGGCCTACGTGTTCGTGTAGCCGTGCCGGCAGTGCGCCACAGGCGCTTTGGGACTACGTGAGATGGCTGCGGGATTTGAGTGGTTACGATTTCCTAGTCTTTTAAGCGAAAGTTCGCGGACTGAGGCGAGGCGGCGTTTCTGTTGCAAGAAAAGTGGGGACTGTGGCTGTCATGCCCATGTCAGGCTCTCCTCCTCTTGCGCCTCTCTTTGTACTCCGTTGTGTGCCGCCGTTGTGGCCCACGAGGGCCCTGGAGTCACCTGGCGCGCAGGCGACGGGCGCGCCCTGGTTCCCGTAAAAGGAGAAAGCATGTGCTCTCTTAGAACGGGCCCCCTATTTGTACTTCGTGTCTCTCTGTGTTCCATACAATTATTTCCGTACAGTCCACAGAGGGAGAGGCGGAAGGGATGAGGCGTGTGCGGGAAGCAGCGGGGAGAGTGGATGGGGAGGGGAGACGGGAACGGGGGAAGGGGGAGAAGAAACGAGGGAAGGGGGGGAGAGGGCGAGGGAGCGAGGCAGGGCAGGGTGGGCTCCGAGAGGCGGTGGCGGAGAGCTGGAGAGGAGGAGGGAAAGAGAGGGAGAGAGAGAAAGAGAGAGGGAGAGAAGGATATTAAGATCTTGCAGAAGGACATGAGACAGTACTGGGAGGACTTGAATCTACTTGGTCGGACCCGGTTGCCATGCTCCAGCGGTGGCTCCAGGACCCCGCGCGTCTCCGGTTTCGCAGTCCAGAGTTTTGGCGTCTTTTCCAGCGCCTTCTATGGGGGCCTGCGAGCGCACCGTGTTTCGCGGATTCCGTCCCAGCCGCCACCAGGGACCACCCCGGGCTTCCCACTGTCCTCCAGAATGTGATCTCGTTGCACGTGGCGCTGTCAGCCCACCCGGTTGTGGCCTGTGTTCTCACCTGGACCCTTTGCGCACTCCTTTCCGCCATGTCCCGCGCTGGCACCCCGAGGTGCAACAACAGGAACTGCACCTATGCCCACAACCGGGAGGAGCCCCGGACCGATCCGCGAATGAGTGTGGCGATCAGGCTGGCTCAGTCGGGCGTCTTCCTCAGAGTCCAATGGAGGAGGTCTAGCGTGGTTTGCCCCTCCTCACGGTGAAGCATGCTCGCTCTCCGCTGTTGGTCCACGTCCTGCTGGACTTGCAATTTTTGTGGGGTGAGGCTGGCTTTCGGGTCTCGGGTCGATCGAAATGTAATTACCTCGCTCTCGCGCAAGAGCACGGCGGAAAAGGAGGAGGAGCAGGAATTGGAGTAGGAGGAGGAGTAGGAGGGGGAAGAAGAGGAGACGGAGGAGGAGTTGGAGGAGGAGGAGGAGGAGGGGGAGGAGGAGGAGCAGGAGGAGGAGGAGACGAGGACGATGGAGGATGAGCAGGAGGAGGAGAAGGGGAAGGAGGTGGAGGAGGAGGAGGATGAGGAAGAGGAGAGTGATAATGAAGCCAAGATGCATCAATGCTGGTGCACTAAACCCTGCTGTCCCGAGTCCCCTCCTCGTATGTCCTTGCTGCAATCGTGCTTTTTCCCTGAAGGAAGAGACCCCATGCAAGAGGATCGTCCCGTGGGCTGCCATTCGGGCGAGCTTCCAGCTTCGCAAAGGATGCTCCCTCGAAGCGAAAGTAGGTTCAATCATCAGGTTCAAGAAAGTGTCCAGAAAGAGAGAGAGAGAGAGAGAAAGAAAGAGATAGAGGTTCATTTCCATAATGAGTCGCCCTCCATGCGAGTACATTCGCACTCCATCCGTCCAACTCTCTAACTCTTGATAAAGCGATCTTATCATTTTGAAAACGACCCGCTTTTTTTTTTTCGCTGACGGTGATGATGACGAGGAAGACGATGACGAAGATACGAATATTAGAAAGAGCTTTTCCTGCCGCTGCTGGCAGAAAACCAGGGGGGGGGGTCACTGGGGGTTCCACCCCCCCCTGGTCCATCATGAAAAAGGGGGGGTGTCACTACCGGTTCGAACCCCCGCCCCCCGTTCCTCGCCGCTGGCAAACGACTCCCCCTCCTCCCCCACTCTGGACAGTGAGACAGCGGTGAGGACAGTGGGGACAGTGGGACAGTGGTGGGGACAGTGGGGACAGTGGGACAGTGGTGGGGACAGTTGGGACAGTGGGGAGAGTGGGACCGTGGTGGGGACAGTGGTGGGGACAGTGGGGACGGTGCGACAGTGGTGGGGGCTCTGGTGGGGACAGTGGTGGGAACAGTGGGGACAGCGGGACAGTAGTGGGGACAGTGGGGACAGTGGGACAGTGGTGGGGGCAGTGGGGGCAGTGGGATAGCACAGTGGGACAGCGGAGGGGACAGTCAGTGTCGGAGGTTGATAGACCTCTTACCCTGACACGTCGATTAGCGCATTGGCCGTGTTCGGTTCGCGAGAGGGCGTCGCGGCCGCCATTTTTGCGGGTCAAGGTCCGTCGGTTTCCGTCCTAGGCCGTTTTCACTAAAGGGAGGTTTACTAAAGGGAGGTTTGTCCACCGCCGACAGTGGTGGGGACTGGGGACAGTGGGACAGTGGTGGGGACAGAGGGGACAGTGGGGAGAGTGGGACCGTGGTGGGGACAATGGTGGGGACGGTGGGGACAGTGCGACAGTGGTGGGGGCACTGGTGGGAACAGTGGGGTCGGCGGGACAGTGGTGGGGAAAGTGGGCACAGTGGGACGGGGACTCTGGTGGTGATGGTGAGGACTGGTGGGGACCCGGGAGTCGTTTGCCAGCGGCGAGTAGGGAGGGAGTGGGGGGGGAAGGAGGGGGGGGGGTTCGAACGGGTAGTGACCCCCCCTGGTTTTCCGTGGGGGGGGTTCCAACCCGTAGTGTCACCCCCCGTTTTTCCAGAGGGGGGGAGGGTGGGGGGGTGTTTTGCCTGGGGCGGGGGGGGAGGGGTTCGAGCAGGTGAGGGGGGGATTTTCGGAGGGGGGGACCCCCGGGTTCGGAGGAAGAGGGAAGAATTTTCCACAGCAAGGAGGCGGTGGATTACGATCTCTCGAAGATTATGATGACGACGACGATGACGACGGCTTTGACGATGATGACAGCGATAATGATAACGACGATGAAGACGATGACGACGATGACGACAACGACGATGGCGACGACGACCGACGATGATGACGACGATGACGATGACGACGACGATGACGGTGACGACGATGATATGAAGGAAGGTGGGGGAGGAGGGAGGCCGCCTCAAGGTCTGGAGCAGGTCTGGAGTTCCAGGGGAGGGAGGAGGAGGAAGATGAGGCGGAGGACGGAGGATGGAGGGAGAGGACGGGGAAGGAGGTGGTCGGGAGGTCAGGAGGAGGTCCTGAGGAGGGTCCAGAGGAGGGTCCAAATGGTAGTTCACGTTCGAGTATCGTTGATTTTTGGTCGATGTACGTCGACGGTTGATTTGTTTTCGCTTGTCGACCTTAGATTTCCGTCGAATCTTCGTCGACGTTCGATCTGTCCATTTTCTGTCCATATTAGTCGACGATGAATTTTCTTTGTTTGCTCGTGGATTCTAGTTTTCATTGACTGAAATGTCCGACGAGGTTCGTGGAAGTCTGAGATTTGTCAGTTCTTCGTTGACTTTCGTCGACCCTTTTTCTGGGCCAACCACAACGACGACGACGATCACGACCATGACCACGACCACGGCCACGACCACGACGACGACGACGACGACGACGTCTGCGACGACGACGCTGAAGACGACAATGCAACGACGACGACGACGACGTCGCTTCGTTTGTTTTTGAAAGTTTCTGGACGTTCTCGTCGCCGCGGCTGGCGCGGCTCGGAAATCTGATCAGGATGGACTGGGAGGCGATGGAGCCCCGCCGCCTCTTCAGCGACATCCTGGCGCCGTCTGGAGCTCAGATACCTCGTCGGCCTCCGTCCCCGCCCCAGGGTCGACCCCTTCCGAGGGCAACGAGGGGGACCCCCCCAGGAGGGACACCCCCCAGGAGGGACACCCCCCCAGGAAGGAAAAACAAGAGGGTGCGGGGGAAGAACGAAGAGCTCGCGGGGGAAAATCGAAGAGGGCACGGGGGAAAAACAAAGACACGGGTGCGCCCCCGGAGGGACAAAAAAAGAGGGCCGGGCGAAGCTGGGAAGGGGTGTCTCTCTTTCTTTCGACGGTCCCGAGGCCTGGTGAGGGCCCCGGGAGGCCGAAAGGCAGCGCAACGCCTCTCGTCGTGGCTCTTCCGTGGCGCGAGGGGGTCGGGGCTCCCCCCCCCTCCTCCTCCTCCTCCTCGTTCCTCCTCCTCCTCCTCCTCCTCCTCCTCCTGGTCCTCCTCCTCCTCCTCCTCCTCCTCCTCCTCCTCCTCCCCCTCCTCCTCCCCCCCTGCGAAGGCGCCCCTCGGAGGCCGAGGCCTCGCCCCCCCTGGGTGCCCAGGAGCTGCGCTCCACGCTGGAGAAGCCGGGGCAGCCTCATAGGGCGCCCCCCTCCCCCCCGAGGTGGGGGCGGGGGGGGGAGGAAGGGGGAAGAGGGGGGAGAAGGGGGGAGGAAGGGGGAGGAGGAGGGAGGAGGAAGGGGGAGGAGGGGGAGGAGGGGGAGGAAGGGGAGGAGGAGGAGGAGGGGGAGGAGGAGGAAGGGAGAGGGGGAGGCGGAGGAAGGGGAGGAGGAAGGGGGAGGCGGAGGAAGGGGGAGGAAGGGGGAGGAGGGGGAGGAGGGGGAGGAGGAGGAGGAGGAGGGGGAGCAGGAGGAGGTTTTATATTGTTGTTCACTCGGTCTTCCTCGCTGCCGCCTGCACCGCGTGGTCGGCGCTGGCTTTTGCTGCTGGGCCTACATGCTTTGTGCTCGTCTCTCATGCGTTGTCCTTCCGTCTTCTGTGCTGGCCACGCTCAGCTTGTCGCGCTATGCCTAGGTCGGCACGTGTTTTTGGTTCGTCCCATAGAACGCTACAGCTCTGTGGGTCTAGTTCGTTCAACGTCGAAAAGTAGGAGGAGGAAGAAACACACATCATGTTGATACGACACAGAGCACGAACACCAATAACAGTCATATTAATACATAGACGAGCAATAACACTCAGACAAAGAGTACTTTCAATAGTACGACTACGCATGATGACAACACATGATATCGATATTAATACTGAACGGAACCCTTGGTACCTTTTTTTGAAGGAGGCGAGCGGTCTTGCGACCCCAACCTGACAACATCAAAGAACATACTCGCTGGGAAGGTTTGCGGCGGTTCTTATACGCGCCCAGCAGGAGGACAGCCCTCAGAGAGACCTTCAAGACGTTGCTGGCTTTTACTTAACATCTATGGCCCCGAGCTGAACAACAAAAAGGACTCGAGGCAAATCAACAACAACCAACACACATATGTGGAGTTTTTTTGGGGGAGTTCTCATTATATATATATATATATGTATCTATTGTTTGTGTGGTTATTAATACTTACATATATATACATATATGAAGCGCATACATATATATATATATTTATATATTGAAAAGAATAAACGTACCTACTTACGGGTTTCGAGCTGACACATCTAAACGAGCACCAGGTTTTTGTGTTTCCAAGCTCAAGGACAAAACACGTAAGGTTTTTTGTTCGGACTTGAAGTTCACGAGTTTTTTTGGTTCCGAGCTGAAAAGCCAAAATGACCTGCGAACACAAGCAAGCCAACAACACAATCTCTGGGTATGATTGCAAGGTTTTTTTTTGGTTCCAAGCTGAAGGACAGCAAACATGAAGGACAACCAGCAAACCAAACAACCAATCCCTGGGTTTTTTTTTCGTTGGAAATGCCTAATAGTTTTTTTTTTGGGGGGGGGTCGAGGTGGAAAAACCAAACTAACACAAGCGGCTCCGACTTAACAACCAATACAACAGCCGGTTTTTTTGGGGTTCCGAGCTGACGCAAAACAATATCAATGAGTTTTTTTTTCTGGTTTGGAGCTGAACAACAACAACAATCGCATACGGAACATCAAAACACTACACAACCGACTTCCAGGGGAGGGTTTCGGGGAGAATCCTGTTTATACGTGTTGGTTTTATGTCCTTATTTTTGTTTGATCTCGAGCTTAAACCAGCAAAGCACAAGGTTTTTTGTTTCCGAACTGAACAATCCAACAAAACATATGGTTTTGGGTTCCGAGATGGTATCCTTTAAACACACAATGTTTGTTTGGGTTCCGATTTGAACAACCAAACGCCCCAAGGAACACCAACAAGTCAACCAACCAGTCACGGGAGGTTTTTGGGGAGAGTCCTCAAGTATTGTTTTGGGTTCTGTTTTTGGTTCCCAGCGGGAAAGCAAGACACATAACGTTGTCCTGTTTCAGCCAAAACAGCGAAAGGTTTTTTTGGGTTCCGATCTGAAAACGCAACAACTCAAGGAACACCACAACCCCACCAAACCAATCACTTGGGAGGTTTTTGAGGAGAGTCCACCAGGGATTTTTGGTTTTCCCTGTTTTTTTGTCTCCCAGCGGAAGAACAAAAACGAAGACAAGGTTTTTTTTGGTTCCCAGCCGAACAATTCACACACCACAAGGACCACCAGCAACAAGAATCCCAAACAATTCCTGGGTAGTTCTTTGGGGATATTTCTCCAGGACTTTTTTTGGTTGGTTTGTTCTCACCCAATGTTTTTTCCCAACCATCCTGTGTTGTTGGGTCCTCGTTTTGAAGAGACGGTGCCCCGCGTTCCTCTCCTCTCTCCTCTCTCCTCTCCTCTCCTCTCCTCTCCTCTCCTCTCCTCTCCTCTCCTCTCCTCTCCCTCTCCTCTCCTCTCCTCTCCTCTCCTCTCCTCTCCTCTCCTCTCCTCTCCTCCTCTCCTCCTCCCTCCTCTTCCTGCTTCACCCACCCAGTACAGCGTTTCGTAGCTCCATAGGAGCTCCACCGAAGGCCCCAGTGCCCGCGCCCGCATGCGTCCCTCACAGCTCCAATTCGGCACACCCCTCACACGTTTCGTGGCTCCATAGGGAGCTCCGCCGAAGGCCCCAGTGCCCGCGCCGCATGCGTCCCCCACACCCATTTCGGCACACCCCTCACACGTTTCGTGGCTCCATAGGGAGCTCCACCGAAGGCCCCAGTGCCCGCGGCCGCATGCGTCCCCCACACCCATTTCGGCACACCCCTCACACGTTTCGTGGCTCCATAGGGAGCTCCACCGAAGGCCCCAGTGCCCGCGCCCGCATGCGTCACCCACACCCATTTCGGCACACCCCTCACACGTTTCGTGGCTCCATAGGGAGCTCCACCGAAGGCCCCAGTGCCCGCGGCCGCATGCGTCCCCCACACCCATTTCGGCACACCCCTCACACGTTTCGTGGCTCCATAGGGAGCTCCACCGAAGGCCCCAGTGCCCGCGCCCGCATGCGTCACCCACACCCATTTCGGCACACCCCTCACACGTTTCGTGGCTCCATAGGGAGCTCCACCGAAGGCCCCAGTGCCCGCGCCCGCATGCGTCCACCCACACCCATTTCGGCACACCCCTCACACGTTTCGTGGCCCATAGGGAGCTCCACCGAAGGCCCCAGTGCCCCATGCGTAGGAGCTCCACCCGCACACCCATTTCGGCACACCCCTCACACGTTTCGTGGCTCCATAGGGAGCTCCACCGAAGGCCCCAGTGCCCGCGCGCCATGCCGTCACCCACAGCCCATGTCGGCACACCCCTCACACGTTTTTCGTGGCCCCGTAGGAGCTCCACCGAAGGCCCCAGTGCCCGCGCCCGCATGCGTCACCCACACCCATTTCGGCACACCCTCACACGTTTCGTGGCCCCATAGGGAGCTCCATCGAAGGCCCCAGTGCCAGCGCCCGCATGCGTCACCCACACCCATTTCGGCACACCCCTCACACGTTTCGTGGCTCCATAGGGAGCTCCACCGAAGGCCCCAGTGCCCGCGCCCGCATGCGTCACCCACACCCATTTCGGCACACCCCTCACACGTTTCGTGGCTCCATAGGGAGCTCCACCGAAGGCCCCAGTGCCCGCGCCCGCATGCGTCACCCACACCCATTTCGGCACACCCCTCACACGTTTCGTGGCCCCATAGGGAGCTCCACCGAAGGCCCCAGTGCCCGTGCCCGCATGCGTCCCGCACACCCATTTCGGCACACCCCTCACACGTTTCGTGGCCCCATAGGGAGCTCCACCGAAGGCCCCAGTGGGTGTGCCCGCATGCGTCCCGCACTCCCATTTCGGCACACCCCTCGTACGTTTCGTGGCCCCGTAGGGGGCTCCACCGAGAAGATATTCACAATTGCAGTATTCACAATTGCATATGGTTGGGTCCTTCGCCAGGATAATTTGGTTGGTTTGTTCCCACCCAACCTGTGTTGTTGGGTCCTCGTTGTGAAGAGGCGATCCCCGCGTTCTTCTCCTTCCTCCTCCCCCTCCTCCCTCCCCCCCTCTTTTCTCCTCCCGGCGTTTCATCCACCCAGTACAGCGTTTCGTGGCCCCGTAGGGAGCTCCACCGAAGGCCCCAGTGGGACCGCCCGCATGCGTCATCCACCACCCAGTATAGCCTTTCGTGGCCCCATAGGGGGCCCCACCGAAGGCCCCAGTGGGACCGCCCGCATGCGTCATCCACCACCAAGCACAGCATTTCGTGGCTCCATAGAGAGCTCCACCGAATGCTCCAGTGGGACCGCCCGCATGCGTTATCCACCACGCAGTACAGCGTTTCGTGGCCCCGTAGGGAGCTCCACCGAAGGCCCCAGTGCCCGCATGCGTCATCCACCACCCAGTACAGCGTTTCGTGGCCCCATAGAGAGCTCCACCAAAGGCCCCAGTGGGACCGCCCGCATGCGTCATCCACCCGCCATTACAGCGTTTCGTGACCCCATAGGGAGCACCGCCGAAGGCCCCAGTGGGACCGCCCGCATGCATCATCCACCACCCAGTACAATATTTCGTGATCCCATAAGGAGTTCCACCGAAGGCCCCAGTGGGACCGCCCGCATGCGTCATCCACCACCCAGTACAGCGTTTCGTGGCCCCACAGGGAGCTCCACCGAAGGCCCCAGTGGGACCGCCCGCGTGCGTCATCCACCACCCAGCACAGCATTTCGTGGCCCCATAAGGGGGCTCCACCGAAGGCTCCAGTGGGACCGCCCGCATGCGTCACCCACCACCCAGTACAGCGTTTCGTGGCCACATAGGGGGCTCCGCCGAAGGCCCCAGTGGGACCGCCCGCATGCGTCATCCACCCGCCATTACACCCATTCGTGACCCCATATGGGGGCTCCACCGAAGGCCCCAGTGGGACCGCCCGCATGCGTCATCCACCACCCAAGACAATGTTTCGTGACCCCATAGGGAGGTCCACGTAAGTCTCCGTGGCGGAACTCGCATGGCGGCCCAGTGGCGGTGTTCGCATGGCGGGGATTTGCGGTTTCCGGAATTTTCCGTCGTTTTCAACGTATTGAGGCCGTTTTGGGGCCGCGCATCCCGGGCGGGAACCAGTCTGCTCGTTCTCTCTGCTCCGTGCAGCGGACGACCCGCGCGCGTCGCCGGGACCCCTTCGGGGCGACCAGCGCGCGTCGCGGGGACTACGTGCGGCGCCGCGCCCGCAGCTTTGGACGTGGGCGTGCACGGGCAAAGAGGGATAATAATTCGCCGGCCCAACGGGCCAGAGGCGTGCTAAGATCTCCGGTAACTTGTTAACGATATTTCTAGTTCGCGCGCGCGGAGCGGCCCCTGGGGGCCCCCGGACGAAAAGTACCCCGGCAAGGTCCCGAGAGAAGCCCGGGAGAAGCCACCAGACCACTCCAGGGGAGGGTATTTTTCGACACCCCTCACGAGGATCGTGGCCTCCGAGGGGGGAGCCGCAATCGACTACCCCCAAGAGCCCCCCAAGAGGCCCTGGGGGCCTCCAAAACGCCGCCAAGGAGCCCCAAGAGACTCCCAAGAGGTCCCCAAGAGGCCCCCAAGAGGCCCTACAGAGGGCTCCAGGGCCGGCGGCATGAGCGAAACGATTAATATTGGGAAGGAATCCTCGTGAGATGTGTGCCGACATGGGCTTCGACATTTATGCACGTAGACACGCGCGCGCGGACGCATCTACAATCAGACTCGCTCGCTCTCAGTCTCTCGCGCACAGACCTATCATCTTCGCTCGCGTTGTGTGCCCCGCCACGCATGTCGGCGCGCCCCTCACACGGTTCGTGGCTCCATAAAGGGGCGCGGGCGAAGGTGATGTCCATAATTGCGGTATTCACAACTGCATATGGTCGGGCCTTTCGCCGGCTTATTCTTTGGTCCCATATATCAAACACCAGAACATTTAAGTACAACAAAACCAAACGAACCCGTCGTACAAGTTGTGGGGGTCATACATTTGTGACAAACGCTGTTGACAACAACGTGCTTCTAACAAAGCAGAACACAATTTTACTCAATGTATTTAGATTATTTGGTTTCACCGCTTCTTTTTTCCATTGAAAATCAGAGAACCGGAAAACACAAACAACTTGTACAAGTTGATCATATAAGCAATGTGTGGCAAACGCTATTAATTACAATATAGTGCGTATAACATACCAGAAACCATAGCGTTTCATACATTCGTGTATTGTCATGAATATCTTGCGCATTGTATTTCATAATCTTCTTGTGCCTGTTCTGGGTACAGCGGATGTTAGTTAGTCAGTGGGAAACGTGTGGGACCATGAACTTGCATTGTCAGAGTTATATTTCAAAAAAGGCAAGCTACAAACATTCCTTGTCACAAAAACAATTGAAAACAGCAGGTGGTGCATTTCTTCAAATAGAAGTTTGTCTCAGATGCAAAATCCTCGCGTTCAGTAGGAGCCAGTTTCACAGTCCTTGCGCAAATCAGTAAAATCACTCACTTCAGGCAGTGGCGTATACCAGGAGGATCGACTAGTATGCTTTGTGGGATAGCAAGCGGCCGTTCAGAGTCCTTTTCGGAATTGTTTGAAGAGACAAATTTAATCCATTGTTTAATGGGGATTTGAGTATTATGACAATTAACGAATTCGATACATCATATTTAACATTGGGGAATGATTCAAAAGGGTGTAGAATGGCGGAAAGGATCAACATTGAACTGAAACGTAGTTCCCGGCTTGGCAGCGTCAGTTGCGGATATCACAGTGATCGGGTATGCCACATCATGCGCGAATTTAACGACACGGCGAACATTTTTTAATCTTTGGCATCATCATTCAACACTTTTCACAACATTGCAAGCGTTGGCGCATTTAGAGCAACCCCACAGTCTTCTATGGATCTGTATTGCGGACGATGTTGAGATATTGGTGCTGGAGGAGATGCCACGCGCTCTAGCAGGTCCCAGCGCCAGAGAGATGGAGAAGAAATGCCAATATGCGGGTTCAGTGATTCTCAATAATTCAAGGGGTTGGCGCGTATGGAGCAAAAAACAAATAGATGATGAAACTTGGACATGCGAAGTCGTTTGCTTCATCTTTCTGTTGAACGTGAGAAGCAATAGCCAAGCCTTTATGGTCGGACCGTCGACGTGGAAATCTTGCCCAAGCCAGTGCGACGGCTGACAAAAATCAGAGGATTGTGTAGTTTTCGATTGTTGCATATTTGATGGATTGCTAATGTTGCTATCAGCGCACCGCTGGACTTGGGCGTTCATGGACAAAAGAGAACACCGACCCGTGCAATTCGCGCAGTCGGGTAACTCGTGGCAAATACTATTAGATTGGCGTGCGCATAAAATACAGAAAACGATCGTACATCAGGTGTTCACCTGTTTTCGATTATTGTTCTGCTCGTTTTGATTTGAATGCTGGCAACTCGTAAAATAACAATTCTGCGTGCAAGTTTCGCAAGTGTACTGTATGTGGCCAGTCCGAATAGACAGTAAAGCTGCTTAATTATGAAAATTTTCAACACGGTATTACTTCATGTATTTAATTGTTTTTTTTGTCCGACAAGTGCCGCTATGGATTGTGAGCAACCAGACAGCAAAACAGCAACCCTTTCGTATAAACTGCGGAAGCATGCATATGTGGTGCATCTCGATATAGCTGCTTGCATATGCAGACCCAGGAAACGGTAGTTAAACATATATATATATATATATATATGTATTGTCACCATTTGTTTATATTTATAGGAGAACACGTAAACCATTAGAAAACAACTCCTTCATGTAAGGCTTGGAGGTCGGCAGTCTGTGGCATGTTCGAATCTAATTTCTTACGCATGAACATCCAAAACACGATATTTCTGCATGTGTCCATATGTTTTGGAGCATTTGCGATTCATTTTTAAATCGTATCAGGCAGCGCAAGAAAACAACCCCGTCGACCAAGTTGCGTAAATATGCGACATGTTGCAAATCCTCATCGAATTGCCTACATATGGGAATGCAGCAAACGGTCAAAATTTAATGTATTTCTCTGTTTTTGGCAATTTGTCTTTGCATGTTTGTTTCAATATAAACAACATATATCGAATCATGTAAATTACTGGTAAAGCAATCTTTCATGCGTCGTGCGAGTGTGCAACCCGTAGCCATACTCAGAAGAAGACGAATGCCAATATTGAAAAAAATAGCAGACTAATGCGGTGACTGAAGAGAGTTATCACACCCATGATCGTGGTACTAATAATTTGACACAGCAGGCGAATCTTAAAAACAATGTTATTTAAGCATACGAAAGGGCGGAGGAGGTACAGGGTCGAGGATCGATTGAGGACCTTGGATCGAGGATCGACCTGCAGGACTTCTGCCCCCTGCAGGGGTTCTGCCCCCGAAGACGCCCCGCGGCCGCCTATCCGCCCGCGGTCCCTGGCAGGACGAGGAGGAGGAGGAGTCGGAGGGGGAGGAGGAGACGAGGAGGAGGGAGGAGGAGGGAGGAGGAGGAGGGAGGAGGAGGAGGACGAGGAGGAGGAGGAGGAGGAGGAGGAGGGAGGAGGAGGGCGGAGGAGGAGGAGGAGGAGGAGGAGGAGGAGGAAGAGGAGGTTCAGGTTTGTTGTTTTTGTTTTTGCTTTCTTTGTTTATGTTTACCGCCCGACAGGTTGGGGTCGTTCGATTTTAAGAACAGACCCTCCGGCCCGCCCGCCCTGCATACCGCGGCCGCCAGATCCCCAGGCTCCCGATAATCCCTGGTGGTCCCGCCCCCCCGACCCGCCCTGCATGCCGCGGCCGCCAGATCCCCAAGGCCATCGATAATCCCTGGTGGTCCCACCCCCCGCGCCGACTCGCCCACCGTGCATGCCACGGCCGCCAAATCCCCACGTCTCCCACATAACAGAGCATAACGCCATACCACCGAACATAACATTTCCGAGCATAATCTATCATATCATGATAGCCATATCGTAACGTACCACACCATTACATAGCAGTGCGTACCGTCACAGTATCACAACACATATAATTTCATAATATGACAATCAAGCATGCCATAACACATCAACCCATCACTGAACATACCACCACCGAACATGTCACATCATCACATAACATGACATATCAAATCATATCACAACACACAAAAAATGCATGCTGTGACATATCGGAGCATCCATAACAAAACACAACAGAGTATACCATACCATGGCATAACGTTGGCCGAAACCACCGCGCCCTGCGCACATTATTTCAATGAGCGCGCGGACCTTCGGGATCGAACGCCGAAGGTTTCGGTGAGGGTCGCTCGAAGCAAAATGATTTTGTTGGTTCCCTCGTGCTGTTGTTTCTGCTGTCCCCCCCGCTGCCCGCGTGGCCCTCCGCGAGGCTCCCGCGGGGCTCCCGGGAGCAGGAGGCCGCTTGGGACCCCTCGAGCGCGCTTGCGGCGTGCCCCTGCCGCGCTGCGACGGAAAACGCAATTCAGTGGCCGCGTGCGTGTCTGGGCCTGGAGCGCCGTTGACGGCAACACCACACCGCTCACCCTCCGGGATTTCGCCTCCGGCTCCTGTCCAAGGCGTTCCTTTTCTTGTGCAAGCTCCTCGGCACCGCCTGCACCCCGGCCCGCCCTCCGGCCGCCTGAGGCCCCGCCCGCCTGTGCCTTGTCTCCCCAAAGAGCGGTGCGTAGCCCGCCTAGCTTTTACCGGAGGAAGTTCGCTCTCGCCCCGCAGACCAAAAAAGCGTGTCTGGGCCCCCAGAGGGCCCGCATTTGTCGGGCCGCGCCGCACAGGCGATCACCCCGTGTGCAGGCGGGCAGAGAGCAGGAGCAGGCACACGGCCGCCGGCCGCTCCCAGGGAGTGCTCACCCGCGTCGGCGACACGCAGCGGTGACCTGCTGCCGGAGTGACCACCTCCTCCTCCCCCTCCCCCTCCTCCTCCTCCTCCCCCTCCCCCTCCTCCTCCTCTTCCTCCTCCTCCTCCTCCTCCTCCTTCTCCTCCTCCGCATCCTCCGCCTCCCCCTCCTCCTCCTCCTCCTCCTCCTCCTCTTCCTCCTTCTCCTCCTCCCGCCTCCCTTCTTTCTCGCCCGAGTGCGCCGTCCACACGCCTGCACTGGCCCCCAGCCAGGCCCATCCTGGGCGCAGTCGGGTGCGGCCAAGAGGGGGACGATGACTGAGGGGGAAGGGGGCGGATCTCATGGCCAGGGCCATAACCATGAGGGGAAGAAACACACAGTCACAAATCATCGATCCCTAGGAAATTGTGGAAAAGATGGGAAGTGTGGGGGACAACGAAAACCCAGAAAATATGGGAAAACATGGGGAATTCTGGGATTTGTGTCTATTCTTCTGCGTGTCCCAGGGCCACTGTACGCGATATCTCCTCAGATTTCATGCCCCCTTCTCTTCTTGCACGGCGTCCCCTGCCCCCCCGCCCCTAGTCCGCGCACCTGCCCCCTCCCCTGGCGTGCGCTCCCTCCTCGTGCACGCCCTCCCCCCCCCCTCCCAGACGCCCCCGAGGGCCCCAGGACCAATGCCAAAGAGCGCACCTGCTGGGCACCAGCCCGAGTCGAGCGGTGCTGAAGCGACGTTGGG
>CAUYUJ010018070.1:0-47691 GCA_963575745.1 Prorocentrum cordatum
ACGAGGCTGAAGATCGGAGGCCTCCAGAAATCTCTGAGCGGACCGGTCCCAAATCCCTTGGATCAAACCTCTGCCGAAAGCATGATCTTCTTTCCTGGGCCTGGAATGGTAGACCTGAAGGTTTCGAAGAAACAGGTCCTGGGGCCTCGCGGGCGGCGCGCCCGGCTTCCTCAGCGCCTCAAGCGCCTCCAACAGCGGCGCTCCGGCGTCGTTGACGTGCTCCGAGGTGTTCAGCTCGGTCCTCCTGACGCCGAGGACGTGCCCTGCTGCTGCTGCATCTGCGCCTGCATGTTCATCATCATGGCCGCAATCCTCCCGAGATCCTGGTCCGAGAGGCTCGGCGCGGGCAGCTGCGCGCGCATCTCCCTCTCCTGATTGACGAAACTCTGGACCGTGCCCCACACTCTCTCGTTGGCCTTGGCCTGGGTCTCGATGCAGATCTTCATGTCGGACAGCGCGATCTGCATCTCGGTCGTCGCCATGGGCCGAGCCTCCGAAGGTCCTGGTGGTTTGGCCGTGGCTCCGGCTGCTCGGCTCGCCGCCCTCTGCGCCGAGTAGTCGATCGCCCGGCCTCCTGAGGTGATCATCGTCGGCGCGGCCGCCTCCAGCTGCGCCGGGGAGGGGTGCTTGTAGGGCACGTACCCTTCGCTCACCGGGACGTAAAGGTTCTGGGGAACCGGAGGGATCCCCGCCGCCGACACCTTCGCCGTAGGTCCGCTCCCCTCCTGGATGCGTCGAGCTCGCTGAGGCTCCGGCCCCGCCGTCCACGGATCGGGTGGCAAGATCGGGAAATGGCCGTTCTTGTACGCCTCCACCATCCGAGCTGCCTTCGCCTTGGCATCCGCACGGTTGACCTTGCCCGCCTGCTTGTCGATCTTGCGCTTCTCGGCCTCGAAGATCTCCTCCGACGTCTTGTCCCTCAGAAAGAGGCGCTGGGAGCACTGCCGGCAGTGCTCGTAGACGCTGGTGGAGTTGCTCCCCGACTTGCGAGCCCACGGCGGGTGAGGACACGAGTCGGCGGGGAAGCTCTCGACGAACGTCTTCGGAAGCGTCTGGCAGAGGTGCTTCATCCGGCCCAGGATGTACGTCATGCTGACCAGGCGCAGGTACCAGTTGCGCCAGCGATACTCGTACTTCCCTAGCTGCATGCGGCCGTCCTGGAAAAGCTCCCTCTCGTTCTCCTGCATCCCCTCGTCCCTCAGGGTGTCCTCGAGAGTCTCTGGAAGCCGCTCCCACTCCTGTCCTGACGACACCTCGCTGTCGCTCTCGATGATGGAGCCCAGCAGCTTGCTGCGCCTCGGAGTCCCCGGCTTGCTGCCGATCCCCGTGGTCTTCAGGACGGGCTTCTTGCGATCTGGCATCCGATCCTGCGTCGTTGCCCTCCGGGCTGGTCGAGGCCAGGTTGAGCTCCCTGACGTCTTGAACCGGACAGGCTACAGACCCGCTGCTCCCCGGGACTCCCGAGGCTTTCGGATCCCGGACCCTGGAGCGCAAGACAGAGCGAGAGCGAGAGAGAAAGGAGAGAAAAGCTGAAAGCACAGGCTGCTTCCGGCCCTCACTGCCCGCTCCCCTTCGGTCCTGAACCAGGTGCGGCATGCAGCCCGCGGGCAGGCTCGCCTTCAGGTCCTCGGGGATGCTGAAGTACTCGGGAGCGCAGTGGATGAGAGAGACCGAGCGGTGCCCGGACGGCATCCTGAAAAGCTGCCTCACGACTCTGTCCCCGCAATCTGTCACGGTCATCTCGTCGGCCTTCAGATCAATGTTGGCCTCGATCATCTCAAGAAACTTGGCGGGCAGGATCGGCGGGACCTGGCCCTCTAGGATCAGAAACTCGATGAATCCGCATCCCGCCAGAGAACATGGCACCCAGGCCCTGCCCACCGTCTTGGCCAATCCACCGATGCCTGAGGCCTTGCGGCCCTCGAGCGGAGTCCAGTCGACGAACGCGAAGTAGCCGCGCTTGCGAAAGGCCTCGACCAGGTTCTTCACGTCCGGGGTTCCGATGAGGGCCTGGCCTGCTGCCGTGTCCACCAACGCGTGATCCCTCATACTCTTGAGCGAAACCTCCGGCGTCTCCAGCTGGCCGATCAGGCCAACCCACTGTTCGACGCTGAAGGTCGCCCACGTGGATGACTCAGCAGCTTCACCGGCAGAGAGGACGATGATCGAGTCGAGGTCGGCCTCGAGCTCGTAGTCGTCAGAGTTGCACGGATACTGGCCCAGCTGCGTCATCCCCGTGTCTACGAAGAAGATGGTCTGCTTCAGGTCGTGGACGGCCACGAGCCCGTCGCAGTAGCTCTCGTCGAGGTCGGCCTCCGACTCGAGCTCCATCGTCACAGCGTCAGTCAAGAACGAGGGGTCCCCGTCGGCGTTGGAGTAACAGAAGAACCCAGGAGAGGACCCTTTCGTCGCGGCCGAGGATGAGGCTCCCTTCTTCTCATTATTGATCCGGTCCAGCTTCGATCTGTAGGGCTTCCTGCAGTCTTCTGCCCAGTGTCCGCGCTCACCACAGTTGGCACATCTCGTCTTCTTCTTCAGGTCGGCTGAGGTGATGCGACGGTATCCGGGCTTGGACGCGCGCCTGCGGTCGAAGAATTCACGATCAACCTTGCGAGTGGCCTTCATTTTGCGAGCCTCGGTCCAAGTCCTGCGTTTTTCCTTCCCGATCTTTTCCTCGATGATGGCGGCCGGCACGGGCATCAGGTCATCCTCCGCCAGATCCTGCTCCTCGAGTGCCGTGAGGAACGTCTGAGCGTCGTCCTCGAGGAGCTCGAAAGAGTCGTCCACTGTCTCGTAGAACGACACCGCCTCCGGATCGTCGCACCACGGGGCTGGGGGTGGCTGAACGTCGGGCTCCTCCAGAGTCTGCTCCACGTATGTCTTCGTCGCCGTAGAGGTCGATCCAGGGAGCACACTGCGCTCGCGCACGTCTAGCAACAAGAGGGCCTGTCTGATAGCCTGGAACGACTTGTCGCCTCCCGCCAGCGTCCTCAAATTGATTTTATTTTGTTGACTGAGATTGGCACCCTCCTCCAGATATCTTGCGAGAACCCCGTCGGGAAGCTTCAGTCCGAAGGTCTCCGCCGTCGAGATCTGGGCGTCCCGTCTGAGGACATAGTCTGTCAAGCTCTCGCCACGACGGATGCTGTAGTCGAAGAGTGCCTCGTTCTGAGCCTCCCTTTCTTTATCACCTGGGCGCTCTCCGTTGAGTATTGCTAAGTGGTCCAACAGCTTCTCCACGCCGTCGCGGACGTCTAGTGTCGATCTCACCAGCTTGAACTTGCTCTGGATCTCGACGGGGAGTGTCTCCAGAACCTTGGCTGCCTGAACCTCGGCAGCGTACCCAGTCCTCCTCGCCCATGCGCGTAGATTACCCTTGTAGAGATCCAGATGCTCATAGTTGAGCCAGGTCGGCGGCGCACCGAAGTCACGGTTTGGGCGATCCCATGAGCGACTCCACCAGCTATCCCACTGACTCGAGTCGCTCCGCCCTTCCTGCTCCGGCGCCACCGCCGCACCTGTGGGGGCCACGCCAGCCGCGGCCGTGTCCGCCGCCTCTGGCTGAGCTGGTACCCGCTGCCACGAACCTGCCGTCGAGCTCCACCCTGTCCACGCGGTGCTCCATGTCTGGCGCCACCAGGGGTCTTGGGCACCAGCTGAAGTCGCGGCCCCGGCTGCGGGGCGCGTGGTCGTCTCTGGAGCCGATGCGGCCCAGGGATCCGTCGGCATCGTCTGCGTCTGGCCATGCTGTCGGCCGGTGCCTGCATCGTCCTCCCCCTCTTGCCCCTCACCAGAGGCTCCGCTTACCATTGTCCCAAGCTAGAAGCACGGTGGGAAGTGTGGAAAGGGGGCGAAGGGGGGAGAGCACGTTTTGTCAAGCACCAGGCGCGCAGCCTAAGCCCAAAGGGCTACGGAAGGAGTCCGAGCCCTACCCACGGCTAAACCCGAAGAGTGGGGGAGGAGAGGTCGAGAGGAAAAGGGACCGGGGGCCCTCGAGGGCCAGAGGGTCACCGGGACCCCACGGACCTCCGGGACCCGGACCCCGGGGCCCGAGGGGGACACGTCCAGGCGGGGGCCCCTGGGGCCGTCTTGAGGCCGCCCTTGGGGCCTCTCGGGCTGCCTTGGGGCCATCCTGGGCCGTCTTGCCGGCCTGGTGGGGGCCTCTGGGGCCGTCTTGGGGCGATCTCGGGGGCCTCTGGGCTCGTCTTGGAGCGTCAGATGCCCAAAACGACGAGTACTCTATACTTGCTCGGGAATCTGAGGGATCTCATAGATTTTGGCCTCCTGGAGGTCCTCCTCGAGCCGTATTGGGGCGTCTAAGGGCCCTCCAGAGGCCATCTTGTGTCCTCCCTGGGCAGGCGTAGGTCCATCTTTGGGCGCTGTAGGGTGGTCTTGGAAGTCCCTGGGGCGGTCTTGGGGCTTTGTTGGGGGCCTCTTGGGCTGCCTTGGGGCCCTCTTGGGCCGTCTTGCAGGCCTATTGGGGGCCTCTTGGGCCGTCTTGGGGCGATCGTGGAGGCCTATGGGCTCGTCTTGGAGTGTTGGATGCCCGAAGCGGTGAGAACTTAGGTCCTCTTGGAACGCCCCTTGGGCGGCTCAGGGGCCTCCTGGACTGCCTGGAGGACATCTCTGGAGGCCTCGAGGCCATATCGGCCATCCTGTGGGAGTACTGGGACTGTCTTGGAAACCATCCGTCTTGGACGCCATCGAAGGATTGCAAAAAAACCTTCGAAGGGTTTTTTGCAATCCTTCGTTTTTTTTTTTTTTTTTTTTTTTTTTTTTTTTGCAATTCTTGGGTTTTGTGCAATCCTTCGAAGGGTTTTTGTTGCAATCCTTGGTTTTTTTTGCGACCCATCTTGGAACTATCTGGAGCGGAAGTTTCCTTGCCGACCGGGTCGGGGGGAGCTTCCCGGGCGGCCGGCCGGTTGGGCCGAAGGCCCCTATGGGAAGTTTCAGTGCGCACAAGAAACTGCCCAACGTTTGGCAGGCCGTGCACCCCCGGTGGCAAGCCGCCGGGGGCGGCGGATCTACGGCCTTCGGCCCATACCGCCACCGTGCCGGAGTTTTGGGCCAGAGGCTTCCTGGATGCCTGCAATTCGGGGTCTCTTGGCGTGCCTCTCGGGCGCCTCGTGGGGCGGGCTTTGAAGTTTCTCAGGGCCTCTTGCTTGAGGGCCGTCTGGGGGCCCCTCGTGGGGCCCCCGAGGACCACCTAGGCGCCTGGCAGCTTCGGGGCCCACTTGTAGCGGAGGGCTCGAAATGTCAGCTGGAATTCTCCCTCTCGGACCCCTCTTGGAGCTCCCTTGGGCCGTCTTGGGTGCCTCTGGGACCCTCTTGGGACTCTCTTGCGCTGTCCTGGGGCCCTCCTGGGCCGTCTTGGGGCGATCTTGGGGGCGACTTTGGTCGTCTTCGGCGCTATGAAGGCCCTAACAACGGATATGCAAACACATGTAAGTTCTCCTGCAAGGGATGGGGCAGTTCTGGCCTTCTGAAGCTCTCTCGGGGAGCATCTTGGAGCCTTCTTGGGGCGTCTTCGGGGCCTCTTGGGCCGCTCTGGTCTCTTCTTGGTGGCCTTCAGAGCTGCTTTGAGCCGCCGGGGCGGGGGGCCTGGGAAGCTCCGGAGGGGTCGAACACGTCGTGGGCTCGAAGGGGGGGGGAGGAGTGGGCGGTACCCCAGCAAATGATGTACAGCGATGCCAGGTGACGCCACACCGTCGCTTAGACGGAGTGCATCGACTGAGACCTATATATATATACACACCAGAGAGAGAGGCAGAGAGAGACAGCGAGAGAGAGAGGGAGAGAGCGACAATGGAAGTGAGAGAGAGAGAGAGAGAGAGAGACAGAGAGACAGAAAGAGAGAGAGAGAAACATATAACGATACATACATACAGACAACCTATACATACCTCTACGACCACCCTTTGGATGATAAGAGGGTTCGGGAGGGGAGAAACCAACATCTCACTCAATCGATCACTATCAATATCATTATCTCTCGCTCATGCGGTGGATATCACGATCAATCCCACTACCAATATCACCATCGATCTCACAATCGATCTCAGTATCGATCTCACTACCGATCGCACTATCGATCTCACAATGGATCTCACTATCGATCTTCTCATCGACCTCACAATCGATCCCACTATCGATTTCACTATCGATCTCACTATCAATCTCACTATCGATCTCAATGCCGATCTCACCATCGATCTCACCATCGGTCTCACTATTGATCTCACAATCGATCTTACAATCGATGTCACACTCGATCTTACTATTGATCTCACTATCGATCTCACTATGGATCCCACTATCGATCTCACTACCGATCTGACTATCGATCTCACTATCGATCTCACTACCGACATCATTATCGACCTCACGGGACACCACGAGGACACTGCGCCACGGGACACCAAGGGCCACCACGGCGGGACACCCCCGGCCACCGCTGGCCAAAGGGGGGTGGGAGGGACGGTCTTTTGGCCCGGCGGCGCCCTAGCCACAGGAGGGTTCATTCCTCTCGTCCGCCCACGCAGCGTCGCCTCGCCCGCACGCGCGACCGATTTCCCGGTATGGGGTTTGAGCACATAGTCCAAGGAGTTGCCCCCCTGTAATCTCGTGCTAGGCAATATGTATGCAGATAACTCTGCAGCGGCAGGAGCCGCTAAAGGCAGATTGCCAAAGGCAGAACGTGCACGCATACAATTAGTAGAACAGCAAGCTTTCGTAGTCCGCATGCGTATTCTCCAGAGCACCCTTGAGGCCATCCTTGCTGAGGAAAACCTAGAGGTCGCCGAGGGGGGCCAGCGTAGGCGTAGGCGTCAGCAACATGTTTCTTCTGTTGTAAGGCCGCCTGCGGCCAGTGTTTGTGCCTTGTTCATGACCCATCATTGCCTCAAGGAAAACTCCAAGAGCTGTTCCAGGTGTCAGGGTTTTGCGTCTCACGCTCGCAAAACCGAGTGGATGAGTTCACCTTGTTTTTCTTTAATTAATGTGGACGGTGTTGTCTGGCGACCCCCCTCTGGCGCGCGGGTGCACATATCGGGGGGCTACGCTCACACATCACACATACTCAGATTCCATTCGGGGTTGGGCATATGGTTTTGTACTGCATGCGGCTGCTTCGCTTCCGAACAGTTGAGACAGCTTGGAGCAGTGTGTAGTGATGTCGTTAATGTTAATCGTAGAGTGTGTCTTGATATAATCACCCGTGGTCTTTGGCCTAAAGTTCGTAGTAAAGCCGAACTGGCCAGGAAGAAGCAGCAGGGGTAAGCTGCCAAGAAGTAACCGACACTGTCGCCATACCCAGAACTCCAGAACTCCTCCTCCGCCGCCGCCGCCACCGCCGTGTCGCCGCCGCCGCCGCCGCCGCCGCCGCCTCCGCCGCCGCCTCCTCCTCCTCCTCCTCCTCCTCCTCCTCCTCCTCCTCTGCCTCCCTCTCCCAGTCCTGACTTGGCTGACCTCCGCCCCTGTTGCGCAACCCCTTCGAACGGCCCGTCTCCCACACGACCTCCACCCGAGGCAATCCGCGCGCCTCTTTTTGGCCGCCTGCACGTGGTCTCTTAGGCGGCGAGCCAGGGGGGGAAGTGAGAAGGGGCGTGTCTTCTCAGAAGGCTCGGAAGTCATCCGGACTTCAGAGAAGTTTTCTAAGCCTTCCCTGAAGACAAAAAACACTTCTCAGAAGGCGCGAGGGCTTCTGAGAAGTCCCGCCGCCTTCTAAGAAGGCCTTCTCCTTCTCAATTCCCCCCCTCGCTCGCCGCCGGTCTCTGCTGCCGAGCAGCTCGCTGCCTCCTCGCACGCGCGGCTTCGCGCCCGGGGCGCGCGCGCGCCAGGCTGGAGGGCACGAGACTGGGCGGGTGGATGGAGAGGCGGTCTCGGCTCGCTCTGCAGCTCTGGGTGACCGTGGCCGATCAGCCCTGGGGCCGCGCCGCACAGATCGGACGCGTCGGATAGGCAGTCGGCGGACCTCGCGCGGCGACAGGCGAGCGGCGTGGGACCTTTTCGTCATGGCCTCCACGCCTGTGTGCACACATACTTACACACCAGCATACATATCTGTATATATATATATATATATATATATATATATATATACACTGTATATACGGAGACCGAGGGAGAGAGAAAGAGAGAGAGAGAGAGAGCACGACGAAACGAGCGGCGGTCGAAATTAAACCACGTTCTTGACACATTCCATGTTGCATCGAACCGTATCCGCTGAACCCCCACGCCAAGATGACACGGAGTCGTCAGACGGTACCTCGTCGCCCCACCTTCCAACTCTCTATGTCCACCGGCAGCCCATCACGCGCCTCTCGCCCGTGGCCCTCAGCGCACGCATGGGGAAGTACGTAACGCGCCGTGAACTTTTTTACTGAGCGCCTCGCGGCGGCGGCCCCGGCGACACGCTATGCCTTGCACGTGGATAGCGCGTCGCTCCGCACCGCGGGGCGGGAGGCTGGGAACAGAGGAGGAGGAGGCGGAGGAGGAGGGGGAGGAAGAAGGGAGGAAGGAGGAGGGAAGAGGGAGGAGGGAAGAGGGAAGAGGGAGGAGAAAGAAGGGAGGAGGGAGGCGGGAGGAAGGAGGAGAAAGAAGGGAGGAGGGAGGCGGGAGGAGGGCGGAGGGAGCTCGGGACGCTGACGCCCAGGGCCCGCGACGTGGACAGCGTGCCCGCGCCGAGACGTGGCGAGCCGGAGCCCGCGGCGCGACGCGCTGAGAGTTTTCCTGGCCGCAGTGCGCAGCTCAAAATCTGACGCTGATGCTGATGCTGATGCTGATGATGATGATGATGATGATGATGAGGAGGAGGAGGAGGAGGAGGAGGAGGAGGAGGAGGAGGATCAGGAGGAGGAGGATCAGGAGGAGAGATCAGGAGGTGGAGGAGGAGGAGGAGGAGGAAGAGGAGGAAAGGGAGAAGGAGGAGGAGGAGGAGGAGGAGGAGGAGGAGGGGGAGGAGGAGGAGGAGGAGGAGGAGGAGGAGGAGGAGGAGGAGGAGGATCCATGGCCCCGAGCCTCCGAAAGGCACGGAGGGCCTGGCTCCCGAATGGGGTCAAAGCAGATGGTGTCGGAGGGTGGCGCCGCATCATCGGCGACGCTACCGATGCATCGGTGTCGTCGGCGTGGAGAATATGGGGTTCCACACCGAGCCGCATCGCCGATGCATCAGCGATGCGGCGCGACCCTCCGACCCCATCTGGGAGCCCCAACTAGATCAAACCGCTTGCTGTGCACAACCCAGACCCCCGCGATTCTGCTCTTTTTTTTGTAGCGTCGACCCCCGGAGGGCTCGACCCATTCCCGGGGACCGGTTTTTCACCCCGATTCGTTTCCTGACGGTCCCGAGGGCCGGTAAGGGCCCCCGCAGGTCGCAGATCGCGAGCAACCGCCCGTCGTGGTCGTCTTCCCGACTAGAGAGTCGGGGATGGACAGTGAAAACGACCTGAGGCCCAAACCTGGCGGGCGCAAGCCTGGAAAATAACGGCCACGGCGCCCTCTCGAGAACCGAGAACGGACAATTCACTAATCGACGTGTCACTGTTGGGGGTTCTGTCCACCCCCGAGAGAGGGCCTGGGAATGTTCCAGGGCCCCGGACCCCCGAGAGAGGCACAGAGGGCCTGGCTTTGGGTCGGGCATGTCCTCCTACCGGCGGATTTTGGACGACAGATCAACAATAGTCCAACAACAACGCAGTAGGAACCTCGTTCCCAGACTTTCTCTGATATCTTTTTTTGTTTTTTTGGTTTTTGGGTGTGTGTGCGTGCGACTATTTTGGAAGATTCCTCTGGTAGAGGGACATGCCCGACTTAAGCCTGGCTCCGAAAGGCCACCAGCCCGCCGAGGGGCGGGGGGGGGAGTGGGAGAAGGGAGGGAGAGACTCGCCATCGCTCGGACGTCCATTCCCCGTGTTTTTGTCGGTTTCGTGCGTGGTTTTCTCGCCAAATGGTCAAGGATGCTCCTCGATGGTCCTCGCCGAAGAAAAAACGCACACGTCCGAGCGATGCCAAGGGGAGGGGAGGACGCGCGCCCGCGCGCACTCGGCCGCCCGCCCGCGCCCGCACCGCGCCGGCAGGCAGGGCTGAGGGGCAACGATAGGGGGGGGACTGGCACCTGGCATCGCTCGGACGTCCATTTCCTGTGTTTTTTTCTGGTTTCGTGCGTGGTTTTTCCGCCAACTGATCAAGGATGCTCCTCGATGGCCCTCGCCGAAGGAAAAATGCACACGTCCGAGCGATGCCAAGGGCATAGGGGGGGATGCACCGACCTGGAATCGGCGAGGCATCGCCGATAGGTGGGCGATCTGCCTCCGACAGCGAGTCCGCACCTTTCTGGGCAGGCTGGGGCTATCGGGCCCCCATCGGCGATCCCTGGGCGATCGGGGGTCGATGCATCCCCCTCCGATGCCCATCCCCCCCCCTATCGTTGCCCCCGGAGGGCTGTGGCACCACCGCCCCTCAGGCGGGCGCGGCCCACCTGGTCCTCGCCAGGGCGTCGGCGGCGCGCGGGCCCTCTCGCGGCACCGGCAGGCCGCCGCCGCCGGAGGCGGCACGGGCGCCGGCCGGGGCGGACGAACGCCGGGCCGAGGCTTCACAGACGCGTGGACCCTCGAAGCCTCCAAGTAGGACGAAGCCAGGACTTCTGTTGCTCTCATCGCGCTTAAGAGCCGCATCCCAGAAATACTTTCGAACACCCAGACAAATATCGAAACAGTATCGCCTCCCATGGCCCGACACGCGACAATCCTCCAGTTTCGGCACCTTCTTGGTGCTCGAAGTTCTTTCTGGTGATCCAAGCTGAAAATCGTTTGGAACATCATAAGCCGGGACGAGGACAACATCGGGTGAAGATAATACATCGAGGATCTCCGCGAGCCAGCGGCGCTGGAAGATGACTCGTGCGCCGCGGCCTTCTCAGAGCGGTCTCCGGAACGCTCTGAGGGCGTTCCGGAGCGCTCTGGAACGGATTCATCCTCGTCCCAGCCCCGTCCGACCGAGGCCCTGCGGGGACATCCAGGGACCTCAGGACACCTCTGGAGGCCTCCAGAGGCCGTCGTCAACAACGTCGTCGTCGTCGGCGTCGTCGGGGAGAAGCTCGCCTCCTGCTTTTGGGTACGCCCACCACCAATCCACACCAAGCTCGCCGTTGGATGAAGGCGACGAGTGAAAGCTCAGGGGTGCCAATCCAGTTGGACAAAAGTTAGGCGAGGAGAAATCGCCTCGCCCCCCCTGCCTTTGGGCCCGCCCGCAACCAGTCCACACGAAGCTGGCCGCCGCATGAGGGTGATGAGTGGAAGCTGGTGGCTGGTACGGCGTGGTCTGGCTTGGGAGCGAAGTCAAGGGTCGAAGGCTGTCCTCTGAGAAAGGTGGGGGATAGCAAGGGGGGGTCAACACCCCAGCTGCATACATCCGGTTTTCCAGGCGCCTCCCTGGAGCCGGAGGCGGGCATGTATCGGGGAAGGTGCCCTTCGGCGGCGCCGAAACCAGCCGAACGCAGCATATTGTGTCCCCCCTGCCCCCGAGACTTGTCCAGGAACAAGTCTGGCCGCAGAGAACGTTAGTATCCGCGGCGGTACTCGTTGGTATACACTTTTTACGCAAGGTGCTTCTTGAGTGTCTCGCTCTGAGAAGGTCCCCCAGAAGGACTCGCTGCACGGGCGCAAACCCGGCTCAATCAGTTTTCGGGAAACTGCTCTGCATCTTTTTGCTGGGCCTCCCAAGCCTGGCCCAACCGATACGTAAGGCCAGCGGAGGACCACGAGCGGCTCCTAAACCCAGCTCAGCCAAGATCTGGCGCTGCAGGATCCTGAGGAACCGCAAGTGAGGAGGAGGAGGAGGAGGAGGAGGAGGAGGAGGAGGAGGAGGAGGAGGAGGAGGAGGAGGGGAGAGGAGGAGGAGGAGGAGAGGAGGAGGAGAGGGAGGAGGAGGAGGAGAGGGGAAGGAGGAGGAGAGAGGAGGGAGGAGGAGGAGAAGGAGGAGGAGAAGGAGGAGGAGGAAAGGGGGGAGGAGGAGGAGGAGGAGGAGGGAGGAGAGGAGGAGGAGGAAGGAGGAGGAGGAGGAGGAGGAGGCGAAGTCGAGGAGGAGGAGGAGAGGAAAGGCACAGGGAAACCTTAGTTCGGTCTAACGTACAATGAGGAGGAGGAGGAGGAGGAAAGGAGGGAAGGAGGAGAGGCGAAGGAGGAGGAGAAGGAGGAGAAGGGCACAGGAAAACCTTAGGTCGGTCTAACTACAATTGAGGCGAGGAGGAGGAGGGAGGAGGAAGGAGGAGAGAGGGGAGGAGGGGGGAGGAGGAGGAGGAGAAGGAGGAGAGGAGAAGGGCACAGGGACACCTTAGGTCTGTCTAACGAAACTGAGGAGGAGGAGGAGGAGGAGGAGGAGGAGGAAGGAGGAGGAGGAGAGAGGAGGAGGAGGGAGGAGGAGGAGGTGGGAGGGGGAGGAGGGGAGGCGGCGAGGAGAAGGAGGAGGAGGAGGAGGAGGAGGAGGAGGAGGAGGAGGAGGAGGAGAGGAGGAGGAGGAGGAGGAGGAGAGAGAGAGGAGGAGGAGGAGAGGAGACCTTAGGTCGGTCTAACGTAACATGAGGAGGAGGAGAAGGAGGAGGAGAAGGAGGAGGAGAGAGGAGGAGGGAGGAGGAGGAGGAGGAGGAAGACCAGGAGGAGGAGGAGGAGGAGGAGGAGGAGGAGGAGGAGGAGGAGGAGTGCACGTACTCGGAGGAGGAGGAGGAGGAGGAGGAGGAGGAGGAGGAGGAGGAGGAGGAGGCAGATTTCAACGCGGATTTCCCGATGGTCGACGATCAGGCTTCGGGGCAGGCGGCAGCTTGCGGCAGCTTGCGGGGAGGTTCTCAAGCCTTCTCTGAGCTCCCGTGGATGCCCCAATCGGTGGACTTCAGCATTGTGAAACTTGAAATCAACCACAATGGTGTAGCCCGTCTCATCCCCCTCGGCACGAAGGCGAAGCCTTTAGATTATGAGTGGAATACGTCGGCTATGTCGAGGCAGTCGTTGTCATCTGCTGTGTCGGTCGCTTTGCTTTTGGGTTCGCGGCGTGCCGCCCAACCCTCTCACTGGGAGCGTCGGTCAGGGTTCGCGGCGTGTCGCCCAACCCACTCCCTGGGAGCTTATGGCCCCGACTAGTCTGTCGGGGCCATCGTCGTGCTGCGTCGGTCTCGTCTGGTTTTCCAGTGTGCTCAGCTGTGTCGGTCGGTGGTAGTGGGTTCGCGGCGTGTCGCCCAACCCTCTCGGTGAGAGCGTCGATCTGGGTTCGCGGCGTGGCGCCCAACCCATAGGAGGAGGAGGAGGAGGAGGAGGAGGAGGAGGAGGAGGAGGAGGAGGAGGAGGAGGGAGAGGAGGAGGAGGGGAGGAGGAGGAGGAGGAGGAGGAGGAGGAGGAAGAGAGGAGGAGGAGGAGGAGGGAAGAGGAGGAAGAGGAGGAGGAGGAGGAGGAGGAGGAGGAGGAAAGGGAAGAGGCGGAGGAGGAGAAGGGTCCTGGCTGAGCCCCGGCAGCGATGAGCCCCGGCAGCGTGGAGCCCGGAGCGGCGGTCCGCCCCGCCTACCAGGCGGGGCAGCACCCCCGCAGGTTTGAAAAACAACCGCGGGCTGCGGCAGGCTGGGAGGCAGCTGCTGGGAGGCCTTCGTCGGAAGGACTAACTGGCCATCGCTCGGACGTCCATTTCCTGTGTTTTTTGTTCGGTTTCGTGCGTGGTCTTTTCGCGAAATGATCAAGGATGCTCCTCGATGGTCCTCGCCAAAGGAAAAATGCACACGTCCGAGCGATGCCAAGCTAAGGAGGATCGCGCCCCATTTCGAAGAAAAGCGCCACAAGCAGAAACTTTTGGCGCTCGGAGCGGATTTCTTGGATCTGCGCTGGACCCCCCTCCCCGGCGCGCGGAGCGCGCCCGCCGGGGGGGGGGCCCAACGCGGATCCAAGAAATCCGCGCGGAGCGCCAAACGTTTATGTTTATGGCGTTCTTCTTCTTCGAACTTAAAGAGGATTGCGTCCCCTTTGGGGGGCTGCTTCGCCAGATCAGGCCGCGGATTCGGCGGGATGGAGCCGGATTGTGAGCGGGCTTCGGCCGGATGGAGCGGGACTGCGCCAGAGGTCGGACCCGCGCAAAGTTAGAATTGGACCTCCCAGGAGTTGCACCCGAGGGCGGGCGCCGTGCGGCAGAGTGCACCGCGTGGCAGAAGCTGGCTCCTGCGCGCGGGCCCCTTCCTCCGCGGGGTGGCTTGAGGACCACAGGCTCGGGCCCTCGTAACGCGTCGTCGTCGTCGGCGTCGGTGTTGTCGTCGTCGGCGTCGTCGTTGTCGTCGTCGGCGTCGTCGTCGGCGGCGTCGTCGTCGTCGGCGTCGGCGTCGTCGTCGTCGTCGTCGTCGTCATCGGCGTTGTCGGCGTCGGCGTCGTCGGCGTCGTCGGCGTCGTCGTCGTCGTCGGCGGCGGCGTCGTCGTCGGCGGCGCGGGCCCCTGGGTTCGCCGGGGCCGCGCGCGCGCCGCCGAGCCCTGGGCGGAGGTCTCGCCGTTCTCTCGGGCCCTCGCCCCCCCGCCTGGGCCGTCGGCTGGCCCTGACGTCGGGCGTGCCCCTCTGCAGGGGGAAGGTTCCCGAATGATCAAGCAATCCAAAAAAATAGGGGGGCGATGTTTTGTTTAACATACTTTTGTTGATGTTTTTTGTTTGGATATTTCTGGCCAGTGTTAAATTCGCCCCTGTAAAAGGGCATGCCCTCCCCCCTCACCTGGGCCGTCGACTGGCCGTTCAACGTTTCTGCCAAGCCGCGGCGCAAGGTCTGGAAGCCGTGCTGTTTGGCGTGCTCCTCAAAGTGCTCGGCCGTGTTATTTCCGATGATGTTAATGTTCGAACCGATATCTACCAAGATAGACAATCGACCATCGGACAGCCTAGTCTTGAGCGGGCCCTTGATGTAGACCTGATGTCCATTGGGCGTGCTCACGCGGATGTCTGTTGCGCCCGCACAGCGTCTCCGCCGTTGTTCGGGCATGCCCCTTCTGCAGGAGGAATCTTCAAAAACCATCCAAACAAATCGAAACATATATGATGGGGGCGATTTGTTAAATGCTTTTGTGGAGGTGTTTCTTTTAGTTTGAACATTTTTTAGCCAGTGTTCATTTTTTCGCCCCAGATTCGCCCCTGTAGTGCGTTACTGTTTCCAAAAAAAAGAGTCCCCGGCATCCTCCCCCGGATCGCGCCCAGACCCCCCTGGGGCGTCATGATGCTCTCTTTTGACCCTACTAGAAACCTATCAGTCTTCGCTGCTAGGTAAAAATATGATGGGGGCGATTTTTAAATTCTTGTGTGGAGGTGTTTCTTTTAGTTCGAACATTTTTTGGCCAGTGTTAACTTTTTCGCCCCAGATTCGCCCCTGTAATTCGGAGGACATGCCCGACCCAAACCGACCCCCTCCTTCGCAGGCACGCGGCCCCCCCCGGCGCGGGGCCTGGGCGGCTGGGGGCGGGGGATCGCCCCGCGCCGCCGAGGCCTCGGGGGCGTCGGCGATGCCCCGGCGACAGCGGCGTCGAGGAGGCCGGGCCCCCTCCTCCTCCTCCTCCTCCTCCTCCTCCTCCTTCTCCTCCTCCTCCTCCTCCTCCTCCTCCTCCACGTCGAGCCGCGTCGCCGGTGCGTCGGCGATGCGGCGCGAACCTCTGACCCCCTCTGCGCGGGCCCCGCTTGGGGGGCCCCGATGTGCGGCGCTCGCGCCCGTGCGGCGCGCCCGGCGGGAGGCAGAGAAGCGCTCCCGGAGGAAGGACGTGCGAGCATCCCGCCGGGCTCGCTCCCGAGGCCCCACCCTCGGGGCAGCCCCGCCCCCCACGAGCTCCCGACGGGAGGGCGTTCCACCTGGAGCGCCCCGCGCTGGTGCAGGCGCCCGCGCGCCGAGACGGCGCCAGCCTGCCGCAGGTGGGGGAACAAACAATTATGAGGGGGCCCTGGGGCACACAAAGAAATACACACACATAACCGGATACCCCAGTTTTTTTTTTTTTTTCCTCCCCGCCACTTCCCAAATGTTCCCATCTTTTCGGGGGAGGCGACGATGAATATTGTGTCTGTGTTTTTTCCCCTCCGGAAATTGCACAAACACAACAGCCTGGCCTGGAGATCCGCGCGGATTGCTCGGATCGGCGCTGGGCCCCCCTCCCTGGCGCGAGGAGCGCGCCAGGGGCGGCGCCGGAGGCGCATCTTCGATCCGAGCAATCCGCGCGGACCTCCGAGCTTTTCTCTGGTCATGCCATTGCTTTTTCGGCAGTTCAAAGATGGGGTCCTGGGGGATGGGGTCCGAAGGATGGGGAGGGATCCAAGGGTGGATCTACACTGTTCGAGGCACCTCGCCCTCAGCACCCCACCCATTCAGGACCCCATCTCTGAACCACCGACGCTTGTGTTCGGCGGCTCCGGAGGGTGTGGTTTGCAAAGGGTGTGCTTTGCAACTGGCACCCTGGGGGCACCCTGGGGTGCGTGCGAGGACCTCGACAGAGCTCTCCGCCGCGCCCCGAGGAGTCCCGACGAGGACAGCGCCGTGCTCCCCAGGCCCCGACGGTGCCGATCGCACGTCACACCCGGGCGTAACCATACCGTTTGTAGTCGACGACGTGTGCCCCTATGATTAGGAGTTGAGCAGGGACCGACCGTCCCGGCACTTCTATAGTCGTACCACGAAATGTTCTTAGAACCCCCAAATGTTCTAAGAACAAAACCAATGTGCTTAGAACAGAAGCCAGATGTGTTAAAATTATCCCGGCAAAGCAACCTAACAGCGATGTGTATAAGCATATATGGAAGCATTCCCCTTAAGATTCAGATGATAATCCAGTTGTAGAGTTCTGCTGTTCTCGCAGTCGCAGTCGCATTCGCGATGACAGTCGCAGTGGCAGCGGCAGTCGCAGTCACAGCCTCAGCCTGCCTCAGTATCAGCCTGCCTCAGCCTCAGCCTCAGCCTGCCTCAGCCTCAGCCTCAGCCTGCTTCAGCCTCAGCCTCAGTCTGCCTTCAGCCTCAGCCTCTGTGCCTCAGCCTGCCTCAGCCTCAGCCTGCCTCAGTATCAGCCTGCTTCAGCCTCAGCCTCAGCCTGCCTCAGCCTCAGCCTCAGCCTCAGCCTCAGCCTGCCTCAGCCTCAGCCTCATCAGCCTCAGCCTGCCTTCAGCCTCGGCCTCAGCCTCAGCCTGCCTCAGCCTCAGCCTGCTCAGCCTCAGCCTCAGCATCAGCCTGCCTCAGCCTCAGCCTCAGCCTCAGCCTCAGCCTGCCTCAGCATCAGCCTGCCTCAGTCTCAGCCTCAGCCTGCCTCAGCCTCAGCCTGCTTCAGCCTCAGCCTCAGTCTGCCTTCAGCCTCAGCCTCTGTGCCTCAGCCTGCCTCAGCATCAGCCTGCATCAGCAGCCTCAGCCTCAGCCTCAGCCTGCCTCAGCCTCAGCCTCAGCCTGCCTCAGCATCAGCCTGCCTCAGCGTCTGCCTCAGCCTGCCTCAGCCTCTGCCTCTGCCTCAGCCTCAGCCTCAGGCTCAGCCTCAGCCTGCCTCAGCCTCAGCCTCAGCCTCAGCCTCAGCCTCAGCCTCTGCCTCAGCCTCAGCCTCAGCCTCAGCCTCAGCCTCAGCCTCAGCCTGCCTCAGCCTCAGCCTCAGCCTCAGCCTGCCTCAGCCTCAGCCTCAGCCTGCTTCAGCCTCAGCCTCAGTCTGCCTTCAGCCTCGGCCTCAGCCTCAGCCTGCCTCAGCCTCAGCCTGCATCAGCCTCAGCCTCAGCCTCAGCCTGCCTCAGCATCAGCCTGCGTCAGCGTCTGCCTCAGCCTGCATCAGCCTCAGCCTCAGCCTCAGCCTGCCTCAGCATCAGCCTGCCTCAGCGTCTGCCTCAGCCTGCCTCAGCCTCAGCCTCAGCCTCACCCTCAGCCTCAGCCTCAGCCTCAGCCTGCCTCAGCCTCAGCCTGCCTCAGCCTGCCTCAGCCTGCCTTCAGCCTCGGCCTCAGCCTCAGCCTGCCTCAGCCTCATCAGCCTCAGCCTGCCTGCCTCAGCCTCAGCCTCAGCATCAGCATCACCATTCTCAGCCTCTGCATCAGCATCAAAATGTGGCCCGGGAATGGAGTTCTGGGAACTCGAAGACCACGAAGTGGCCTACAGTTGGCTCCGGGCATTCAAAATGTGGCCCGGGAATGGAGTTCTGGGAACTCGAAGACCACGAAGTGGCCTACAGTTTGCTCCGGGCATTCAAAATGTGGCCCGGGAATGGAGTTCTGGGAAGTCGAAGAGCACGAAGTGGCCTACAGTTGGCTCCGGGCATCCAAAATGTGGCCCGGGAATGGAGTTCTGGGAAGTCGAAGACCACGAAGTGGCCTACAGTTGGCTCCGGGCATCCAAAATGTGGCCCGGGAATGGAGTTCTGGGAAGTCGAAGAGCACGAAGTGGCCTACAGTTGGCTCCGGGCATTCAAAATGTGGCCCGGGAATGGAGTTCTGGGAAGTCGAAGAGCACGAAGTGGCCTACAGTTGGCTCCGGGCATTCAGAATGTGGCCCGGGAATGGAGTTCTGGGAGGTCGAAGAGCACGAAGTGTGTGACTGTTTGCGAAAAACGAATTCGGACACGAGTTCGGACACAGCTCCACGGATGCCGCCCAGACCCCCCTGTGGAGTCATCTGCTGCTCTCTTTTGACACCACTAGAAACCTATCAGTCTTCGCTGTTAGATAACAAGACGGCCCCAGCCAGAAATGTTCCAAGAACATGTCGTGGAAACCACACAATGTTCTTAGAACACTGTTTGGTAGGCCTATAGGCGAGCCAGGACGCTTCGCCACTGCTTGATTGTGGTCGCCGACGCGTGCCCCGATTGGTTGTTTTTCTGGGGGAAGGAGGAGGAGGAGGAGGAGGAGGAGGAGGGAGGAGAGGAGGAGGAGGAGGAGGGGAGGAGGGAGAGGAGGAGGAGAAGGAGGCGGAGGAGGAGGAGGAGGAGGATGAAGAGGAGGCGGGGTAGGAGGAGGAGGGGAGGAGGAAGAGGAGGAGGAGGGGGAAGGGGGAGGGGATGAGGAGGAGGAGGAGGAGGAGGAGGAGGAGGAGGAGGAGGAGGAAACCACCCGCTGGCGTTGGCACCCGGGCGTAACCCTACCGCCTGTGGTCGCCGACGTGCGCCCCTGCGATCAGAAGGGCGTCTCTCACTGCTCGGGGTTCAGCAGGGAGACCTGAGGGCCGGCGGGCCGTCTTCGAGCCGGCCGCCTCCGAGCCGGCTGGCTCCGGCCCGCGAGCCCCCCAGGCACCTCCCATCCCGTTCGTGTCCTCCTCCTTCCTCCCTCCTCCTTCCTCCCTCCCTCCTTTCTCCTCCCTCCTCCCTGCTCGAAATAATTTCTGGAATGCGATCCTCAAGTACGATAGGGGACAACAGGAAGCAAAGCCCAGACCTGGGGCTCACCGTCCGCCTTCAGGCGCCACCAGAACGGCCGCCCGGACTTCGGCAGGATGGCCTTCTGCCAGGCCGACGTGAAGGGGCTCCCGTCGGAGGTGGCCTTCGCCTGGGGCCCGCGGCCGCGCTGGCCGGGGAGGGAGGAGGAACCGTGAGGGTAGTTCTAGGGCGGGCATGTCCTCCTTCAGGCGGATTTTGGAAGAACAGCGAAAAGCAGTAAACAAATCCGCCGACCCTGTCGGCGTGTGGAAGATGCTTTTCCGTTCGTCGTGAACGTCGTCGTCGTCGTCGCCGCCGTCGTCGTCGTCGTCGTCGTCGCCGTCGTCGTCGTCGTCGTCGTCGTCGTCGTCGTCGTCGTCGTCGTCGATGCTCTTCCGTTCGTCGTCGTCGTCGTCGTCGTCGTCGTCGTCGTCGTCGTCGTCGTCGCCCTCCCCTCAGGCGCGCCAGCCAAAGCGAAACCAAAGCGAAATCGAGCAACGTCGTAGCTGAGTCGAAGGCAAAGCGAAATTGAGCAACGTCGTAGCTGAGTCGAAGGGAAGCCCCTTCCCTTTGATCCCTTCCCCGCCGGGGGGGGGGGGGGGTCCCGGGGGGGGTCCCGGGGGGGGGGGGGGAGCAGATACGCATCCCCCCCGGGATGTCCCGGGACCTAGAAAAGCCCCCAGACTGGCCAAGAGTGCCCCAAGAGGCTTCCAAGACGGCTCCAGAGGGCCCCGAATCGCCGAACCATCGGTCGAAGACGCCAAAGTAGCCTCCAGACGGCCCAAGAGATTGCCAAGACGCTCCAAGAAGTCTCCAAGAGCACTCCCAAGAGGGCACGAAGAGGGACAAATCAATGATTTCCTTCAAGTTTCTGACAGATTTTGGCGTTCTCGCCGTTTCAACTTGCCGACGCTCCAAGACGGCCTCAGATGCCCCCAAGATTGCCCCAAACTGGCCCAAGAAGGCCCCGAGAGAGTCCCCGAGAGATCCCCAGAGAGTCCCCGAGAGGCCCTTGAGAATAGCTCCAGATCGCCACCGCCGTCAACGTCGTCGTCGTCGGCCAAAGACGCTCCCGAGAAAGCCTCACGATTGCCAACAACGGCCCCAACACGACCCCCCCCCCACACGAGACCCAAAGATACCCCCAAGAGGCCCCCCCCCGCCACTTTAGAGAACGCATGGGTCGCCCTCCAGGGTCGGCGGCACCGGCCGTAAGGCCTTCGCAATATTCAAACATATTAAACAAGGCAGGCAAAATCGTCACCAGACGATTCTTCTCACTATTATTGAAAATTCCTCCTGTAGAGGGACATGCCCAACTTAAGGGTAACTGTTTCTTCGCCTTCGGCATATGAAGGCCGCAACGGTACACGTCAATCGGAAGGAGTAGGTCGACACACCGAGTGGGAAGCCGATCGAAGCAGGCTTCGGCCTGTTCTTGCGACAGCAAGGAATCAGGAAGGCCTGTCGGATCTTGAAGCAGGGAGGCGCCGGCAGCACCTATGACATGAGGTCCAGTGGCGCTCGCCTTTGTCTTTTGTCCCTTCAGTCCTGCTTCCATTTTTCGGGAGCGGCCAAGAGGGGGGTGTCCAAGAGGGGGGGGTGCAAATCATGACCGGCGGCATGTGCGCGGCCCGGCGGGGGGGGCCAGGGACGTAATGAAATAAGAAGAGGCGCCATGAAATCTGGGGAAAAATCATGGCCCCCGCCATGATATCCACCCCCCCTAGTCATCACCCCCCTCTTTTCCGCCCCCCGATCTTTTGTCCCTTCAGTCCTGCTTCCATGTTACAGTCTACGAATGAAGGGCTGAAGGGCCTGGGCTGTCACAAGCACGATAGGGGGGTCATCTCCACTGCCTAGCTGGCCTGGGCCGCCCCAAGATTCCCAGGCGGACGCCCCCGCACTGCCAGGACGGCCCGAGAGGCCCCCCCGAGGAGCTCCGACGAGGGCTGCCAAGAGCCCAAGACGGACGAACAGTCGAAGGGGCCCTGGGACACACAAATAAATGCACACAAATAAAATTATGCAAACGGAGTTCCCCACATAAAGAGATTAACGGTTTTGTGGGACCCATTTTCTTGATGCCCTCCTCGCTCAGGCGGGGCCTCCCTGGAGGGGTGGGAGGGGCACGAAACCATGTAAATAGTATGGTTTTCCGATACCCTCCTCGCTCAGGCGGGGCCTCCCTGGAGGGGTGGGAGGGGCACGAAACCATGTAAATAGTATGGTTTTCCGATACCCTCCTCGCTCAGGCGGGGCCTCCCTGGAGGGGTGGGAGGGGCACGAAACCATGTAAATAGTATGGTATTCCGATACCCTCCTCGCTCAGGCGGGGCCTCCCTGGAGGGGTGGGAGGGGCACGAAACCATGTAAATAGTATGGTATTCCGATACCCTCCTCGCTCAGGCGGGGCCTCCCTGGAGGGGTGGGAGGGGCACGAAACCATGTAAATAGTATGGTATTCCGATACCCTCCTCGCTCAGGCGGGGCCTCCCTGGAGGGGTGGGAGGGGCACGAAACCATGTAAATAGTATGGTATTCCGATACCCTCCTCGCTCAGGCGGGGCCTCCCTGGAGGGGTGGGAGGGGCACGAAACCATGTAAATAGTATGGTATTCCGATACCCTCCTCGCTCAGGCGGGGCCTCCCTGGAGAGGTGGGAGGGGCACGAAACCATGTAAATAGTATGGTATTCCGATACCCTCCTCGCTCGCCTCCCTGGAGGGGTGGGACCATGTAAATAGTATGGTATTCCGATACCCTCCTCGCTCAGGCGGGGCCTCCCTGGAGGGGTGGGAGGGGCACGAAACCATGTAAATAGTATGGTATTCCGATACCCTCCTCGCTCAGGCGGGGCCTCCCTGGGAGGGGCACGAAACCATGTAAATATATGGGTGGTTTCCGATCCCCTCCTCTCTCAGGGGCCTCCTGGAGGGTGGGAGGGCACGAAACCAGGTAAATAGTATGGTTTTCCGATACCCTCCTCGCTCAGGCGGGGCCTCCCTGGAGGGGTGGGAGGGGCACGAAACCATGTCAAATAGTATGGTATTCCGATACCCTCCTCGCTCAGGCGGGGCCTCCCTGGAGGGGTGGGAGGGGCACGAAACCATGTAAATAGTATGGTATTCCGATACCCTCCTCGCTCAGGCGGGGCCTCCCTGGAGGGGTGGGAGGGGCACGAAACCATGTAAATAGTATGGTATTCCGATACCCTCCTCGCTCAGGCGGGGCCTCCCTGGAGGGGTGGGAGGGGCACGAAACCATGTAAATAGTATGGTATTCCGATACCCTCCTCGCTCAGGCGGGGCCTCCCTGGAGGGGTGGGAGGGGCACGAAACCATGTAAATAGTATGGTATTCCGATACCCTCCTCGCTCAGGCGGGGCCTCCCTGGAGGGGTGGGAGGGGCACGAAACCATGTAAATAGTATGGTATTCCGATACCCTCCTCGCTCAGGCGGGGCCTCCCTGGAGGGGTGGGAGGGGCACGAAACCATGTAAATAGTATGGTATTCCGATACCCTCCTCGCTCAGGCGGGGCCTCCCTGGAGGGGTGGGAGGGGCACGAAACCATGTAAGTAGTATGGTTTTCGGTATGGAGTGGTATGGAATGGTATGGTAGGTATGGTATGGTACGGAATGGTATGATATGGTATGGTATGGTACTGGAGGTATGGTATGGTATGGTACGGTGTGGCATTGGTGTGATATGGTATGGTATGCTATGGTACGCCATGGTATGGTATGTTACGGTATGGTACGTATGGTGTGGTATGGTATGGTATGGCATGGTATGTGTGGTAGGAACTATGGTATGGTATGGTGTGTGTGTGGTAGGAATAATATTGTGCTGTATGGAAGATGGAGCGGGAGGTGGGTGGGAAGGAGAGGGTGTTCTGGGAAAACAAGAACCCCACTCAGGATGTGGGGAAATATCCACCATATTTTCCTATAGTTTCTGGGTTTTCGTCTTCCCGCCCAATTCCCATATTTTCCCATATTTTCTGGGAATCGACGAATAATTGTGTCTGTGTGTTTTTCCCCTCCTGAACAGTCCCCTAACATGTCTCCAAGAGACGCCAGGATGACCCCAAGTGCCCGCAAGAAGTCCCCCTTGTTCCTCGCCAGCTCTTTCGCTCCTTGCTTCAGACCCCATCGGTGTCGCCAGCTTCTGAATCTCCCTCGCCCCCCCTCCCCTCGGCCATCGGCCGCCCGGAATGCTGCACCCCCCGTGCTGGCGTGACCCGCGCCGGGCTCGCTCCGTCCCCCCAGCTTCTGCTTCTGTCTTTCATGCTTCTCGACTCAAGATCGCTTCTTCACGAGGGCCGCAGAAGGCCCTGGGATGGCCCAGGAGGGCCCCGAGAAGCCCCGAAGACGGCCCCAAGAGTCTGAGATTCACCGGAGAGGCCCAGCATTGCCCAAGAGACACCCCGAGACGGCCCCAAGACCCTTCCAAGCAGGCCGGGGACCCTTCCCCCGTGGCTCAAGATAGTCAAAGGGAAAGGCTCGCCCGACGCCCCAGAGGGGCCCATACTATTACGCAAAGGCGCGTCAAGCAGGCACGCCCAACTCGTTACTGCCCGAATGGTCAGAGGTAAGGGGCCGAGCGGGTGTGGCGTAATCCTCATGGGTCAAGTGTCCAGAGGCAACGTGCTGAGCGGCAGGGTGTCAAGCTTGCTGTCTTCCCTCACGCTGCGCGGCACTTCTGACTGTTTCATGTGTGACGTGTGCATGCAAGCATAAGTGTGCACGTGCGTATTTGCTGTACGCACATACATTCAAGTGTGCACACAATCCAACACACGCGTGTGTCTACAAATGTTTCTCTGTCGGTCTGTCTGTCTGTCTGTCTGTCTGTCTGTCTGCTTCTGCTTGTATGTATGCATATACGCATGCATGTATTTATGTGTGTACGTACGTACGTATGTATGTACATATGTATGTATGTATGCATGTATGTATGTGTGTATGTATGTATGTATGTATGTATGTATGTATGTATGTATGTATGTATGTATGTAGTTATATATGTATGTATGTATGTATGTATGCTGGCAGGTATGTATGACGTTTGTATGTATGTATGTATGTATATATATATATATGTATGATGGTATGATTGTATGCCTGCCTGCCTGTCCGTCTGTCTGTATGTATATATGTATGTACGTATGTATGTGGTTTGTATATATGCATGTATGTATGTATGCATGTGCTTGTATCCATAATTATGTATGCATGTCTGACTGTGCGTGCGCGTTGCAGATCGTACACCTACGCTTGATTGCATATGCGTGTCCGTTGTTTGCATGCATTCATATCTGCCACCGGGCCTCGAGGCACGATTTGGAATGTTCCCCAGGTCCTCGAGAGTTCTTTGTGCTCTGCATTTTGTGTTGCATTTGTTCTCTTAAGGGACAAGGAGCCCAACATCTCAAATAGTCTTGCTGCTCCCGCGCACTCCCGGGCTTCCCCGCGTGACTTCTCCAGAAGCCAGAGAGCCTCCCAGACGGGCCAAACGGGCCCCAAGAAGTGCCCACGAGTGCCCAAGAAGCATCCAACCGAGAGCGCTCCAAGATGCCCAAGATGGCTCCAAGACGGTCCAAGGGCCCCCAAGACTGCCAAGCGGGCTTCAAGAGGACCCCCAGGAGGGCGCCAAGATACACCATTCATTGATTTCCCTATGGTGTTCGCAAGATTTTAGGGTTCCCGCCTTTTCAAGTTTTCAACGCTCCAAGACGGCCCAAGAGGCCCCCACGATCGCTCCAAGACGGCCCAAGGGGCCAGGCCCCCAATACACACCAACAACGAATCCAAGAGGCTTCCGAGAGGTCTCCCAAGAGGTCCCCGCAGGCATCCCACAGGCCTCTGACCTACAATCTCGGCGCGGTGGCAGGATGGGCCGACGGCCACTAGATCCGCCGCCCCCTGCTTGCAGGGGTGCACGGCGTGCTGGATGATTCAGTTTTGGTTTTGGTTCTTTTTCTAAAAGAACTCCCCAGTGGGCTTCGGCCCGTCCCGCCGGCCACCCGCGCGTTTCCCAAAATGCGTCTGTCAATGCCCAAAAACGGCCGTTTCGCTCGGGACATCCTCAAAAAATCGCGAAGATGGCCCAAGATGGCCTCCAAGTCCGCCCGAGATGGTCCAAGACGGCCTCCAAAACGGCCCAAGAGAGTCCAAGACGGCCCAAGACGGCCCAAGAGGCCCCCCAGAGGCCTCCCAGACGGCCCAAGAGGCCTCCAAGAGGTCCTCCAGGAGAGTCCGAAGAGGCCAAAATCATTGATTTTCCATTGGTTTTTGAAGGATTTTGGCATTTGCGCCTTTTCGGCTCTCCGACGGCTCAAGACGGCCCAAGAAGCCCCCAAGATCGCCCAAGAGGCCCCCAAGAGAGCCCCATGATGGCCCAAGTGGCCTCCAAGATGGCCCCTAGAGGGCCCCAAGAGGGCCCAAGAGGCCTCCAACACGCCCAAGATGGCCTCCAAGACGCCCAAGATGGCCTCCAAGACGGCCCTGGAGCATTCCAAGCGGGCCCCAAGTCGGCCCATAGAGGCCCCCCAAACGGCTTCCGACGGCTTCAGACGTGCCAGGAACCCACCAAGATGGCCGAAGTTGGCTCGAAGCTGGCCCGAGACGGCCCAAAAAGCCCCAAAGATCGCCCAAAGCTTGCCCAAGAGGCCTCCAAGACGGCCAAGATGACCTTCAAGATGCCCACGTGTTCCCCGAAGGCTTTCCAAACCGATTCGGGGAACACGTGGTCCGATAGCTTGGCAGGTCTGGCCTCAACGTTCGGCCACATAGGCGCTTCCAAAAAGGCAGGGGGCGGCGGTGATTCGCCGTAGGCGTCTTCGATCCGCCGCCCCCTGTGGTCTTGCCACAGGGGTGCACGGCGTGCTGGATGTTTCAGGTTTTGGTTTTGGTTCTTTTTCTAAAAGAACTCCCCAGTGGGCTTCGGCCCGTCCCGCCGGCCACCCGCAAGTTTCCGAAAATCCATCTGTCAATGCCTTTGTTGCCCCAACTTGGCCCAAGATGGCCTCCAAGACGGCCAAGATGGCCCAAGATGGCCTCCAAGATGCTTCCAAGACGGCCAAGATGGCCTCCAAGACGGGTAAGATGGCTCCAAGATGCACCCAAGACGGCCCAAGATGGCCTCAAGATGGTCTAAGACGGCCCAAAAGGCCCGCAAAAGGCCTCCAAGACGGCCCAAGAGCCCTCCAAGACGCCCTCCAGGAAGGCCCGAATAGGTTAAAATCATTGATTTTCCTTAGGTTTTTCAAGGATTTTGGCATGTTCTTCTTTTCAGCTCTCCGACGGCCCAAGACGGCCCAAGAGGTCCCCAACATCGCCCCAACAGCACCCAAGAGGCCTCCAAGATGGCCCCATGACGGCCCAAGAGGCCCCCAAGAAGGCCCCAAGAGGGCCTCAAGACGGCCCAAGAGGCCTCCAAGACGCCCAAGATGGCCTCCAAGACGGCCAAGATGGCCCAAGATGGCCTCCAAGATGCCTCCAAGACGGCCAAGATGGCCTCCAAGACGGGTAAGATGGCTCCAAGATGCACCCAAGACGGTCCAAGATGGCCTCAAGATGGTCTAAGACGGCCCAAAAGGCCGGCAAACGGCCTTCAAGACGGCCCAAGAGCCCTCCAAGACGCCCTCCAGGAAGGCCGCAAGGCATCCAAAGAGGCCCCCAAGATGCTTCCAAGACCGCACATGTGGCCCAATATAAACCCAGAGTAGCCAAAAAGGCACTCAAGAGACCTCCTCCTCCATTCCCCCCCTTCCTATCTCTCCTCTCCTCCCCGTCCTCCCCCACGTGTTCCCCGAAGGCTGTAAAGACCGATTCGGGGAACATATGGCCCAATAACTTGGCAGACCTCTGGCCACAGCAGTCGGCCGCATCGGCGCTTCCGAAAGGGCAGGGGGCGGCGGTGATTCGCCGTAGGCGTCTTCGATCCCCGCCCCCTGTTGATTTATCACAGGGGTGCCTGGCGTGCTCGATCCTTTCGGTTTTGGTTTTGGTCCTTCCTCCAAGAGAACTCTCCCCTGGTGCTCCGGCGCGTCCCGCCAGCCCCATGGAAGGGACCATAAACGACCACAAAGGCCGCACAAACGACCTCAACGTCCGGAAACAATCCTCCAAGACGGCTCCATTTGGCCTCCAAGAGGGCAAGATGGCTTCCAAGTTCGCCCAAGAAGGTCCAAGATGGTTTCCAAGAACCCCCAAGAGGCGCCCCGAAAAGCCTCCAAGGCCAAGACGGCACAAGAGGCCCCCCAGAGGCCTACAAGACAGCCCAAGAGGCCTCCCTGAGGTCCTCCAGGAGGGCCCGAAGAGGCAAACTTCATTGAACTCCCATCTGTTTTTCAAGGTTGTTTTGGCATTTGCTTCTTCTCTGCTTTCAGACGGCCCCAGACTGCCCAAGAGGCCCCGAGAACGTCTCAAGCTGGCCCTTATGGCTTCCAAGACGGCTTCATGACGGCCCAAGAGTCCCCGAGACTGCCTCCAGAGGGCTCTACGACGGCCCAAGAGGCGTCCAAGACGCCTAAGATGGCCTCCAATACAGCCCTGAGGCGTTCCAAGAGGGTCCCAAGACGGCCCAGAGAGGCCCCCAAGACGGCTTCCGACGGCGCTAGACAGGCGAGGCACGCCCTAAGACGGCCAAACAGGCCCCCGAGAAGCCCCAAAAGGTTCACAAGATGCCCCAGGAGACCCTCAAGAGGAAGAGGCCCCCGAGAAGCTCCCAGGAGACCCCGAGAGTGCCCAAGAGGCTCCCAAGAGGCCTCCTCATCCATCTCTTCCTTGTCCTCCTCTTCCTTCTCCTCCTCCGAGGCCTCCTCCTCCGAGGCCTCCTCCTCCTCCTCCTCGATACACACAGACGCGTATGTATGCACATGTGTGGTTTGTACATTTCTACGCACGTTCGCATACATTACATATGTGTACCACTACTTGCCATTGTACGTCGCGCCCTTAAGCCTCCCTCCGAGCGCCACGCAACATCCACAGCACGAAAGTGATCCGCCCCCCGTCGGGGCTGCAACACTGGGCGCCAATCGCTCTCGGGGCCGAACATGGCTCAAGATTGCCTTCTCCATGCTCCAAGACGGTCCGAGAGGGACCCCAAGCTGCCCGAAGCTGTTCCAACAAAAAACCAACATGGGCCTCGGATGTGGAAGTCGAAGGTGCACGGGGGGCCCTCCCTCCCAAGACGGCCTCCAGGACTCCCAATACAGTCGGGGCGTTGCCCTAAGGAACCCTAAATAAGGAACGAGGTCTCTTTTTTCCCAAAAGTTAAACTTCGATTTCCGATGGAAAACCTCAGGTGAACCTACGGCAAGCTGTGAAACAATCACGGAACACCGAGCCCCTCCCCAACGAAAAGGGTTCCTTCTTCAGCGCCTCGACTGTGTGCCCCCAAGAGGCCCCCAGGAGGCCTCAGGAGGCTCCCACAAGGCCCGAGAGGTCCGCCCGAGGCCTCCAGGAAGTCCCGCGGCAGGTGTGGGATATCCCCAAACAATCGCCTCCTCCTGCCACCTGCCATCGCTCGGACGTCCATTCCCTGTGTTTTCTTTTTGGTTTCGTGCGTGGTTTTTTCGCCGAATGATCAAGGATGCTCCTCGATGGTCCTCGCCGAAGGAAAAATGCACACGTCCGAACGATGCCAGGGCCATGCAAGGCGTCCGCAAAGCCCAGAGTTCACAAGCTCCGAACGTACGTGCGCCCCGCGAAACGAAAATCATCCACGTCTCGAAGCGAATTTCTGCGGGAAGCAACTTTGCAGGAAAGCCTAGTCGCAGTGTAAATTTCCCTGCCGGTATGAAAATAATTGCTATTGTTAAGCAGCCCCCCCCACCCCCGACGGGCGTCGCGCCAACCCCGCCGACCTCAAGACGACCCAACGTGGCGACCCCTCTTCATCTTCAACACTGCCCGCATCCTATGCTGCTCTGGTGTGCGGTGTAAGCTATGCGGTGTAAGCTATATGGTGTAAGCTGAGCGGCGTGAGCTGGAGGTGAACTGCACGGAGTGTATGAAGGGGCCCTGGGACACACAAATAAATACACACAAATAAAAATATTCCCCATATTTTTCCCATATTTTTTTTTGGTGTGTGTCTTCCCCCCCACTTCCCATATTTTTGCATATTTTCCTGGGAGTCGACGATTAATTGTGTCTGTGTGTTTCTTTCCCTCCTGAGTGTAAGCACTGCGATGCAGGCAACAAGTCGTGAAACCCGTGTCGTGTGAGCTCAGAGCACGGGGCGCCCTGGAGGCGGCACGGGGCCCGGACCACCGCTGAGGCTCAAGAGGATGCCCAAGAGGGCTGTCCAAGAGGCTGTCCGAGAGAGCCCCAACGGAGGAGGAGGAGGGGGAGGAGGAGGAGGAGGAGGAAGAGTAGGAGGAGGAGGAGGAGGAGGAGGAGGAAGACGGCCTAGTAGGCTCCCGAGGCGCCTCTGCGCGGCCCCAGGGCGTCTCTCAAGAGGGCCTCCAGAGGCGGCGAGCATTCAGCCAGCCCCTTGGCTGCGGACAGGCCCCAGGGCACGGGGTACATCGCTCGAGCAAACGTGACTACCGAGGAGGAGGAGGAAGAGGAGGAGGAGGAGGAGGAGGAGGGAGGGGAGAGGAGGAGGAGGAGGAGGAGGAGGAAGAGGAGGAGGAGGAGGAAGAGGCGGATGATGAGGAGGAGGAAGATGACTTCTAAGATTTTCCCCATCGCGTCATGTTTCTTGAAAGGCTTGCAACTCAACACTTGGGAGAAGGATCGCCAGAGATCCGGTCAAGATGCTAGCGCCTAGTCCTGGTGATCAAATGCGGACGCCACAAGGTTGCCTACGCCCCTGAACTGGGCCTGGCCAGAGAACCCGCGCGAACCGTGTTACCACATTCCAAGGTCCTGGTGACAAATCAGGACAGGAGGAGGAGGAGGAGGAGGAGGAGGAGGAGGAGGAGGAGGAGGAGGAGGAGGAGGAGGAGGAGGAGGAGGAGGGAGAGGGAGAGGAGGAGGAGGGGAGGAGGAGGAGCAGGAGGAGGAGGAGGAGGAAGAGGAGGCGGAGGAGGAGGAGGAGGATGAGGAGGAGGAAACGGAGGAAGGGGAGGAGGGAACAGAAATACGGGAAGAGGTGCGCTGAGCCAGGCTGCCGGCCAGTGCCCGTGGCGAGCCGCAGCCACCCGCGGTAGGCGCTCGAGGAGGAAGGGGGAGGGAGGCGGGGGTGGGCCTCGAGCTTGGCCTCGATCGCCTTCACCCCCTCGTTGGCACCCCCTCGTTGGCCTCGGTGGCCGACGAGGGAATGAAGGCGGTGCAGAAGGTGGAGTGCATCGAGCTGTCTGGGGACGAGCTGAAGCTGCGCGACGCGGTTTCGCTCGACAACCTGAAGTCCAAGTGCCGAGCAGCCCTCGCGCTCGGCAGCGGCGGCGGGCCTCGAGCCTGGCCTCGCTCAAACGTCTTGTGGGGTCTCTTGGGGCCGTTTTTGGAACGACTTTGGGAGCCTCTCGCAAACGAAAGACGCCCAAGATGGCCCTAAGAGGGCCCTCAGAGGGACCCCAGGAGGGCGGCATGACAATCGCGCCACGTGCCACTCGAGCCACCTGCATCCCCTCGCTGGCCTCGTTGGCCTCTCTGGGCCAACGAGGGGATGTGAAGGAGACCGACGGCGCGGTGTGACCTTGGCCTCGTTCACCTTCATCCCCTCCGCCTCCACGTCCAGGATGGCCTCGTTGGCCTCAGCGAGCTGCGCTCGCCTCTTGGGTGGAGGGGGGGCGGGGGGGGGATCCGAGGGCGCCCCCCTTCTGCCAGGCGTCCCGGGGCGCGCGCGTGCCGCCGACCCCTGCGGGGGAGGGCCCATTCCACCTCGTCCTCCGTCCGGCCTCCTCTTTTCCTCCTCCTCCTCCTCCTCCTCCCTCCTTCTCCTCCTCCTGCTCCTCATCCTTCTCCGCCCTCTTCCTCCTCCTCCTCCTCCTCCTCCTCCTCCGCCCTCCTCCTCCTCCTCCTCCTCCTCCTCCTCCTCCTCCTCCTCCTCCAAATCTCCTCCTCCTCTCCTCCTCCTCTCCCCCTCCTCCCCCTCCTCCTCCTCCCCCTCCTCCCCCGCCTCCTCCTCCTCCTCCTCCTCCTCCTCCTCCTCCTCCTCTCCTCCTCGTGTTCCTCCTGTTATTTTTGTAACGTTGGGCAGGCTTTAGCAACGGAGCTGTAGCGTTCTACCTCCCCCTGTTCTTCCTGTTCCTCCTCCTCCTCCTCCTCCTCCTCCTATTTTCCCGATTTGAACCATGAGCCGCGCTTGTACTTACAACGTTGGGGCCAAGGAATGAGGACGTGTCCATCGAGACCCCCGTGTGAACAAGAGACCGTCCCCTTCCATGTAAACAGCTGTCGCGCAACTTTACGATCTTGGTCGGAAGCTTCAAAGACGTATCTGGACAGATACCAAACTTCAAACGACAACCGCGTTTTAACAAAAGAGTGTGCTACACATCCGTGTGTTTGTTGGGTGCAAAAACAAGCACGCGTGCGGCGCTAAGGCTATAACCCCATGGCTTGAGTCGGCCGCTTTTGTCCCGTGCAACTATCGCGCATGGCAAGCCTATGCTCAGAAATGGCTTCGGCGAAACGGCACGGCCGCCATGCCGACACGCCTGGCGTTGCGACGACGACGGCGACTTGTAACAAAATCAGGAGACTGGAGGAATCCGGGAGAGGGCCAGGGCCTGTGGGGGGGGGCCAGGGCCTGTGGGGTTCTAAGACTAGGTCGGGAATGTCCCCCTACAGGCGGATTGAAAGGGAACTTTCAACAAAAAGGAGTCACAACATATTCAAACATAGTCAAACAATCGTTCCCGAACAATTGGACTATTTTTGAATACTCCTCATGTGGAGGGGCACACCCGACTTAATTCTAAGAGGAAGGAACATGAGAAGGGTGATTGCGTGTCGAATTCCTCATTCAGCGCCGACCGACTAGTATGCTTGGCTGCCCATGCGCAGCTCCGCTGCCAGAAGGGGCTTCCTCCTCACAAGCTCCTCCCTCCTTCCCTCCCGTCCCCCATCCTCCATTTTCTCCCTTTCCCTCCTCCCTCCCCCTGCATCTCCCCCTCACCCCTTTCTGTTCCTCCTTCAGGCGCGCGCTAACATGGATCAGAGATCCATGGATCTGGCGCGTGGGCGCCAGATCAGCGGATCGGGGAACGTAGCCCCCGAAACGTGAGACAAATGCCGGCTGATTTGGAGACGGAACGCGTCGATCCTGTACGGAAGCGGGGCCCGTCGCTAACCCGTGCGCCCTGATCCATGTTTGCGCTTCCTTGACTCTTTCCTCCCCCTACCTTCCGAAAATACAGCGGCTGCGCTCATGCCATGTCCGACCGACCCCTGCCGTCCCCAACCCACGCACTCTAATCGATGTTTGCGACTCCTTGACTCTTTTCTCCCTCCCCCTCTTCCCTACTCCCTGATGTCAGGCACGTGATCACATGATGGTTTCCGTGCTCGGGTGAATCGCGGGGGGACGCCCGCCAGATGGAAACACGCCACGGCGGCGCCCGTGATTGGCGCCGACACCCGGCCGCTAGCTGAAGGGCGACATGCGCGACGCGAGCGGCGCCGCTTCACCGGGGGGGGGAGCAACGCCTCTGACACAGCGGGGCGCTTGGGCCAACATGGCTGCAGACGGGAAGCGGAGAGGGAGGAAGAGGCGCCTCACAGCTGGCGGGCGGTGCCGACATGGATGCAGACAGGAGAGGGAAGAGGGGGGGAGGAGCGGCAGAGGCAGGCGGCAGTGGCTCCTCCTCCTCTTCCTCCTCCTCCTCCTCCTTCTCCACCGCCGCCCCCTTTGCTCCTCCACTACAGCATCTGCCCCATGGCTGGGGTGCTGCGTGGACACGCTGTAATCGACGACGGCGACGACGACGACGTCGACGACGACGACGACGACGACGACGGCGACGACGACGACGACGGCGACAAGGCCCACGACAGGACGACCGGACGCGCACGCGCGCGCTGCGGATGCTCCGCGTGCGGGGCGGGGGGGGGGTGGCGCAGGGCCGCCGTGGACGACAGCGAACGACGACGGCAACGTATACTGTGGATGCCCCATTTTGGGGGGCAGAGATAATCGAAAACGACGGCGACGACGGACGACGACGCACTGTGGATGCCCCATGTGGTGTGGATGAGTGTGGGGTGGTGTGATCAACGACGACGACGACGACGGCTGTGGCACGCCAGCAATTCGCCTGATGATGCGAACAACTGCGCCTCGGATGTAGACGATGCATATTCCAGCTACCATGCCGACAAGCAATCGTTTTGAGGCTGCCGTGAAGCGGGGGTGCACGATCCCCTCGGCGCCGCCCGCGACGAGCCCTCGGCGCGCGTGATTTCAAAAAAGAATCTCGCGCCCCGCTGGGGAGGGGGCGGGGGGCTCCACTGCACATCGCAGGCTGCCTCTGCCCTCCCTTCCGGTGTTGCCGCCCCGCATCCCGCGTGGCTCCCAGGGCCCGCTCGCCTCAGCGCCGCATCGACCATCTCGGGGTCCTCCTGCGCGGCGGCCAGCGCCGCCGCGACGAAGATGTCTGAGCGCACCCGCCGCGCCTCGCGCGCCCGAGGCGACGACGGAAGACTCCACCGCGACACCCGGCGTCGGCGGTGACGGCGACGACGGGCGACGACGACGACGACGGCGGCGGCGGCGAACGACGACGACGACGGCGGCGAAGACGGCGGCGACGACATCGACGGCGGCGGCGACGGCGACGGCGGGCACGGCGACGACGGCGGCGGCGGACGACGGGAGCGGCGGAGGCGATGACGACAGCGACGACGACGACCACAAAGGACGGCGGCGCGGACGACGACGACGGCGACGATGCTCGACGACGACGACGAGGGACAACGACGACACTGACGGACGACGGCGGCGAAAGTGGGGAGCACGAGGATTTCGGGGCCCCCTGGGGCTCCAAAACTGGCCCAGACCAGCGCGCCGCTCCCCAACAGCGCCAGCTCGAGCACCCCGAAAAGTGATGGAGGACGGGCGACGTTTCCACTGGCGCCCATGTGGCGGGCTCTGGGAACCTGGAGCCCAAGAGTGCCGCAGTCTCTCTGAGGCGCAGTCTTTTTCCTTCCGCAGGCTTCCACTGGCGGAGCTGCCCCCGTTCTGCTTCCGCCGGCTTCCGCCGACCTTCCGCCGCCTTCCGCCGAGAGAGGGAGATGCCATCTCCTTCGATGCTTCGAAGGCGAAGCCGTTTCTGGAACGCCTCATCTGCGGTTCTGAGCTGAACCGCCAGACATCGCGCTCCGCGGCGCGCAGTGCGCGGTCATCTGCACGTCCTCACCCCGCCCCCCTGGAGAAGGGCAGCTCCGCAGCCCAGGATGCAGCGCGCGAAGATGGGCTATCTTCGCACCCCTGTGTGCGATCCAGATGACGAATCGGAGTGCGCACCCTTCGTCAACAAAGAAGCTTCCTGAAATGCCTCGATGTGTGGTGGGCACCATCGCATCGCGGGTCGGTGGGATGCGCCTTGAAATATCAGCGGGCATCTGCAGATTTCCGCCTGTTCGATTCGGGCGCCCCGAAAGACACCCGGAAGACGTTGCGGAAGCAGACGCTGCAGGGCGCCATCGCGATGAGGTCTGGCCGTGCCAAGCCGCATCTCGATGACGCTTGAAAAAGTCGGGAATCACGGCCGAAATCCGGGCGCCCGCGAGGCAACAAGTGCGCTCAGATGCGCGCGCAACGTCACGCCGAGTGAGCCGACGCGAGGCCGAATGCACTTCGAACGAAAACATCTCCCGGTCCAATTTGGGCCACCATCAAATGTCATTCTGGCGAAGGGTTACTCTCACGTGTCCCCAGGCAGGTCAAGTCGGGTGGGGTTTTCAAGTGCATACATAGAAAGTTGCAATGCCCTCCCAATGCAACGCTACACACAAATTCGAGCTATGTTCAAGTGTTCCGAATAGTTGGCCGCGTGTGAATCCACATCTGGGGACAGGGCGCGTGTCCGAACATAGATCAGCGAGGCCGGAAGACTAAGGATCTCTTTCGTCCTCTGTGGAATATGATACACCGTGAGCGTGGACCTACGAATCTGCTGTCGTCGATTGCGCGTCCACGCCCTCTTCTGATCATCATCCTTCCGAAATCCGATTTGCTCTGACTTGATCAATGACGGACCTGTGCTTACCATCGCGTAGCGCCTGCCAGCAGAAATCACCTCGTCTGCTGCACCCGGGCTACCGAATTCGTTCCTCAATTGAGGTCGTCGCCCACCCGGAACGGTTGCCATCCATCAGCAACAATAGCCAGCTATGAGGACAGTCGAATGGGAGGACAAATGCGGGCCGTTTGGCGGCTCGGCCATTGATGTACCACTTGAATTTAATCGTAGGCTCATCTCGATGACTGTCGCCAGATCAACCTAATATTGGTGACCACTTCAGCTCAGCCATGAGCTCTTGTTGTGGACGATGCGAATTTTACAATTATAGAAATCGCGGGCACCCTGGCGGCGGCTGGTCTTATGGTACGCAGTGCCATCAGGAAGAACACGTTATCGCGTGGTCGCCGTCGTGTCAAGAATCAAGCCGCAAGCAGCTCGTGCCCAGAGTGACACGACCCGATCTGCAATGGAAACGCACGGACATTTCGAAAGGAAAGTACGTCTGCCTGAAGCTGGACACACCCAATCGAGACCAAGTGATGGATGCGCCTCCGAGGAATGCCACAGATGAGGGTGCGAAACCTGTATACTTGTATACCACCTGCACGGGAGCACAGAACGTAATTGTAATTGCGGCGACGCGGGGGTGGTGCATGTTTCCACGTCGAGAGATGACACACTTTCATATCCCACCCACCATGAGCATGTCCCGCCCACCCACGCTGAAGAGGTACTCTGGCGGCGGCGGTCGCACCTTGGGTCTGGACAGGACAGGCTGCTGCCAGGCTGGGCACCGAAGACTGAGACAGAGGATAAGGCGGACGACTGGACTGAAGAGCACTGGCCGCCCGAGACAGAGACGGTGACCGACTCCTACAGAGGCGACGCCGGCCCCGTCGGCGAGAAGGCCGTGGAGGCCATCGGCCGGATGCGCCGGAGAAGGACTTCCGCGACGGGCAACTGCAACGGCTGGCTCTCCCTGGACCCTGGCCCCCCCCCCAGGACCACTCCCTCCTCCTCCTCCTCCTCCTCCTCCTCCTCCTCCTCCTCCTCCTCCTCCTCCTACCCCTCCTCCTCCTCCCCTCCTCCCTCCTCGTCCTCCTCGTCCTCTTCCTCCTCCTCCTCCTCCTCCTCCTCCTCGTCCTCTTCCTCCTCCTTCTCCATCTCCTCCTCCTCCTCCTCCTCCTCCTCCTCCTCCTCCTCGTCCTCTTTCTCCTCCTCCTCCTCCTCCTCCTCCTCCTCCTCCTCCCCCTTCATCCCGAATCGCTTCCCGACGGCCCTCGGGCCCAAGGAGGGCCCACGGAGGGCCCAAGGAGCCCCACAACGGCGAAACAGCGTCGGGGCCCGTGCCCCGCCCAGCGTCCGCTCCTATCGGGGAGACGTAAGACCCGTGTACGGGGGACTCGGAAATCTCCGACGAGGTCGTCAAAAAAATGACGAGGCCGAGCCTGCATTTTGACGAGGCCTCCCGCTGCAGACATCCCACAAAACTCCTCCTCGCCAAAATCCGAGTCGCGGTCGTCAAAAAACGATGGCGAACCCTAGTCCTGGCAAACCCGGGTCTTACGCTCCCCCGATCCTAGACGTGCGATGCCTTGACTTTCCCACTGCGGGGCCCCCCAAAGTCCCGACCCGTTCCCCAGGACCAGCTCTTGATCCCGAGCCGCCTTTTCGAAGGGGCCCCGGGACACACAAGTAGATGCACACAAACAAACATATCCCCCATGCTTTCCTATATTTTCTGGGGTTTTGTCTTCCCCCCCAATGCCAATATTTTCCCACATTTTCGGGGGAATCGAGGATTCATTGTGTCTGTGTGTTTTTTCCCTCCTGACTTTTGTCCGCCGTGGGGCCCGTGGAGGGCCCAAAACGGCCAAGAACCATCCGACGCTACGTGTTCGGGCCATCCCTCGGCCCTCCCGCGGCCGTCCGGCACGAGCTGGGCATCCCCCTGGCACGCTGCCGGCGAGGCGCAGCCGCTGGAAGGCACCCCGAGGCTGGAAAAAGCCGCCGAGAGCCCGCGAGAACGCCCGAAGACCTCCAACATCAGGAGCCGCTCCCTCAGGACTCGGGAGCGGCCAAGAGGGGGGTGTCCAAGAGGGGGGGGGGTGCAAATCATGACCGGCGGCATGTGCGCGGCCCAGCGGGGGGGCCAGGGACGTACTTGAAATAAGAAGGGGCGCCATGAGATCTGGGGAAATATCATGGCCCACGCCATGATATCCCCCCCCCTCTAGTCATCACCCCCCTCTTTTCCGCCCCCGACTCAGGACCCGCGTGCCGCAGCGGCGGCCGGGCCGCTCACGGCGCGGGGCGCCTCCGCCGCCGGCACGGAGCGGTCCACGAAGGCGCAGACCCGCAGGATGCCGGCCTCGACCTGGGGGCGGCGGGCTGCACGTGCGGGCGGCGCTCTTCGAGGCGTTTGGCGGCGCAGCAGCTCGGCTCCGGCGGCGAGCCCAGGGGGGAAGTCCGCGGGGGCGGGCCTCCCGAGAAGGCTCGGAGGGCCCGCGCCCTCCGGGGCAGGTTCTCTGCGCCGTCCGCGAAGAGGCAGGGAACTGCTCAGGAGGCGGGAGGGCTTCTGAGAAGCCCCACCGCCTTCCGAGAACGCCGCCGGTTGGTGGGATCTTTTGTACTCCTAAGACTTCCGCGGAGCGGTCGCTATCAGGGGGGGGGGGGCCCCCAAGGCTGGGGCACTGGGCAACAGCTACGCTCAGGGGGGTGGCACCTGCGTAAAGCCTGCGAGCACTGGCAGGGCGCATGCGAGCACCAGCAGGCCCCCCCCCCCAAAACGTACGACGTCATTGCTACGTGGGGGTGGTGGTGGCCTGGGCAGCAACTGTTGCGCGCCAGAGAACACAACAACACTCTCTGGCTCTCCTCCCCCCTCCTCCTCCTCCTCCTCCTCCTCCTCCTCCTCCTCCTCCTCCTCCTCCTCCTCCTCCTCCTCCTCCTCCTCCTCTCCTCCTCCTCCTCCTCCCTCCTCTTCCCTCCTCCTCCTCCTCCTCTCCTCCTCCTCCTCCTACCTCCTCCTCCCTCTACTCCTCCCCCCCCCCCTCCCTTCGTCCTGCGGTGAGGGCCGCATGCGCTCTGCGAAGGCCAGCCCCTCCTCGCCCTCCCCCCCTTCCGGGCTCGCTGCCGCTCTCCTGGCCCCCGGCGGGTCCCCGGCCACGAGCGGGCTCTCCGCGGCCTGCGGCCGGACCCTGGGCCATCAGAGCATCCCTCGGGGATGGACAGACCCCCCTTTAATAAAACGTGGTTTAGTGGAAACGACCTGAGGCCCAAACCTGGCGGGCGCAAGCCTGGAAAATAACGGCCACGGCGCCCTCTCGAGAACCGAAAACGGACAATTCACTAATCGACGTGTCACTATTGGGGGTTCTGTCCACCCCCGAATCCCTGGGTCCAGGAAGCGGTAGGCCCAGACCCCCTCGCGCTGTGACAAAAAATCACGGCGGGAGGTCCTTTCAGTAATGCGGCGGGATGACGATTCAATAAAAGATGGAGGGGAACGATGAAAAAAATAGCTTCTCGCTGTTTCTGCATAATTTTTTCTGACTGGAGGAGAACGATGAAAAAGAATAGTTTTCCAGCCCGCGGCCGGTTTTTTCTAATCGTCATCCCGGGCGCCGCCGCGTGAACACGACCCCCGGTCATTTATTAATCGTCATCCTCCATTATTTTCGGCCTCTGGGGGCCCTTCCAGGCCTCGGGACCGTCAGAAAAGGACTCAGGATGAAAGACCGGTCCCGGGGAAGGGGCCCAGACCTCTGGGGGTTAACATTGTGAACGAAATCACGGCGTCGGGGGTCGGGGGAGACAGCCGAGGGGTGCATCGGAGCCGAAGTGGGCACAACGGGAAGAAAAGAAAGGGCGCGGCGGGAGGATTGCAGTCGGACCTGGGCCAGGAGCGTCTCCCTCAAGAGCACGAGGCACTCCGTCGGCCAGGACGAGCAGAACATCCGAGGGCACCCTCCCCAGGATGCACCAGCACACCCAACGAGCAGGAAGAGCACTGGCGCACCCTCCCCGAACTGGCCTCGAACTCGTGTGCCTCGGCCCGGCCGTAAGCCTCGGGAGCAGCCCGGACGCCACAGCGCCTCCTGCGCCCCAGGTGTGCCCTGCACCGGTCTTCACCGTAGAGGGCCGCCCCCCCCCCTGGCCTGACACGGCGGGCGCGCCCTGCATCACCCCGGGGCCTCCCGCGCGGTGCGCGGTCGCGCTCGGGCCCGGGGCCAGGAGAGCGAGACGACCCGCGGCTAGAAGCCAGCCCGCAGGGACCGAGCATGCCCGCTGGCTCGCCTCCTCCTCCTCCTCCTCCTCCTCCTACTATCCTCCTCCTCCTTCTATACTCCTCCTCCTCCTCCTCCTCCTCCTCCTCCTCCTCCTCCTCCTCCTCCTCCTCCTCCTACTATCCTCCTCCTCCTCCTCCTCCTCCTCCTCCTCCTCCTCCTCACCCTCCTGGGCTGGGCTGCGTGCTGCTTCCTCCGGGCGTCGCGGGGCCGGCCCCCACCGGAGCGACGAGCAGGCACGGGTCCTGCGCGGGAGGGCACGGCGACGTGGCGCGGTGGCTCACGCGGGCCGCCAGCGTGGCACACCGCGCGGAGAAGAGGGCGCCCACGCGCGGCCTTTGCGCGGGAAGCGTGCGCGCCAGTGTCGGTGAAGACGGCCCCGTTCTTCTGCGTCGCCCACCTGGGGGTGTGGCCGTGTGGCTTGTGAGGCTGCGGCGCCATGGCCACCCGTGGGAGTGAGCGAGACAGCCTGCGGGCGGGGGAGGGGTGTCTTAATCCATCCACCTCCCCCTCCTTTTGGACGGGGGGGTTCGCGGGTAGTTGGAGCGTCCAGGATGGCCTTTGCGAGAAGGCTGAAATTATGGAATTTGCAAAGGTTTTGGCCACATTTTGGCATCCTGGGGAGGGGTGGTGGTGGCTACGCGAGCACGGCCCGCGTCCTTTGATGGATCTCCTCCAAGATGGCCCCCGAGGCCCCCAAGGGTGCCCCAAGAGGGCCCCAAGAGGTGCCCAGGAGGACCCAAGAGGCCCCCGATAGGCCCCCAAGAGGCTCCCAAAGAGGCGCCAAGAGGCCCCCACGAGGCACCCAAGACGCCCCAAGAGGCCTCGGCGAGAAGGTCCGCATCATTGAATCTATTGATAAGGTTTTGGCGACCTTCTGGCCTCCTGGGGCGGAGCCCTCATTAAGGAGCCCCCCATCCTTTGATCGATCTCTTCCAAGATGGCCCTGAGGCTCCCAAGCGTGCCCCAAGACGGCCCCAAGAGGTGCCCAGGAAGGAGGCGCCAAGCGGCCCCCAAGAGGCCCCCAGGATGCCTCCAAAAGGCTCCAAAGATCCCCCCAAGATGCTCCCCACAGGCACCCAACTCGCCTCAGACTGCAAAGAGACCCCCAATACGCCCCGATAAGACTCCAAAAAGCTCTCGACAGAATCCGAAGAGACTCCGAGAGGCATCCAAGAGGCCTCTGCATTTCTGCTCGCCCTCCTCCTTCTCCTCCTCCTCCTCCTCCTCCTCCCTCCTCCTCCTCCTCCTCCTCCTCCTCTTCTTCCTCCTCCTCCTCCTCCTCCTCCTCCTCCTCCTCCTCCTCCTACTATCCTCCTCCTCCTCCTCCTCCTCCTCGTCCTCCTCGTCCTCTTCCTCCTTCCTTCCTCCTTCGTCCTCCTTTTCCTCCTTCCTCCTCCCTCCTTCCTCCTCCTCCTGCCTCCTCCCTCCTCCTCCCTCCTCCTCCTCCTCCTCCTCCCCTCCTCCTCCTCCTCCTCCTCCCTCCCCTCCCCTCCTCCTCCTCTCCCTCCTCCTCATCCGCCTGTTCGTCCTCATTCATCCTCCCTCCTCCCCCTCCCCTCCCCCTGGCCTCCTCCTCCTCCTCCTCCTCACTCTCCTCCTCCTCCTCCTCCTCCTCCTCCTCCTCCTCCTCCTCCTACTCCTCCTCCTGCTCCTGCTCCTGCTCCTGCTCCTGCTCCTGCTCCCCCTCCTCCGATTGCTCAGAACCGTTCTGGCTCAAATTCGTCGTGCTGCAAGCCCCGCCGCCGAGCGTCCTGATGCCGAGTGCGTCCGCGGATGCCGGCGCTGCTGCGCCGCTGGAGGCCGTGCGCGGCGCGGTCCTGGCGGCGCACGCCGCCGCTGGGCTGCCCAGCAGCGCTGCGCCTCGAGATGTGGCTCGGCTCGTTCGTGCTGCTGATCGTCTGCTCCTCGACGGCGGCGGCCGTGCCGGCCAGGCCCGTCCCTCCCGCGCCCGCCGCGGCGCCCTCGGCGGAGCCCGCGGCTGCCACTCGGCGGCGGCGTCGGCCTCATGCTGTGCATGGGGGTGGATGGCAAGCAGGATGTCGCACCTGGAAGGATGGGCGTCGCTCGTGGGGCGGCTGGGACTGCAGCTCCGAGGGCCGCTGCGCCTGCCACGCCGATGCTGGAGGACGGCGGCCGGGCTGACGAGCTGCCGCTGGTGCAGCAGCGGAGCCGCCCGCCTTCCAGCACAGCTTCGCGCGAGGGCAAGGGCAAGAGCACGGGCAATGTTGACGAGTACCAAGGGCAGGCACGCTGAAGCGGAGAGCTGGCAGCTTCGGCAGCTCGTCGACCGCCTGGCGAAGCGCGCGAGGCTGTCCAGGGTGCCAGAGCATATCCCCTTCGGCCGCGAGGAGCTGATCGCAACGGCCTGCAACTTCGAGGAGGTGCGGTCCCGCGCACGGCGGCTCCAGCGCGGGCCGCGGCGCTGGCACGCGACAGGCGAGCCGTGTTGGGTGCTGGGCTCGGCGGGGTGCACGCCGGCAGCGGCGAGTGCGTCGTGGTGGAGGTCGGCATGATGATGGTGCTCGGCCTCGTGAAAGCCGTGGACCTCTTCGTCTTCGCGGTCGGGGGGTCCGACGCGCGCTCAGCCACCGCTGTCCTGTCCCATCTTGGGGTGCGGCGTCTTGCCCAGCAGCCCTTGATTCCACTGCATGCTCCTGCACGTTCCTGTGCAGGGCAGCTCGCCTGGGCATCGTTTCTGGATTGGCTGGTGGGGCTATTTTTTTGATCGCGACCGCGGCGAAGAAAGGTCGGGCGGTGTGCGAAAGGCTGATTGGGCCACGCGAGGCGACTAGAATTCATTGATCCCAGAACTTTTTCTTCCAGTCGAATATGCAAAAGCAGACGTTTTCTGTTCGTAGATTTGGGAACATTCTACGTATCCTTTGTACCATCGGCGGAAAACAAGTCTGGAGCAGAGAGAAAGAGAGAGAGAGAGAGAGAGAGAGCGAGCGAGAGAGCAACAACAAACAAACAAACACATCTGGGGCAATCCCGGGGCATTTTTGGATGGTCCCCGGGCCCGGTCCGGCGAGGGCCCCCCCCACAGGGCGACCAGAGCGGCAGAACTATCTGGAGCTGGTTTTCTGATGCTTTTTCCCCCAACAGATATGCAAACCTCATTTTTCCACAACCGGCCATCGCTCGGACGTCCATTCCCTGTGTTTTTTTGTAGGTTTCGTGCGTGGTTCTTTTTTCGCCAAATGATCAAGGATGCTCCTCGATGGTCCTCCCCGAAAGAAATGTACACGTCCGAGCGACGCCAAGAATATTCAAACCTCATTTTTCCACACTCAGTGCGAGCATGCCAGTGACGCGCTTCCTGAAGGGACGCCGGCGAGTGGGACTTCCGAGACCGCAGCGTTGCCTCCGAGACTCCGCGAGAGCGGTTGAAGAAAAAAAACGCCCCGCGACGTCCCTGTGGGCGAAGCCGAGCGGACTCGAGACATCGGCAGCGCCCGTCTCAAGAGTCCCCTGCCCTGGGGTCCCTTCCTGGCCATCGCTCGGACGTCCATTCCCTGTGTTTTTTTCGGCTTCGTGCGTGGTTTTTTCGCCAAATAATCAAGGATGCTCCTCGATGGTCCTCGCCGAAGAAAAAAACGCACACGTCCGAGCGATGCCAAGCAACCGCACGAGCGACAATCCAAAACGGGTCTTTCGCGAGATGGCACAGCGACCTTGCGCAGCGGCTTACGCGGGCTGCCGGCGCGGCATGCCACATTGGAGACGAGGGCGCTTACGCGCGGCCTTGCGCGGGCAGCTCACGCGCCAATGTCGGCGCAGACAGCCTCCTTTTTCCGTCTCGCCCCCACGAAGAGGAGGAGGAGGAGGAGGAGGAGGAGGAGGAGGAGGAGGAGGAGCAGGAGGAGGAGGAGGAGGAGGAGGAGGAGGAGAGGAGGAGGAGGATGAGTGAGGATGATGAGGAGGAGGAGGAGGAGGAGGAGAGGAGGGTAGGAGGATGTTGGGGGCAGAGGTCGGAGGGAGAGGGAGGGAGGGAGGAGGGAGGAGGAGGGAGGAGGAGGGATGAGGCATGTGGGATGAGGGATGAGGGAGGAGGGGAGGGAAAAGTAGGGAGGAAGGGAGGAGGAGGAGGGAGGAGGTAGGAAGAGGAGGAGAAGAGGAGGAGGAGGAGGAGGGAGGTGGAGGAGGAGGAGGAGGAGGAGGAGGAGGAGTCAGGACAGCGCCGCCGCCTGCGCCCCGGGGGCGAACGGCGCCCTGTAGATCAGCAGCCTCTCGCGGTGCAGGTGGGCACGCACGGCCTCCCAAGGCAGGGCGCGCGGGGTGGGCGTTGAGCTGCTCGTCCGGGCTCGCGCTCGGGCTCGGGCTCGGGCTCGGGCGCCTGCGAGATCCGGGCGTCTCAATCGTTTCGGGCCTGTCGTTTCTTCGCTATGCTTCGGGGCCCGGGGCCCTCACGGATCGATCGGGCTCGACAGATGACGCAGGAAGAGGGGGTCTAGGGCTCTGGGCGTGATTTTTTACGATGTTGCAGCTGTTTCGCTACGTCGGATCTCAGGGTCGAGCTTGGGCTCGGGCTCGGGCTGGCGCTCGGGCTCGGGCTCAAGGGGGTGAGCGGGCATTGCCATACGTTCTGCCGGCGTGCGGCCCACACTGCTGCGAGCTACCCGCCATCTTGCGTGCAAATCTTGGTCACGACATGGAGGCCTAGTTCCAGTGCCACGAGTTCTGCTGCAGACGCGCAGTGGACGCACGGACGGCGACGACCGGCCCTGCAAGCGAGCGCCAGTCCCTCCCCAGGCCTTTTCTGCGTTTACGGCGCACTTCCTGCAGCGGCACGAGTCTTGGCCGCCTCGGAGCGGAGGAGGAGGAGGAGGAGGAGGAGGAGGAGGAGGAGGAGGAGGAGGAGGAGGCGGAGAGGAGGAGGAGGAGGAGGAGGAGGAGGACGGGAGGAGAGGAGGAGGAGGAGGGGGAGGAAGGAGGAGGAGGAGGTTTTGGGCTCCTGGAGGAGCCGCTTTCACGTCTTGCCATTCGATCCCCCCAAGGTTTAGGTGTCCCCGCGTTGCCGCTCGCCCGCGTTTTTCCACTGCGTCTGGCTACGTGTATGAGCTTAGTGGGCCCTGGAAACGACAGGGCCGTTTTTTAACCGGTTCCGTTTTGCCGTTTTTGTTGCTGGTTCCGACGCCGTTTTTTTACTGGTTCCGTCGCCGTTTTTTGACCGGTTCCGGCTCCGGTTCCAATCCTGGAGCCGTTTTTTTGCCGTTTCCGGTCGCCGTTTTTTTACCGTTTCCATTTTCAAGGGGCATTTTTTTGGAAACGGTGGAAAAACGGCCCTGCCGTTTCCAGGGCCCACAAAGTACGTGCAGGAGCGATCCCGGCCAAGGGTGGCCTCTGGTGCGCGGCCTCAGGGGGGGCGCGGGAGGCCAGGCCTGGGCGCGCAGGCCGCCCCCGTCGCCTCGTGTTCCGCTGTCGGGGGTCCCAGCCCCAGTGGGCCCCGCACCAAAGGGCACTCTCGGAAGAAAGAAGAACGTCGTCGAAGGGGCCCAACGACACACACTATACAGACACACATACCGTGATTCCCTAGATGTGCCCATACTTTCTGGAGTTCCGTCTTCCCCTCCACTCCCGACGTCTTCCTACAGTCTTATGGACATCGACGTGTATTCGTGTCTGGCTTCGTTTCCTCCTGAGTCATACGCGCAAGCTTTCGGAGCTCAGGGCGGATGTCTTGGATTGGCGCTGGACCCCCTCCCTGGCGCGGAGAGCACGCCAGGGGCGGCACCAGAGGCGCCGCCCGGAGGCTCCAGCGCCGATCCAAGAAATCCGCGCGGAGCTCCGACAGTTCACGCTCATGCAGCCTCTTTTGCTTCGAACATCGAGGTCGCTCTGGCGACGGGCTACGCTGAAGACGTGTAGCTGGTGTGCGGCCCCTCTTCGTACAGGAGCATGCCGTAGATGGATCTACCCTTGTACCGCGCCGAACGCAACGGCCGAATTGCCTATAGACGCATCCACCCCGAATGCGTCGAAGTTTATATACGCAACCGCACCCAATGTGTCCGATGGCGCTTGTGACTTGAACGTGAAAACGATATTTGGAATAGGGCCCCAGATGTTGGTCGTCTCGCAGCAGGTCGACTTGGCCCTCCAACCGCTCCTCCTCCTCCTCCTCCTCCTCCTCCGCCTCCTCCGCCTCCTCCTCCTCCTTCTCCTCATCCTCCTCCTCCTCCTCCTCCTCCTCCTCCCTCCTCCTACTCCGCTCCTCCTCCTCCTCCTCCTCCTCTCTCCTCCTCCTTCTCCTCCTCCTCCTCCTCCTCCTCCTCCTCCTCCCGCCTCCTCCCTCTCCTCCTCCTCCTCCTCCTCCTCCGCCCTCCCCCTCTCCTCCTCCCTCCTCCTCCTCCTCCCTCTCTCCTCCTCCGCCTCCTCCTCCTCCTCCTCCTTCTCTCCTCCTCTCCTCCCCTCCCTCCTCCTCCCTCCTCTCACTCCTCCTTCCTCCTCCTCCTCTTCCCTACCTCCCTCCTCCTCCTCCTCCTCCTGTCCTCCTCCCTCACTCCCTTCCCTCCTCCTCCTCCCTCCTCCTCCTCCTCCTCCTCCTCCTCCTCCTCCTCCTCCTCCTCCTCCAAGGTCCCTCCCTCGGCCCCGACGTGGTGGGCCACCCGCTGGCCTCCAGCACCAGGGAGGCCCTGCCCTCCGGCACCGGGATGTCGGCTCCGACCTCGGGGCCCGCCCGAAAAGACAGCACATTTTGTCGTCGCCGTCGTCGCCGTCGCCGTCGTCGTCGTCGTCGCCGTCGTCGTCGTCGTCTTCGTCGTCGTCGTCGTCGTCGTCGTCGTCGTCGTCGTCGTCTTCGTCGTCGTCGTCGTCGCCGTCGTCGTCGTCGTCGTCGTCGTCCTCCCCCTTCTCCTCCTCATCGTCCAGCCTCTCACTTCCGCCATCGACCATCCAAGGCCGAGGGGGGATTCCTTTTTGGATGTTCCGCGTGCTTCTGGGAATCCCTTGCCCACTTTGGGCCTCTGGAGGCCTCGGGAGGCCTCCGGGGCCCTCCGGGGGCGTCCCTGGGGGGCTCGATCTGGCGCGGCGCGGCGCTACATCTTGCCACCACCTCCTCTCCTCGGATCTGACGTTGCGAAAACGCGCTCCATCGCAACAAATCGCCGCTTGAGAGCCCCGGCGCCCGTCTTTCTGCGCTGAGCTTATCCGTGGGGGTCGGGAGGCCCGAGGCCGGGCCGCAGCGCCCTGCGCGGAAGAGGTGCTCGGCCCGCGTGGGAGCGCCGCGCGGCCGGCGCCGAGCACCGGCGCCTCTGCACGCCCCGTGCTTTTGCCCCGGGCCTGGGCTGCCGCTGGCCCTGTGTGTGCTTCCCGTGCTCCTGGTGTTCCTGCTCCTCCTGCTCTTCCTGCTCCTGCTCCTCCTTCGGCACCTCTCCCTCTCTCCCGTCTTCTCTTCCTCGGTCTTGGCTCCCCATCCTCTCCGTAGGAACCATCAGGTTTGTCAGGGTGTTGCGATGAAGGTATACGAGCATACATCCATCTGCTTGTGTAACACAGGTGCGCTCACAAAACTTGTGTGTACATGCGCAAATACCTGCGTGTACGAATTCATGCTCACGCTTCCTGGCGCGCGCGTGTGTGTGTGTGTGTGTGTGTGTGTTGGTGTGTGTGTGTTGGTGTGTGTGTGTGTGTTGGTGTGTGTGTGTTGGTGTGTTGGTGTGTGTGTGTTGGTGTGTTGTTGTGTGTTGGTGTGTGTGTGTGTTAGTGTGTGTGTGTGTGTGTTGGAGTGTTGGTGTGTGTGTGTGTGTGTTGGTTTGTTGGTGTGTGTGTTGGTGTGTTGGTGTGTGTGTGTGTTGGTGTGTTGGTGTGTGTGTGTGTTGGTGTGTGTTGGTGTGTTTGTGTGTTTGTGTGTTGGTGTGTGTGTTGGTGCGTGTGTGTTGGTGTGTGTGTG
>CAUYUJ010018070.1:47791-67791 GCA_963575745.1 Prorocentrum cordatum
CTCCTCCTCTTCCTTGTCCTCGTCCTCCTCGTCCTCCCCCCTTCCTCCTCCTCCTCCTCCTTCTTCTCCTCATCTCTCCATCGGCTCATGCAATTTTCTGGCCGTCCTGCGATGCGCTTCTACATCCTCGCCATTCGGTATACAACCTCAAGACATGCCGCCAGATGTTACTCAGAGAACAGTAGGCCAGCCGGCGCCCGATTACATTAACACAAGATGCTTCAGGGATGCAGGCATTGATCACCCCTGAGGTGACGAAAAGGAACCACCAAACTTCACCAAAATCAGAGCTGGGTACAACTTTGTAACGGGCTGTCAAGAAACAACACGTTGTCGGCAAGGTGCACAATAACGCCATGCCCGCATCATGCAGCAAGAGATCGTCGGAATACCGGAATCGCGTCGCACCGAGCTGGCCAGAACAGATATCGAATCGAATCGATCGGACCTGTGATGGGAGCAAGCGGCTTGACAGAAAAATCAGGGGCGGACGAATGACAAATACACGTCGGTCGGAAGAAGTAGGCAAAAATATGAAGTAGGAAGGCGGACAAAGTGGATTGGGCCCAGGCCCTCCTAGAGAATAACAGAACACGGCAAAATCATGCCGAGTCTTGAAGTGGGAAGGCGCTTGAAGTAGATTGGGATCTGGGAATCCAAAAATAATTACTTTCAACGACCGGCGTGTAGGAGGGGGGCAGGGAGGATCGGACACCTCGAGCGGACAGGGCTAGAACCTGCCAGCCACAGGTGTTTTGGGGGGTCGGAGGCCCTGGGCCGCACCGAACAAGCCAGCCGGGGGGCAGGAGGAGGAAGAGGAGGAGACGAGCTAATTTTTCGGCGAGGCGCCACCGAGACATAAAAGTAGGGGAACAGACAAGGACATAAACACAAAAACTCTATTTTCAAAACTCTCTTTGGGATCTGGGAATCCAAAACCTATAGGGCAGTTTTTTTAATACATGGGATGTTCAAAAACACAGGATTTTAATACATGGTCGATTTATGAATAAATTCATGTATGAACTCATCGCTGTTAAAACTAAATCCCTGCATGTGTAATACATGATCCGCACGCGGAGCATGTACTAAAAACGGCACTGTACTTTCAAAACGACCGGCGTGAAATCTCGCCGTCCCGGTGGCCCCCCAACAACAGGGGAGGGAGGGCGCAGGCCGACGGAGGGCGGACCATCCCCCGGCTGTCTGGGAGGCCATGGGGAGCGCACGAGGGGCCGCCAAAAAAGTTCGCGAGCCACTGAGGCACAAAATGCCTTGACCTCCTCCTCCTCCTCCTCCTCCTCTTCCCCCTCCTCCTCGTCCTCCTCCTCCTCCTCCTTCCTCCTTCCTCCCTCGTCCTCCTCCTCCTCCCTCCTCCTCCTCCTCCTCCTCCTCCTCCTCCTCCTCCTCCTCCTCCACAGTTTCACGATACGGTCAACCCGTACAGTAAGGATGCGCGGTAAGGCTGCAAGGGCCTTGGACGCCCCTGCCGAGGCTCTTCGAGCGGGGCTGGCCTTCGAAAGTGGCAAGGGCAAAGGGTACCCTTGGTAAGTCGCTCATCCTTACTGTGCGGGTTGACTGTATGAATAGAACTCTTCTCTCTCCACTGATGACGTCCGGGAGATGCCTGGCCCCCCTCCGCGCACTGTTTTTTACACACAGGACTCCCGGTCATTGGGTTTGCGCTCGGTGTTTGTTTCGCAATGTTGCTCCCGTTGTTCCAATCGTGCTCCCGCTGCAGCGCGGGCGTTTGCGGATCTTCCGAGTAGGCCCGAAAATCTAAAAAAGGGCCCCCCGAACAAACCATCGAAAGTGATTACGCATTCGGTGTCGATTCGTTGATATTTTGGGCCGCAGTAGTCCCCACCACTTTGGGGCGTCGTCGCTTTCAGGAAGTACCAAGCGGGAGCCCCGTTTCTGCTTTGATAAGGCGATGTTGAAAGCAGAGCCAGAGGGTGCTCTCCATCAGCCCCGCCTTGTGTGGAGCATTTCGGGGAGCCCAAGGAGCTAGACATGGATCCACGACTCCAGACAGGCCCAGACCTCTCGAAGACGATCCAAGTACCCTCCAAAGAACCCAGCGCCATACCATGACATGCTGTGCGGTGTTGTGTTCTGCGCCGCTGTGCGATGCCCTAATTTGCGTTGCAATGCTTTGTGATGCAATGCTTCACCGCGCAATGCCGCACCATGCTACGGCATGCTACGCTCTGCCGTGCTCTTCTACGCCATGCCATGCCGTGCTCTACCATGCATCGCGTACCATCTCGCGATCATTGCCCTGCTCGACATCCGACTGTGCGAATAGAGAGTGTATGTACGCCATGGTAAAGGATGGGAGGGAGGGGTAGGACGTCAGATATAACGCGAGCGCACCTAGCTCGTCTTCCTCCCCCTCCCCCTCATCCGCCCCCTCCTCAGCTTCCTCCTCCTCCTGCTCCTCCTCCTGCTCCTCCTGCTCCTCCCGGTCGCCGCAGTCGTCCGCAAGGGCGACTGCGCCAACCAGAAGCACGACGACGAAGACGACGACAACGACGACGACGACGAGGACGAGGATGAGGACAAGGACGACGACGAGAACGACAACGACGGCGACTGACGACGTCGGCGACGACGACGCAATGCGGATGCCCTATTGGAGGGGGTGCTGCGTAGGCCCGCTGCATTCGACGAAGACGACGACGACGAGGACGAGGATGACGATGGGGACGAGGACGAGGACGACGAGGACGGCGACGACGACGACGGCGACGACGACGTCGACGACACTGCGGATGCCCTATGGGGGATGGTGCTGCGTGCGGGAGGGGTGCTGAGTAGGCACGCTGTACTCGACGACGACGACACGACGACGACAACGAGGACGACGACAACGACGACGACGAGGATGAGGATGAGGACAGGGACGAGGGTGACGACGACGACGGACGACGACGACAAAGACAGCGACGACGCACTGCGGATGCCCTATCGGGGGGGATATGGAGGGGTGCTGCGTAGGCCCCGTAGTCGACGACGACGACGACGGCGACGACGACGAGGACGAGAATGAGAATGGGGACGAAAACTGGGACGAGGGCGACGACGACGACGACGACGCCAACGACGACGAAAACGACGACGGACGCTGACGCTGACGACGACGACGACAGCGACGACGACGACGACGGCGACGACTACGACAACGACGACGACGACAACGGTGACGACGACGGCGACAACGACGACGACAACGATGACGACGACGACGACGACTACGACGGCAGAACAATTGCCATTGCCGGGGGGCAGAAGCTTAAATCATCAATTCTGGCGGCTGGATTTTATTAGCCAGCCCACGAACGCACCGCGGCAGGGCCGAAAGCAGCTGCATGCAGCAGTTCCACCAAACGTCCTCTCCGCCTCCGTTGACCAAAGCTGGACGGGGGACGTTCAAAGCCAGATCTGCGCTTTACTATTTTTGAATATGCCTCCTGTCGAGGGACAGGCCCGACTTAACGCTACCCCGACCCAACCAGAGCCACGTCCCCAACGCGGGCGGGCCACGCAGCGGCCACCGAGCCCGAGCCAGCGGAGGGCGGGGATGGGGGACTCGCCCACACGGGGCACCCAAACCTGGGTGAGGCACAAGGGAATTGGAGGGGATTGGCCATTGGCTGACCCCCGGCATCCAGACTCCCGACGTCGTGGTGTTTGAGAGAACGCGTTTCACTGGCGCTTGCCTTGGGGACAATCGGCGGCGCGTTTCGAACCAGGGGGTGGGCCCCCCCCAACACTCGGCGCCGTCGATCCAAGCCGGGGGGACTCCCCTCCCCCCCACCCCCCCCCCTCCCGAACCCCCCCCTTCCCGAACCACCACCACCCCCAAGGGGGGGAAGGGTTTCAACCCCCCCCCCTCCCCTCGGCGCCAGCGCTGGCGGCCGCCAGCAGCGCCCACGGCGGGGACGCAGCGACGATGACCAGAGGCAGCCCATGGGGGGGGGGATTCAAACCCCCCTCCCCCCCTCGCGCCGGCGCTGGCGCTGACGGCGGCCAGCAGCGCTGGCGCTGGCGCCGGCAACGGCTGGGACGCCGCGACGATTACCACCACTACCACCGCCACCACTACCACCACCACCACCGCCTCAACCCACCACCACCACTACCAACAGCACCACACAACCACCACACCACACCACAGCCATAACCACCACAACCACCAGCACAACTCACCATCACCACCACCACGAAACCCACCACCACTACCACCACAATCTACCACACCACCTCAACCGCCAAAACCACTACCAGCAGCACAACCCCCCACCACCACCACAAACCACCACACCACCACCACCACCGCGGCCACCACCACAACAACAAACGTCCACAAACCACGCCACCACCACAACACCACCACAAACCCACCACTACACCACCACCACACCACCACAACCACCACCACCACCACAACTCACCATCACCACCACCACCTCCACAAAAACCCACCACCACTACAACCACCACCACAATCTACCACACCACCACCACCACCGCCACAACCACCACCACTACCAGCAGCACAACCCACCACCACCACCACAAACCACACACCACCACCACCGCCACCGCCGCCACACCACCACCACCAGCACCACCACCACCAACAGCACCACAACACCACCACAACTCACCATCGCCACCGCCACCACCACAAAAACCCACCACCACTACCACCATCACCACAATCTACCACACCACCACCACCACCACCGCCACAACCACCACCACTACCAGATGCACGACCCACCACCACCACCACCACAAACCACCACACCACCACCACCACCACCACCACCAGAGGCAGCCCAGGGGGGGGGAGGTTCAAACCCCCCCCCCTTCGGCGCCGGCGCTGGCGGCGGCCAGCAGCGCCGGCGCTGGCGCTGGCGACGGCGGGGACGCAGCGACGATTACCACCACTACCACCACCATCACCACTACCACCACCACCACCACCAACAGCACCACACAACCACCACAACCACCACCACAGCCACCACCACCACCACAACCGCCACCACAACTCACCATCACCACCACCACCACCACAAACCCACTACCACTACCACCAAAATCTACCACACCATCACCACCGCCACAACCACCACCACTGCCAGCAGCACAACCCAGCGCCACCACCACAACTCACCATCACCACCACCACCACCACAACAACAAACGTCCACAAACCACCGCCACCACCACCACCACCACAAACCACCACCACACCACCACCACACAACCACAACCACCACCACCACCACCACCACCACCACCACCACCACCACCACCACCACCACTCACCATCACCACAGCAACCACCACAAAAACCCACCATCACCACAAGCTACGACACCACCACCACCACCGCCACAACCACCACCACTACCAGCAGCACAACCCACCACCACCACCACCACCACAAACCACCACACCACCACCACCACCGCCGCCACCACCACCACCACCAGCACCACCTCCACAAACCACCGCCGCAACCACAACCCACCACCACCACCACCCCACTACCAAAACACCATCACCACCACCACCACAACCCACCTCCACCACCACTACCACCACCACCACCACAAACCACCACCACCACTAAACCACCACCACCACCACCACCACCACCACCACCACCACCACCCACCGCCACAACTACCACCACCACCACAACAAACCACCACACCACCACCACAACCACCACCACAGGGACCAGCACCACCACCAAATCCCACCACCACCACCACCACCGTCGTCCTCGTCGACGCTCCCCGCCACCGCCGCCCGCTGCCGCAGGCGCCGGCGCCGGCCCAGAAATGGAAATCGTCGTCCTCGCCGCCGTCGCCAGCCGCCGCCGACGCAACCGCAGCGCCGGCCCGAGGAGAGGGGAAGCAGTGGGGGGGGGTTCGAACCCCCCCCCTCCGTCACGGGAGGGGGGGGGAGAGGGGTCCGGCGGGGGGGAGGGGTTCGAACCCCCCCCCTCCATCCGGGGGGGGATGGTCCAGTTCCAACCCCCCCCTCCAAGCGACCACAGAACGCGCTCTTTCTGATCTTTTCACAACGTCGACCCCCAGAAGTCTCGACCCCTTCCACGGGACCCGTTCTTCATCCTGACTCGTTTTTTTGACGGCTCCGAGGCCTGGGACGGAGTCCCGGAGGCCGAAAATAGCGAAAGACTTGCCGTCGCTATTTCTTCACAACGCGAGGTCTGGGCGCCTGGTAGCGCAGACCCCTGCTCCGGCGTCCCTTCAGAAGAGCTCAGAATTGAATCGATAAGTCGGATCGGCGATCGACATGAGGATCGGCGGAAATCGGCAGCCGAGTCGGGAAAAGTCGAATCGGCAGAAATCGGCAGGCTAGTAGGCCTCCCTTGAGCAATCGGAGCCCACATCGGACTCCCAAGTCGAATCGAATCGGAATCGGAAACCACCGGAATCAGATCGAATCGGGTCGGAGGAGTTTTTTTTGTTCAGCCGCTCGCCATCACGCAAGGTTTGCAGACCGGCGAGAAGCAAGCGTGAGCATGCCTCCAGTTGGAAGCAGCCTCCGGTTGCGCGCCCCTTCTTCGCGGACGGAGGGTCAGGGCAAAGGTAAGGATGCCCTTGTATTAAAATAGGCTGGGCGAAGGAGGAGGAGGAGGAGGAGGAGGAGGAGGAGGAGGGGAAAAAGGAGGAATCGGGCCCGGAGGAGTCGAAACGAGCCCCGCCCTTGGCCGAAGAGCTCCTCCTCGTCCTCGGGCGCCCCCGCGGCGGCCGCGGGCGCCGCCTCCGCCGCGGGCGCCTCCTCTCGGCGGCGATTCGCGGGCGCAGAGGCCGGCCGGCCCGGGAGAGCCCAGGGCCAGGTCGAGGAGCGTCGAGGGTCGAGGTGCTCCTCCACCTCCTCCTGCTCATCCTGCTCCTCCTCCTCCTCCTCCTCCTGCTGCAAACTGTCACGTGGATGGCTCGGTGCCCCTTGGGGAGGCCCGGGGGGGAGAGGGGTCGACGAGGGGGAGGAGGGGGACTGGGGACGGTCGACTGGGAGGGGAAGACTGGGGAGGGTCGAGGGAGGAGAGGAGGTTCTCTGGTGATAGGGATGGTTCCCCGGTGAAAGTTGAAAAAGCTGCGAAGGGTTCGTTCCCCAGCAAGAGGTTTTCAAGGGAGAGCTGCACGGGTCAGCATTCCAACGACGTTCCAGGAGCCATGCAGCCTCCGTGGGTTGCCTCAAGGGAGGTCACTTGCTCCTGTGTGCACGTTCGAGGAAATGCTGCCCGGGAACGAGCTCGTCCAAACATGTGATGGATTTCATTCGGATTATGTCGTACTCGGAATCCTCTTCCCGTTCGAATTCTATGCCGTCCTCTGGGATTCCTTCCAATTGGCGCTCCTGGGGGGTCCTATTGTAATCCCAATGTAATCCGATGGGAAATCAATCAAATCCCACGCGCATTCACTTGGAACCTTTATCGAATCCGATAGGTTTCTTTCCCGTTGGCACCGTTTTGGGTTCCCGTTGGATCCTGTCGGGATCCAACCGGATTCCTTCCTATTGGGATCTCATCGGACTCCAATTGAAACCCGATTGGAAACCAATGCGACGCATCCCTGTTGACATCTCGAATTGGCGAGCAGGGTTCCTCAAGTTTCCTTGGCGTTCCTGAGGATTCCTCAGCGTGGTAATCCTATTGTATGCCTAGTGTGTTCCAAGTCCATAATACTTGTGTTGTTGTCTTATGCTCTTGTGTCCCTCTTGTTTTCCTACTGTACCTCCTCCCTAATGTGATATTGTTATATGTATTATGATTGCATTCCTAATGTGTTACAAGAATCTGTGTTCATGAGAACTGTCACCCGATGACTAGGAAGGGAACCTACGAATCATCAAACTGCATCGTTCCCTGAGAACCACCAGACTCCTAGGAAGGGATCCTCGAAATTGCCAAATTCCTAAGGGGGGAATCGCCGGGATGCCTCGCCCCTAAAAATCCTAAGAATTGCTTGGCTCCTAGCAGGCAGCCCCAAGAATCTTCTGAATGTCTAGCGTCCCTAAGAATTCCTCCGAGAGTCCAGATTCCGACGAAGGAATCCTCGGTATCTGTCTAATTCCATGCATCCTACGGACTGTGAGGTTCCTAACAAGGAATCCTGGGAATACTCGGAAGCCCTAAGGTTCCTTCAGGGGACTCCGAGGAATCCTTGGAATCCCTCGGGATCCAAGGAACTGCCATATTCCTTGGAAGAAACCCGAGGAACCCTCGGAATCGGGACCCCAGCCAGGGATTGACAGATTCTTCAAGGAGAATCGTAAGGAACCCCGGGATGCTTCGGGCTTTTTAGCAACTGCCAGATTCCTGAGAGGGAACCCGAAGGAACCCTAGAATTCCGATCGGGCTCCCAGGAATTGCCAGATCCCTCGAAGGGAATCATCGGAACCCTCGGAATTCCTCGGAACCCAAGGGGTTCCAAGATTCCGAAGAAGGGGGTCCAAGGAATCCTAGGAATTCCTCGGGCTCCTAGGAGCTCCTCGAAGTCCTAAGGATCCAAAGGATCCTGAGACGTGTCTGGTTCCGAAGAGGGGCTCCCAAGACTCCTCGGATTGCCTCGGGATCCGAGGAATTGCAAGATTCCAGCGATGGAGCCGTAGGAATCCGCAAAGTTCCCGGGGACCCTAGGGATCGCTCGATTCCTAGAAGGGAATCCTAAGAAACCCCAAGAAGCCTCAAGATCCTAGGAATTGCCGAAATGCCAAATTGAGAGGGAATCCGGAGAATCCCCTGAATTCCTGGGAGGCCTAATCTTCTGAATTCCAAGGATCCGTCGGAGGGAATCTGAGGAATCCTTTTAATTCCTCGGAAGCCACGGACGTGTCATATTCCTGAACTAGAATCCTGGGGATCCTTCGAATTCCTCGGAAACCATCCTCGGAAGCCAAGGAATTGCCATATTCCTACAAGAGAACCTGAGGAATCCTTCAAATTCACCAGGAGCCAAGGAATAGGTAGGTTTCGAAAACGGAATCCTAAGGAATCCGAGAAGCCTCGCAGAGGCCTCTTAGGAGCCTCTCAGGAGCCTCGCAAAAGCTTCCTAGGGGCCTCGCAGAGGCCTCTTAGGAGCCTCGCAGAGGCTTCTTAGGAGCCTCTTCTTAGAAGCCTCGCAGAGGCCTCTTAAAAGCCTTGCAGAGGCCTCTTAGGAGCCGCCTCGCAAAGGCTTCGCCTCGCAGAGGTCTCTTGGGAGCCTTGCAGAGGCTTGTTAGAAGCCTCGCAGAGGCTTCTTCGGAGCCTCTCAAAGGTTTCACAGGAGCCTCGCAGAGGCTGCTTCGGAGCCTCGCAGAGGCTTCTTAGGAGCCTGGCAGAGGCCTCTTAGGAGCAGGTATAAAGCTCCTCACACTGGGGAATTTCACTGGGGAGCTCTTTCCAACTTCCACCGGGGAACCATCCCTTGCACCGGGGAACCAACCCTTTCACCACGGAGCAACCTCTTCTCGGGTCGAGAGGGAGGGAGGGGGAGGGGCGGAGGGTCGAAGACGGCGAGGGGCCGAAGGTCGGGGGGGGGGAACGCACAAGGGCGTGGCCAGGGCCAAAAGACACTGGGTCATATTTTTGGCGCGTCGCACCAGATCGTTCGCCTGGGTCGCACACGGGGGGTGGCTCAAGGCGGGGCGGCCTTCTATAAGAGGGCTGGGGGGAACTTCGAAAGAAGGCAAGGGCCTTCTCCAAGCTTCCCGGCTTCTGAGAAGCCTTTTTTGCAGTGCACCGCTGACGAGCAGGCTCCAAGGGCAACGAGTTGCCTGGGACTGGAGGCCAGGGCAAACGACTTCTGAGAAGCCTTCTTGGAAGCTCCCAGGGCCCCCTGAGAAGGGCCCGGAGGCTTCTGTGGAAGTTTATCTGGAGCTGGGCGGGCTCCTGAGAAGCCCCCTGCCTTGAAGATCCCGGGGTCCAGGCGTCTGGGACCCGCTTCCCTCGGGATTCCCCTCCTTCATGGCGAACCTTCAGATCCAAGCGTCGTAGCAGAAGTCGTGGAGGCAACATGCTTCTGCCTGTTCGGCCTGCGAAAACCGTTTCTCGCCCGTGGGACTGGCCAACAAAAATGCTACGGATGAAGCGCTGGTCCCATGGAAAGGATAATTACACCAGAGAAAAAAAAAACCCAATCAGTGGATGATTTCCGCTGAGGAGACAGGGAACCCGGGAGCCCCGGAACCCTGCAAAACCCACCGAAATCGGCCCAGAACCAATAACCGGGAACCCGGGAACCGGGACCCGGGAACCCGGGAATCCAGCCTGCTACCAAAATCGGCGGAAAACTTTTTGCCAAATCTTTCAACTTCCGGACCCCTTCAGTGCAAGCACTGATTGGGGAAAAATCACCTGGGCCGACGCCACAAAACAATCGGGTCGGGCGAAAGGGGGGGATAGCAAAGGGGGGGGGTTGAGACTCAGCTCACGTAGCTGATTTTCCCGGCGCCTCCCGGCGCCGGAGGCGGCTATGTATCGAGGAATGGGCCCCTCGGTGAGGCCGACACCAGCTGCATGCAGCAAATCGCGTAACCCCCCCTTTCCCAATCCCCCCCCTTCGCCAGGCCCGAAACAAAAATGCAACATTGGAGGAGCGGACGCCACAGAGAGGAGAGGGATCGACGCTTCTCGGTGTTTGTTGCTCTTGCTGGGGCGCTGGGCCCTCGCCTCCAAGGGGAGGGGGGAGGCGGGCGAGCGCGAGGAGAGGACGAGAAGGATGAACATGGGAGCAGGGCAGGAGGAGGATGATGAGCGAAGAGGATGGAAGGGACGGGAGCAACGACAATCCTCCTCCTCCTCCTCCTCCTCCTCCTCCTCCTCCTCCTCCGCATTCACCTCTCCTCCATCCAGCACGACGACGACGACGACGACGACAGCGAAGAGGAGAACGGCGGCGGCGACGACGACAAACCACATCCTAATCCAGGAGGAAGGGGACGACGACGACGACAGAAGACAGACGACCAACGGGCGGATGAACGGCCTGACGGACCGACGACGACTATGATGACGACGACTACGACGACGACGACGAAGGGCCTCCCTCAAAAATCGACACCCGACTCCTGGACCTCCCCTGGGGCGGGTTACTGCTATGAGCGTTCAGAGGACTCCGCCCGCGAGCGCACGTGGAGCCATCCCACCCCTGGATACCCAAAAAGATGTTGCACACGTTCAAAAGCTTCGAACTTCGATGCCCGAACCCCGAAGGACCGACCACGACGACGGCGGCGACGACGACGACCGCCGCCGTCGACGACCACCACAACGGACAGGACGCTAAGCTGCTCATGGCGAGGTGGGGGGAAAGATAAGGGCGGGCAAGGGGCGAAGATTCCGGGCCAGAAGAGACAACGAGCGGAGCGCGAGCGGAAGCAGGGGGAGACCGGGAAAGAGACGGGAGAGCGGAACGAAGGAAGGCCAGCAACAGAGAAAGCATGAGAAAGATGGACACAACAAGCAGCGACGATGATGGTCGATCACGACGACGACCACGACGGCCGAGCGACACAAAAAACGACGACGACGATGACCGACGGCGGCGGCGGCGACAGCGACATCGGCGCGACGACGACAGCAACGACGACGACGACGACGACGCGATGGCGACGGCGGCAGCGGCGGCGGCGGCGACGACGACGACGACAACGACGGCGATCGACCTCGACGACGACGACGACGACGACGACGACGACGACGACGACGACGGCGATCGACCACGACGACGACGACGACGACGACGACGACGACGCGATGGCGGCGGCGGCGGCGACGATGGCGGACACGAGCCGTCGCCTCGTCCTGCTCGGCGTCCGCCTCGCCGGCCTCCTCCTCGCCCTCCTCCTCGTCCTCGTCGTCCTGCGGCGCGGCGCGGGCCCCCTCCCCGCCCTCTTCCTCCTCGCCCTCCTCGCCATCCTCCTCCTCCTCGCCCTCCTCGCCATCCTCCTCCTCTCCCCCCCCCCTCCTCCTCCCTCCTCCTCCTCCTCCTCCTCCTCCTCCTCCTCCTCCTCCTCCTCCTCCTCCTCCTCCTCCTCCTCCTCCTCCTCCTCTTCCTCGCCCTCCCCCTCCTCCTTCTGCTCCTCCTCGTCCTCCTCCCTCCTTCGGCTCGTGCCGATCGCTGGCATCATCCTCGCCCTCCTCCTCCTACTCCTCCTCCTCCTTCTCCTCCTCCTACTCCCTTTGCGTTGCACAGACATATCATTGCGTTGATGGAGGTGCTTGCGATGAAAAACGGGAGAGAAACCGGAACGCAACGAGCGACCGATGTGGGGCTCACGCAAAAATGCCCCAGGTTTCTGGAAAGGGAGAAGGGAGGTGAAGAGGCAAGGAGAAGTGGAGACGCCCTCGGGCGCAGAGGAGGCATCAGGCAAGGAACCTCACTGAGGGTAAGGTGCACACAGGGTCTTCCACCAGAATCTGTCTCCAATCACAATCTGGCTCCCCCAGGGATCATCGTTGTCCTCCTCCTGCTCCTGCTCCAGCTCCTCCTCCTCATCATCATCACCATTATCAGCATCATCATCATCATCATCATCATCATCATCATCATCATCATCATCATCATCAGCAGCAGCATTATCATCATCATCATCAGCAGCAGCAGCATCATCATCACCATCACCACCATCACCATGATCATCATCAACATCATCATCATAAGCATCATCATCATCATCGCCATCGTCATCGTCATCGTCATCATCATCATCACCATCATCATCAGCATCAACATCAGCATCAGCATCAGCATCAGTATCATCATCAGCAGCAGCAGCAGCATCAGCATCAGCATCATCATCATAATCATTATCATCGTCGTCGTCGTCGTTTTCGTCGGTCGGTCGGTCGGTGGCGACCAGGATGACCCAAGCCCACACAGCGCAGATGAGAGCAGACAACGGGACAAGGGGAGAACAACAAATCCAAGACAACCAATGACTGCAGCCGCGCAGAAACGCGCACCTCGTGGGGTGGCCCAGGGGTCTGAACTACGGCCTATGGCGCAAACGATAGGGCGCAACGGGGGGAATTCCTGTCAAGCAGAGCCTTCCTTCAAGCAGGTGCATGTTAGATGACAAAGTGACGGGTGTCCTTGGCCAGCACAGCACCAAGGGAGCACTACTTTCTCATTGTTGAACGGACACTGTGGCGGCCGTCTTTGCTGCAGCACCACCACCCGCACCCAGCGGACTGTCACCTTGCACCACTCAGAATGAACAGCAGCCCCTAAGAACGAGGAGGGAGGGTTGGCAGGATGGGTTGTCAGGGTCCTATGGCAGCCACGACGTGCGAAGCGGCGGTGGAAGGATGGCCGTCCTTGCGCCGTGGTGTGCAGCAAGCAATCCGTGGCAGCCGCAGCCGATGCGCATGGATCCTACGGGATTCAACGGCTCCCGAGGCCAGCAGGAAGCGACCGAGCCGAGGAGAGCAGCCGCGGCAGCCCGGGTCCCTCTTGGCGAACTGCAGTGAGGTCGGCAGTGGTCCAAAGAGGCTCTTCTGCCGTCTCTCCTTCGTGACGTCCTGACCCCCCCGGGACCTCCAAGGAGAAATACCCCACGCCACTACTAGAAGAAGAAAAGACGCCATAAACAAACTGTTGGCGCTCCGCGCGGAGTTCTTGGATCCGCGCTGGACCCCCCTCCCTGGCGCACGGAGCGATAGGGGCGGCGCCGGAGGCGTCGCCGGGGGGCCTCAGCCTCGAGACATACCCCACGCCACTGCGCCGTTCGGACCCCCTGTCAACGCACCCTGACAATGTCCCAGCACTGGACGTGGCGCTTCCCCCCGGTGCGCCCCTGCGTCCGCACCGCAGGCCCAGACTGCCGGGAGCATCTCGGGGAGGGTGCACCGTTGGGGCGCGAGAGCGAGGTATCACTGCGAGCAAGGCGCAAAACTGTCTGGAACAAGTATCGAAAGAAGGATGCGGCATCTGGTCCGAGTCTTCGTCGACTCCCCTTCGTCCACCTCCTCCTCCTCCACCCCTCCCCGACCTCCCTCCTCCTTCCCCTCCTCGTCCTCCATCCTCCTCCTCCTCGCCCTCCCTCATCCTCAATTTCCTCACTCCTCCTGTCAGGAGGGATGAGGAGGAGGAGGAGGAAGAGGAGGAAGATGGGCATCTCACCACTCCCGTGCTGTCCGGGTCCTCGTCCGAGTCTTCGTCAAACTCGGCCTCCAGGTCCTCCTCGTCCTCCTCGCGGCGGCGGCCGCGGAGGAAGCCCGGAAAGATGTCACGCCCAAGCCGTTCTGATGGCCTGAGGGGCTCTGCTGGGGGGGGGACCGGCTCGCGGGGGGGGGGGCGGGGGAACATCGACCTGGAATCGGCGATAAATCGCAGATAGATCGGCGATAGGCCCCAGATAGTGAATCCGCGCGGTCCTGGGCGGGGTGGGCTATCGGGCCCCTGCCGGCGATGACTGAACTGTTGGGGGTCGATGCATCCCCCCGTGAGCCACTCCCCCCTCTAACGCTGCCTATGACTACGCCGCTCTTCTAGCAACTTCCCAACACTGGGAAAAACTCCCAATGACTCGGAGACAGTAACCATGGCATCCGATGATCGATCCCCCCTGTTATCATCAACACACGAGCAATTGAATCCAGGACGGGGGGGACCACGGAACGATACCGCCAGCACACAATATCCGCCACCGCGCCTCTGGCACGGAGTGGAGTGCCCCAAGGCTCTTGCAGCACTGAGAGGTAGACGCTGTGCTGCTGCTGCTGCTGCTGCTTCTGCTGCTGCTGCGAGAATTGTGAGTCTTCAAGGGCCCGGACCAATCAATCGTTTCCTAGGTCTTCCCGGGCTGGCCCCCGTGAGTTCTGAGGTGTTTCCTGCGCCTCCTGTGGACGCTGTGCCCCCCCTCAAAGCGACCTCCCGAACCCTCCCCATGAATCCAAGAGGGCCCCGAGTCGCCGAACGATCGCTCCAAGACGCCCAGGATGGCCTCAGGATGGCCCAAGAGGCGTCCAAGAAGCCACGAGGGACCACCAAGAGGCCTCCCAAGAGATGCCAACGAATATCCGGTAAGCTTTACACCCACAACCCAGGCACGGTGGCGGGATGGGCCGAAGGCCATTAGCGGGTAATTGATGAATTCCCGAAGCGAGGTGGAGGGGGACCAGCGAATTCTCGGGAAACGTCAGGCGACCCCCGAGGAGAGGGAGGATGCGGAGCGACGACACGAGGAAAAGCAGCAGTCGAAGGAGAACAGAAGGCATTCACATGAACTATCGGTGGTCCGCGCTGATGTCCTGGATCGGTGCTGGACCCCCCTCCGTGGCGAGCGCAGTGCGCCAGGGGCGGCGCCGTCAGGGTGGGCCCAACGCCGATCCAAGAAATTCGCCCAGAGCTCCGAAAGCAAATGTGTTTGTGCAATGTGCTACTCTTCGATCCCATCCTGCACACTGCCCGCGCCTGCGTCTGCTGGCTGCGTTGTCCCCACTCCCTCGTCGGGGCCAAGGGGGGGGAGGAGGAGAGGGCAGCGCCGCCGGACTTGGGGACGGAGCGCGCCGATTCCGCACGGAAGCGGGACCCGTCGCCAAGCCACGCGTCTTCATGCATGATTTCGTTGCGAACCGAGCGCGGGTCGCCTCCGAGACGACCATGCCATTCGGGGCCCGCCTGCCCGCCCGGGCGCCGCGAAACCCTGTCCGACGCAGCATCGCCTGAGGGCCAGCGCCCTTCGCGGCAGCGTCGGACCGCCCAGGGCGGCGACGAAACGACGACGACGACGACGACGACGACGACGACGACGACGACGACGACGACGGGCCGAGGTCCGCAGGGGATGCACCCGCGCGGAAAGCACACGTGCCCCAAGGGGGGGCGACCCCAGAGGAGAGGGAGGGCGCGGAGCGGGCGACACGAGGAGCAGCAACCAGAAGAGAATAGTGAAGGGGCCCTGGGACACACAAATAAATAGACACAACTAACACGACTCCCCATACTTTCCCGTATTTTCTGAGTTTCTGTCTTCCCCCCCCCCACTGCCTATATTTTCCCATAACTTCTGAGGGGAACCGACGATGAACTGTGTCTGTGTGATTTTTCCCCCTCCTGAGAGAGAGGGAGTCGATCGGCAGCGCGCCCGGGGGGGGGGGGGAGAGTCAGAGAGGGGGCGGGCCCCCTCCCAAAAAGGCGCCGAGGGCCTCTGGACTCCCGTGCAGCTCTCGAGGCCCTTCGGGGGCGGACAGAACCCCCAACAGTGACACGTCGATTCGTGGAATTGTCCGCTTTCGGTTCTCGAGAGGGCGCCGCGGCCGTCATTTTCCAGGCTTGCGCCCGCCAGGTTTGGGCCTCAGGTCGTTTTCACTAAACCGCGGTTTCCTAAAGGGAGGTCTGTCCATCCCCGAGCCGTCTCCGAGGCCCAGCCACCCTCTGAGAAGGCCTGCCCCCCACAGTCGGACTTCATTGGACAGGACACGCGAGAGGGCACAAGACCCCTCCGAGGGCCACACCGCCACGAGAATCCAGGAGGCACGCGTCGCGAGGCCCAGGACACGAGGGTACCCTTGAGCTGGCAGGGTCGACCTACTGATCCGGGCCGCCTGTATCACTTCCCCCCCTCTGCGCGCCGCCGGTTTGGGCTCTCGGGTCACCACTCGGGCCTCTGGCTGTCGAGACGATCCCGGCCTCCCCAGAATGCCAATGGCGAGGCGCTGGAAAGCACCCCGAAGCTGGAAAACCGCCGAGAAACGACAATGAAACGCAACCGATAGGCTTGTGGATGCCACGACAATGGACACCCTAACAGTCCGATCATCGATTTGAACATGTGTTTAACATGTCGGGAAATGTGCCGAACATGTTTAAAGCATATTTGTTCAGGATTGTTTGAATGTTTAAACAGTTTGATCACATGTTTAAAACACCTGGAAATTATTTGGCAACATGCTTCCTCTCCATTAATCGACTTCCACAACGATCGGCCTCTCACTTCCTACACACAAATAGCAGGACTCCCCATGTGTTCCAATATGTTCTGGGTTTTTGTCTTCCCCCACACATCCCATATTTTCAATCTAAATCCTGTGGGTCGACGATCAACTGTGTCTGTGTGCTTCTCCCCTCCTGACGATAGGCCTCTCACGTCCAAAACCGGCGCGCCGACGAGAAAGAGGAGGAGAGCGGGGTCCTCCTCCTCGTCGCCCTCGGCCGCTGGCTGGCCCCCCTGCTCGGCCTCGGCCTCGGCCCGCTGCTCCTGCGCGGCCTGGGCACGGAAATCCCCCTGTTCCTCCTCTTCCTCCTCCTGCTCCTCCTCCTCTTCATCCTCCTCTCCTTCCTCCTCCTGCTCCTCCTCCTCCTCCTCATTATCCTCCTCCTCCTCCTCCTCCTCCTCCTCCTCCTCCTCCTCCTTACGCTCCTTACCCTCCGCCTCCTCCTCCTCCTTATCCTACTTATCCTTACCTTCCTCCTCCTCCTTACCTTCCTCCTCCTCCTCCTCTCCTCCTCCTCCTCCTCCTCCCCCTCCTCCTCCTGATCCTCTTCATTCTCCTCCTCCTCTTCCTCCTCCTCCGTCTCCTCCTTCTCCTCCCCCTCGTCCTCCTACATATCCTCCTCCTCCACCTCCTCCATTCCTTCTGCTTGTAAATGGCCCCTCCTTGTCGAACCCCGAGGCCTATCAAAAGGGCGGCCCGGCCGTGTTGCATGAGACGCCCTCACCATGTATGACCCGAAAGCGAGTGGTTTCCAAAATGTCACTCTCAATCCTCCTCCTCGTCGCCATCATCATCCCCATCGGCATGAGCATGCGCGTTATCATCGCCATTATCATCACCTTCATCACCATCAGCATCGGCATCATCGTCATCAGCATCCCCCTCTTCGTCCTCCTCCCTGGGAAGGTCTTTTTGACTCTACACGTCGTTCACTTCTAATTGTGCTCGTTTCTAACTGTGCTCGTGTCTAACTGTTCCTGGACCCCTAGTGGCCAGGAAGAGGCCCAGGATAGAACAGTTAGAAGTGAAAGGATCGTGGCACCATCCAAAAAAAATAATGGACTTTCGAAGAATTAGACATGAGCCTTGGGCAGCCCTGCTCTGACCACCGCGCCACGTCGCCGCGGCCAGACTCGCGCCGAGAGCGTGCCCGCTCTTCTTCCCCCGCGGCCAGGCAGAACAGCACGACGGTAGTGTCTGGGGGAACTCGGCTGCCTGTGATCCAAGACTTGCTTCAAGACGGGCCCGTCCCCCCTACAGGGGGATTCGCGAGGAACATGTTTGAAACAATAGTCGAACATGTTCAAGCATGGTAAAGCACACTCATACTATCGTCCCCAACATATGTTTTCACTATTTTTGAATTTTCCTCCTGTAGAGGGATAGGCCCGACTTAAGGCGTGCTCCAAAAAACAAAAAAAAAACAAAAACGAATGACCCCTGTCGGGCTGCAAGCAAACAGTCGACGGCCAACGGGCTGCGAGCATTCCAGCGCGCATCTCCTGGAAGGGGAGCGGCGGGCGCATCGGCCGCGCCCCTGGTCGTCGACGCTCGCTCGCCAACGGCAAACTCGCCGCCAATCCTGCAGATCCATACACACGTGCGCCACGAATTGTTCATGACGCGCGTTCTGCATGTTTGTTTGTGTCCTGCGATGTCTTGAATTTTGTGTTTCATGGTTTCATGAAACTGTCTTGACTTTTCTTATTGAGGGCGCATAGCAAGCCCTTGGCATGCCTTGACCGAACTTGTCAATCATCGATAACCCTTGGCTGCCCTTTGCAAGCCTTGAGCCGCGTCGAAGCCTGTCAAGGCTTGGGGCTGCTGTCAAGGGTTGAACGCTGACCAACTGGATCTTCAAATTTGTGGATGCCACGACAACGGACACCCTAACAGTCCTAGCATTGAGTTTACAATTTAAACTGTCGGAAAAAATTATAAACATGTTTGAAACATGTTTTTACATGTTTAACACATGTTTTAAACATCTGAAAATTGTGTGGCAACATGCTTCCTCTTCATCGTCCTCCGCAACTCCAAGGTAACATCGGTTTGGGCGCAAGAGCCAGGGATGCCAGCGAAGGAACGCGGTGCACAAGCGCTCCAGCATCCCCTATCGGGAGCGGCCAAGAGGGGGGTGTCCAAGAGGGGGGGGTGCAAATCATTACCGGCGGCATGTGCGCGGCCCAGCGGGGGGCCAGGGACGTAACAAGATGAGAAGAGGCGCCATGAAATCTGAGGAAACATTATGGCCCCCGCCATGCCCCACTCTGCGGTTGCTCTCCCGGGTCGTCCACCTTGCGGGGGGCAATTTTTGGCGAGCGGGGTATGCATGACGAGATTGGCAAGCCTTCCCTGTGCATGGAGCCAGCGACGCCGGAGGCTTCGCATCGCATTTCGCTGTGGTTTTTTGCCAATGCACCTCTGACGTGCACGGCTTCTCTCTCTCTCTCATGATATCCAGCCCCCCTAGCCATCACCCCCCTCTTTTCCGCCCCCGACCCTAGCTTGGGGAGGACGGGGCGCGTGCGCACCGCGCCTCGTGGCTGGCTGGGCCGCTGTCGCGCATGTACAGTACTTCTCGAGGTCGGCACGGCACACGCGCCGGGGGCGGCGCGCCGGAGGCTCCGCCAAAGGGGGGCCCAGAGCCAGCCCGAGAAGCCCCCACGAATTTCCGGCGCCTCCTCCTCCTCCTCCTCCTCCTCCTCCTCCTCCTCTTCCTCCTCTTCCTCCTCTTCCCCTTTCGCCTCGTCCTCCCCCCTCTCCTCCTCTTTCCTCCTCCTCCTCCTCCTCCTCCTCCTCTTCCTCTTCCCCTTTCGCCTCGTCCTCCCCCCTCTCCTCCTCTTTCCTTCCCCGACCTCCGATCAATGGGGGGGACACACAATCCACCCCCATAACAGCCACCCCGACAAGCGAGGGTGTTCAGTCAGCGAGCCCAAAGGAGGGATCGAGCAGGGCAGGGCGAGAGCAAGAAAACGCCCAAGACCGTGCAGCAAACGCCAGTTGTCCGGCCCGGGTGATTTTT
>CAUYUJ010018070.1:72791-215257 GCA_963575745.1 Prorocentrum cordatum
GTTCGCTGCGGGCGCCTGCTGCGCCTCCTGGAAGCCGATGGGCCGTCTCGTTCGCAGGCACCTCCGCGCGCCCCAAGGCGAGGAGCTCCGCATTGAGCTCCGCCCCCTGCTCGTTGCGCAGCTGCATCCCCGCGGTCGGCCGCGGGCCAAGCGGCCTCGCCACCCGCCAATCCGCCGGCGGCAACGCCGTGCCCCACCAGCCTGGAGGGGCATCCTCGAACACCTGTGTGAGCCCATGCTGGAATGTACTGTTCCTCTCCAGCGCGCGGCTCTTCGCAGTAGCTCCAATCGTCACCCACGTCCCTCCTGGAGAACGAGTCCTTCTAGGAGGCGTGCCAGGCGACGCTCCGGGCGGCGCCGCAGCCATTGCCGCCGTCGACCTTGACGTCCAGGACGGGAAGGCGAGGTCGAAGCCCTCGACGAAGCTCCTGGAGCGCTGCCCGAGCTCCGCGTCGACGGCCTCCTTCAGCGTTCTGACCTCGAACCTCATGCTGAGGCCCCCATCGCGGCCCGGGCCCGCTGCGCCCCTCTCAAGATGTGCGAGAGGACGAGGAGTATATATACGACCACGTCAGAGCTCAAAGGTGAATGAACGGAGACAATTGTGCTGTAAAGTGCCGAATTCGGAGGAGGACGAGGAGGAGAAGGAGGACGAGAAACTCTTGAACAGTGGGAGGCATGCACTGGCCCGGGCGTGGCCACGGGGCGTCCACGGCCCGAGGCGCCCTCCGGGAACTCCACATGGGCCTCCGGAGCCCTCCGCGATTTCGGGGCGCGGGCCCCGCGCCCCCTGCGGGCAAGCCGGCGCGCGGGCGCGCCCGAGCCACCTGCAGCTGCGGTTCTTCGCCTCCCCCCGCCGGATCCGGCGAGGCCCCGGCTCGCCACGTCCGGGCGCGCGGGCCTCGAGAGGTCCCCCAACCAAAAGTGCGCTGCAAGGCTTTTGAAGGCCGAGTTCCCTGGGCGTCCTTCGAGCTCTCTCTCTCTCTCTCTCTCGCTCGCTCTCTCTCTCTCTCTCTCTCTCTTTTTTTTTTTTTCTCTCTCTCTCTCTCTCTCACCCCGAGGGGCGGCCACAGTCGGTCGGAGCCGACCGCGGACGCCCGAACGCACGCGCAAGGCCGCGCAGCCCTCACGGCTGCAGGCCTGGCATCAGAGCTCTGTCTCTCTCTCTCTCTCTCTCTCTCTCTCTGCGCGCCCCTGGGGCGCCCTCGCGTCGCCGCGGCCAGGCGCGCCTCGAGCCTAGGTCTGCCCGAGGCCGGCCCCTGAGGAACGGATCTCGGACGGCGTGGGTTCGGAGGAGGGCCGGCCGAGACAATGGGGCGGCCCCTCCCCGGAGAGCCGGAAGTGCTTCGATTTGTGTCGGGACCTCCCAGCGGCCTCTCGATCCGCCTCGAAGAACGGGTCGGGATGGATCCCGGGAGGAGGGGGAGGAGGAGGAGGAGGAGGAGGAGGAGGAGGAGGAGGAGGAGGAGGAGGAGGAGGAGGAGGAGGCGGAGGAGGAGGAGGAGGAGGAGAAGGAGGAGGAGGAGGAGGGAGGCGGAGGAGGAGGAAGAGGAGGAGGAGGAGTAGGAGGAGGAGGAGGCAGGGACAGACTTTGAGCGGATTTGGATTGGGCCGTCGATCCGCCGTTCTCCACCGGTGGCGCCACCACGAGCGTGCCACCTCTAGAGAGGACGTCCGCGAGGCTCCTCCGAGCTGGGAGTTGGGAATTGGTTCGATCCGTAGGCGCCCAAGCGCTCAAGCCGAGGGACAAAAATGAAGGGGAACTGGGACACACAAATAAATACACACAAATAAAAGGACCCCCCATATTTTCCCATATTTTCTGGGTTCCTGTCTTGCCCCCCACTTCCCATAGTTTCCTATATTTTCAGGGGAATCGAGGATTCATTGTGTCTGTGCGTTTTTTCCTCTCCAGAAAAAAGTTGGGCCAGAACACGCTCCACAACTTTAGATACTTGCGCGGTCAACTGGATGCCTCTGTGATTGTCCGGGTCGCTCATGGCAGAGCGATTGTGCAAAGGGTACACCCAATGCTCGCACCAAGCTCGGGGAGGCATCTCGAGCGGGGACGGCACAAGGCACGGGGACTACCAGGAGGACCATGCCTGGCACTCGCAACTGGTGGTGGCGTCGTCTTCTCTCGTAACGTCTGCACAGCCGGGGGCTGAGATAATTTCGGGGATCGGAAACACCTGTCCCGCGAAGTAAGCTGACTGCTGACTAATTGTCTGTCTGCCTGATTGACTGGTCGCGCCCATTAGCAGGCCGTGTTATTCACTGGCCGTCGAGGGTCCATTTTTGGGCGCAACAAATATTAAGCAAATGTGTTCTCGGCCGCCGAGGACGGCAGGACGCAACCTATGCCGCAACAGGTCAGATGCATGTTTGTTGTCGGCAGGCCGGTTTGTTTTCGGTCGCCAAGTGCGCAACATATGGCGCAACCCATGGCGCACCCCACGGATGGCGCAACCCATAAAAGCATGCTGCGGCGCAAGAAACGGCGAAATCCGTGGCTTAACGCATAGCGCAGCCTGTGGCGCAATCTATAGATGGCGCATACGATGGCGCAGCCCATGGATGGTGAAACCCACGGCGCACCCTACGGCGCAACCAATGGGCACCACATCGCATGGCTCAAACTCAATGGTGCAACCCGCAACCCATGGATGGCAAAACCTATGACGCAACCATTCGATCACGCAGCCCATGGCGCAACGCATGGATCGCGTAACACAAGCCCGCATGAAAGGCGCAACCTACACCCATAGATGGCGTGGCGCACCGCCTGGCGCTTTCTACACGGCCACGCAGGATCCATGCTCGCTGTCTGGGCCTGCGGTGATGCTCGATCGGCGAGGAGCGGGGGGCGGATGTTTTGAACATCCACTGTCAAGGACCCACAGGCGCGGTCTAGCCAAACTGCTTACAGAGAGGAGCAGAGGAGGCGGAGGAGGAGGAGGAGGAAGAGGAGGAGGAGGAGGAGGAAGAGGAAGAGGAGGAGGAGGGGAGGAGGAGGAGGAGGAGGAGGAGGAGGAGGAGGAGGAGGCGGAGGACGCAGAACGGAGCGGGGCCCGAGGAAGAAACGAGAAAACTGCACGCGTGCTTCGTCACCGCGTGGCCGCCAGCCTGTCAGGGCGCGGGGGGGCACTCAGGGAGGTGGTCCCAGACGCGGTGCCTTCGCTGTTTCAGCCCATCGAAGATCGTTTTGTTAGCGGTCGCAGGGCCCAGTCCGGGCCCCCAGGGGCCAACAAAAACGGCGGACCAACCTTCTGCCCCGACTGCTTCACGACGCGAGCAGGTCTTCCGCTCCGCCGTTGTGGCGGTGGCCGCGGCCGCGGCCCGCCGCTAGGTCGTCGTCGTCGTCGTCGTCGTCGTCGTCGTCGTCGTCGTCGTCGTCGGCGCCGAACGCCGGCTGATGCGTCCCAAGACCCCTCGAGTCATGACACAATCACGGCGAACATTCTCGCTACGTTCGGCCTCTGGGGGGCCTGGCCATCGCTCGGACGTCCGTGCCCTGTGTTTTTTTCGGTTTCGTGCGTGGTTCTTTCGCCACATGATCAAGGATGCTCCTCGATGGCCCTCGCCGAAGGAAAAATGCACACGTCCGAGCGATGCCAGGGGCCCTTCCTGGCCCTGGGTGGGGGCCGTCGAGCGGCGACTCGGGATGAACAACGGGCCCCAGGAATTGGTCGAGGCCTCCGGGGAGCGACGTCGCGGGTCTGGGGTCCTCGCATGGGCCCTGGTGCTGTGGATGTCATGACAATTGGCACTCTAACAATCCTATCATTGAATTAAAGATGTGTTTAAAATGTGTACAACATGTTCTTTGAATGCTTCACATCTGTTTTTACACACACATATAGATAGATATAAAACATGTTCCAGACATCTGGGAATCATTTGGCAGCCTGCCTCCTCTGCATTTATCTTCCTCCACAGCCATGGTGGCGCAGTACACTACTCCTGCCACCGGCCAGCCCGAACACTTCTGGGGAGGAGGGGGAGAGAAGGCGGAGCGGTGCAGAGTTCAGGCGGGGCGGCCCCCCAAGCCCTACAATCATCGTGCTACCAGAAGGAGCGCTGAACCCTCGGCTTTGAATCGGCTCCCTGGTGTAGATCTACGGAACGGCCCGGAAACCAGAACCCCTCCCGAGCCCAAAACGGTCCTGAATTTCGGTGTCTTCTGTACGGCAGGCTCGTGCCGCGACGACCCCGGCGCCACCGCTCGGAGCGTCCAACCTCGAACGATCGGCGGCTTTTCGTGAGGGGGCCCGGGGACACACAAATAAACACACGCAAACCCGAGCTTTCCCTACATTCTCTCATATGTTCTGGATTCTCGTATCCGCCCCCCACTTCCCATAATTTCCCACATGTTCCTGTTATTGAGCAGGGACCGACCGTCCCGGCATTCCTATAGTCATACCACGACATGTTCTTAGAACCCAAACATGTTCTAATAACAAAAACAGTGTTCTCAGAACATCAACCCGATGTGTTAAACCAAGACAGTCCCAGCCAGAAATGCTCTGAGAACATACCGTGGGAACCACATAAGGTTCTTAGAACATTGTTCGGGGGGGCTATAGGCGAGCCGGGACGCTTCGCCACTGCGTGACACTCCCCATAGTTTCCCACGTGTTCCTTTTCATCGACGCTTATGTGCGTCTGTGTGTTCTCGTGCCCACAAGAGGAGGAGAAGGAGGAGGAGAAGGAGGATCGAGGAGGAGGAGAAGGAGGAGGAGAATCGAGGAGGAGGAGGAGGAGGAGGAGGAGGAGGAGGAGGGAAGAGGGAGGAGGAGGAGGAGGGAGGAGGGAGGAGGAGGAGGATCGAGGGGGAAGAGGAGGAGGGATCTCCCTCCGCCGGCATGATGTTCCAATCCCGGCCTGCGATCGGCCTGCGATCGGCCAGCAGATCGTGGCAACAGCGGCCGGCTCAAGGGCCGCCGGCGGCGCTCTCGGCCTGGAGCGCCCGCGCTGGGACCGCCGCCGCGTCGGCACCACACGGGCCTGCCATCAGGTCGGGCCTGTGCCCCCACAGGGGGGTCATCTTGAACGAAAAATGAGAAATAGTCAACAAAAATCAAGCAAGAATCCCAAATTGCCCAAAAATGCTAAAGGGGTCTTGAACGAAAAATAGGAAATAATCAAAAAATGCTCAAAACAAGAATCCCAAATGCCCAAAAATGCTAAAAATATAGTCCCCGTGTTATGTTTCCACCATTGTCGAATATTCCTCCTGTGCAGGGGCAGGCCCGACTTGAGCCTACCAGATGGGGGGGCGGCGGGGCAGGGGCGAGGGAGGAACCGTTGAGCAGGGACCGACCGTCCCGGCACTCCTGTAGTCCTGCCACGAACTGTTCGTAGAACCCAAAAATGTTCTAAGAACAAAAGCAATGTTCTCAGAACATAAGCCCGATGTGATCAAACAAGACAGACTCCACCAGAAATGTTCCAAGAACATGTCGTGGAGACCGCAAGGTTCTCAGAACACCGTCTGGTAGGGCCATTAGGCGAGCCAGGACGCTTCGCCACTGCTTGAAACAGGGAGGCGGCGGCGCGCGCGCGGACCTGGGCGCGGGCAGCGGGCTGGCGCCTGGGCCCCCCCCCTGGACCCCAGACTCGTGCAAAGGCCAGTCCTGTACCGGCGGGGGAGGGCTCGGGCCCGAATTGCTGCGCGGCGGGCGGCGCTGTCCTCCTCTCCTGCTCCTCCTCCTCCTCCTCCTCCCCCTCCTCCTCCTCCTCCTCCTCCTGCTCCTCCTCCTCCTCCTCCTCCTCCTGCTCCTCCTCCTCCTCCCGTAGCCACTTTGGCTCAAGCCATTTTGGCTCAAGCCATTTCGGCTCAAGGTTGGCGTGACCTGGGTCCACCGGGCGGCGCGCGGCGGGCGCGCGCTTGGGTGCCATGGGGATCCGCCGGAACCGCCCGACCTTCGCCGAGATGCAGGGGTTCAAACGCCTCCGGAGCGGCAGACAGTACTTCGCGAAGTACGACGTCGCTTGGCCCGTGGATGGCAAACAGTGGCGGCAGGGGCTCGACGGCGAAGATCAATCTCGCAGCGAGTGCGAGAAGAGAGAGGTGAAGCTGGAGCCCTATCCCTACAGCCGCAGCTTTGGGAGCAGCGCGTGCGACAAAGAAGGACGAGCCCAACGCCATCAGCTGCTTACTTGGCATCAGGGCAATTTCGAGGCGAAGTCGAAGCTCGACGTCGCCAGCACAGACTCACAGAGATTGTGCGGAAAGAGGGAGGCGAAGCTGGAGCCCTATTCCTACAGCTACAGTCTCGGGAGCAGCGCGTGCGACAAAGAAAGACGAGCCCAACGCCATCAGCTACTTACGTGGCATCTGGGCATGTCAGAGGCGAAGTCGCAGCCTGACGTCGCCAGAACAGATTCACAGAAGTTGCGCCAACAGAGGAAGGTGAAGCTGGAGCCCAATTCCTACAGCTACAGTCTCGGCAGCAGCGCGTACGACAAAGAAGGACGAACCCAATGCCATCACCTTCGGACCAGCAATGTGGGCATGTTGGAGGCGAAGTCGCAGCCCGACGTCGCCAGCGCAGATTCACGGAAGAGGTGTGAGAAGTGGGCGGCGAAGCTGGAGCCCGACTCCTACAGCTACAGCCCTAGGAGGAACACAGAAGGACGAGCCCAACGCCATCAGTTGCTTACTTGCAATCTGGGCATTCTTGAGGCAGTCGCAGCCCGACGGCGCCAATGCAGATTCTCAGAAGTTGCGCGAGCAGTGGGAGGCGAAGCTGGAGCCCGATTCCCTCTACAGCTACAGCCTCAGGAGCAGCGGGTGCGAGAATGAAGGACGAGCCCAATGCCATCAACTATTACGCTGGCATCAGGGCACTTTGAAGGCGAAGTCGAAGCCCGACGTCGCCTGCACAGTTTTCCAGAGAACGTTGGACGCATGCGAAAAGTGGGAGGCGAAGCTGGAGCCCAAGATCTACGGCTACAGCCTTAGAAGCAGCGCGTGCGTCAAAGAAGGTCGAGAAAAATGCCATCACCTACTTCGTAGGCATCAGGGCACTTTGGAGGCGAAGTCGCAGCCCGACGGCGATTTCACCATTCTCTAGAGAACGTTGAACGCATGCGAGAAGTGAGAGGCGCAGCTTGTGCCCGTTACTCCAGCTAATTCTCTAGAAACAGCGTGTGCGAGAAAGAAGGGCAGTGGCGGCCGTCGATGCCATACCCCGAGTGAGCCCAAGAGGCATGCTTAGCGCTCGAGCCGTCCCAGGAGCGGAGTCGAACGCACCTCATGTCCGAGCGATGGTCCTCCTCCTCCTCCTCCTCCTCCTTCTCCTCCTCCTTCTCCTCCTCCTTCTCCTCCTCCTCCTCCTCTCACATCCCACTCCCTCCCCTCATGCTCCTCCTCCTCCTCCGTAGCCATTCTGGTTCGAGTCGCTGGTTCTCCCGAAAGCCAACATGGAGACCGCTGTTCGGCGGCAGAGCCTGAGCGTTTGCACTGGACCTCTCTTCCGGCCAGTGCCGCACGGGCGTCCGGTGGCCCCTTCCGCTGCGGCCGTCAGGGCCTCCATGGCCCCTGCGCCGTGGAACCCGGGTGCGAACGAAGCTTGGATGTGCAGGCGTTGCCCTTTCCGTCGCCCAAGCGCTCGACTCATCAACTCTCAGTCGAACGACAACTGCTACAAGTGCTACATCCACGAGAGCGTCAGTTTCGATCGAGCGGTCCCCAGCCATGCCCGGCCGCAAGAGAAATGCTTGGCAGCAGCAGCCCGAGCAACCTTCGGCGGCCGTGGACAAGCGCGAGAGGCGGGGAGGCCGAACATTGTGTTATCCCAAGGCAGAGTTATCCTGCTCCTCCTCTTGCTCTCCTCCTCCTTCTCTCCTCCTCCGCCTCATCCTGCTCCTCCTCCCGCTTGCCCCCCTTCTCGTCCCTCCTGATCATGTTTTCCGCTCCTCCTTCATTCCTCCGCCTCTGGCCCCAACTCTGTTTTTCGCCCTCTTTTTTCACCAAGCAACAACGACACACATCGCTGGATGGTGCGCATCGATTTCGAGACGTCGGACACGTCGATGTGTTTCCGGAAATCCTCCTCCTTCTCCTCACTCCTCCTCCTCCTCCTCCTCCTCCTCCTTCTCCTCCTCCTCCCTCCTCCCTCCTCATCTCCTCCTCCTCTTCCTCCTCCTCTCCGCCTCCTCTCTTCTACTCCTTCCTCTCCTCTTCATTATTTCCTCATCTCCTCTTCTCATCCTCCCCATCCCACATCTCCGAGGAGGCACCCCACGTCCCACATCTCCAAGGTCATTCAACGCCGACCCAGACATCCCGACATCGATATCTGGGGGACTCAGCGTATCATCCTCCCAGGGCCCCGAACTTTCTCACCCCCATGGGAGCATTCTCTCGAGCACGGGGCTATTCTAGCGTAGCGGTCGTTACTTAGTTACCTAGGGAGTGAAGGGGGTTGGGCCCCCAGGTAATGTCGGGTCGGGCGAAAGGGGGGGATAGCAAAGGGGGGGGTTGAGAATCAGCTCACGTAGCTGATTCTCCCGGCGCCTCCCGGCGCCGGAGGCGGCTTATGTATCGAGGGATGGGCCCCTCGGTGAGGCCGAAACCAGCTGCATGCAGTAAAGTTCGTAACCCCCCCTTTCCCAATCCCCCCTTTCGTCCTGCCCGATAATGGTAACGCTTGGGCGGGGTGGGGCGCGTCGGGCCGGGGTGTGCTGCGATCGCCAGAGCATGCGCGCCAGCACCAGCACGCAGGGGAGAGTCCAAGCCCCCCTCCCCTACGTACGACCGTTGTCGCTACCCAGGGGGAGGGGGGCGAAAGGTGACTACCTACCAGACCACCCCAACCCAACCCGAAGACCCGAATTTGACCCGAATTTCGGGTTGGGGGGGTACGGATTCCATGTGTTTTTTCAACGTTCCCCGACCCCCCCCATTGGAAATGGAGGGCAAATTGAGGGCTTCGGGTTGGGTTGGGGTGGTTTGGTGGGTGGTGAAAAGGGGGGTCTGGCCTGGGTAGTCACCGAATAACAGCCAGAGGATCACGAGCACGAACTGCCCCTGGGAGTCTCCTCAAGTCCGTCCGTGACGACGAGGGCCTTCTCCGGGACGAGCAGCAGCCCGATACGGCACTGCGGGGAGAGGAGAAGGGAGAACCGGTATCGGCGACGTGAGCGTTTTCGTTTTCGGCACTTCGACAGTGGGCAGAGGGAGGGGGGAGTCTGGCTCCGGACCTCTGCTTCATGCGACTGTCTGGCAGCAGTGCGTGCCGTGGGGGAGCCTCCACCTGCCTGACACAGGCGTCAGAAGCAGCCGAGGCCTACCCCAGGGGGGGAGGGGGGCCCTGGCCTTCCATAGCGCTAAAAAATAACACTCCAGACCTGTAGATCTATCTGGACTGCCTCACACCTCGACAGGAATTAGGACGTCGACGTCCTGGTGTTATTTTGTAGCCCTCCTGGAAGGCCAGGGGGGGATGGGGGGTGCGAGGACCCGCGCCGATCGGCAAGACAGTGGATAAGAGGACGATCGCGACGCCGCTGCTGCCTGCACCTCTCTCCCCGAGGCGCGCTCCTGGCCAGGACCCCTCGGGGCCCGCTCCGGCCGTGGCGGCGAGGGCCCTCCAAGGGCGCGCGCGCACGACGAGGGGGAAAGTCCAGGACAGTTTTTCATGCATAGGATTTTAAACATATAGGATTTTGAATACATGCTGAATACATTATGTCAACGGAGTTCCCCACATAAAGATATTAGCGGTTTCGTGGGACCCATGGGGTACGACAACATCAACACGAAGGAGAAGCTGGAGAGGTGGGGCCTCCCTGGAGGGGTGAGAGGGGCACGAAACCATGTAAATAGAGTGGGTTTCTGATACCCTCCTCGCTCAGGCGGGGCCTCCCTGGAGGGATGGGAAGGGCACGAAACCATGTAAATAGTATGGGTTTCCGATACCCTCCTCGCTCAGGCGGGGCCTCCCTGGAGAGGTGGGAAGGGCACGAAACCATGTAAATAGTATGGGTTTCCGATACCCTCTTCGCTCAGGCGGGGCCTACCTGGAGGGGTGGAAGGGGCACGACACCATGTAAATAGTACGGGTTTTCCGATACACTCCTCGCTCAGGCGGGGCCTCCCTGGAGGGGAGGGAAGGGCACGAAACCATGTAAATAGTATGGTTTCCGATACGATCCTCGCTCAGACGGGGCCTCCCTGGAGGGGTGGGAGGGGCACGAAACCATGAAAATAGTACGGGTTTCCGATACCCTCCTCGCTCAGGCAGGGCCTCCCTGGAGGGGTGGGAAGGGCACGAAACCATGTAAATAGTATGGGTTTCCGATACCCTCCTCGCTCAGGCGGGGCCTCCCTGGAGGGTGGGAGGGGCACGAAACCATGTAAATAGTATGGGTTTCCGATACCCTCTTCGCTCAGGCGGGGCCTACCTGGAGGGGTGGAAGGGGCACGACACCATGTAAATAGTACGGGTTTTCCGATACCCTCCTCGCTCAGGCGGGGCCTCCCTGGAGGGGAGGGAAGGGCACGAAACCATGTAAATAGTATGGTTTCCGATACGATCCTCGCTCAGACGGGGCCTCCCTGGAGGGGTGGGAGGGGCACGAAACCATGAAAATAGTACGGGTTTCCGATACCCTCCTCGCTCAGGCAGGGCCTCCCTGGAGGGGTGAGAAGGGCACGAAACCATGTAAATAGTATGGGTTTCCGATACGATCCTCGCTCAGGCGGGGCCTCCCTGGAGGGGAGGGAGGGGCACGAAACTATGAAAATAGTATGGGTTTCCGATACCCTCCTCGCTCAGGCGGGGCCTCCCTGGAGAGGTGGGAAGGGCACAAAACCATATACATAGTATGGTTTTCTGATACCCTCCTCGCTCAGGCGGGGCCTCCCTGGAGGGGTGGAAGGGGCACGACACCATGTAAATAATACGGTTTTCCGATACCCTCCTCGCTCAGGCGGGGCCTCCCTGGAGGGGTGGGAGGGGCGCGAAACCATGTAAATAGTATGGGTTTCCGATACCCTCCTCGCTCAGGCGGGGCCTCCCTGGAGGGGAGGGAGGGGCACGACACCATGTAAATAGTAGGGGTTTCCGATACCCTCCTCGCTCAGGCGGGGCCTCCCTGGAGGGGTGGGAAGGGCACGAAACTATGTAAACAGTATGGGTGTCCGATACCCTCCTCGCTCAGGCGGGGCCTCCCTGGAGAGGTGGGAAGGGCACGAAACCATATACATAGTATGGGTTTCCGATACCCTCCTCGCTCAGGCGGGGCCTCCCTGGAGGGGTGGAAGGGGCACGAAACCATGTAAATAATACGGTTTTCCGATACCCTCCTCGCTCAGGCGGGGCCTCCCTGGAGGGGTGGGAGGGGCGCGAAACCATGTAAAGGGTATGGGTTTCCGATACCCTCCTCGCTCAGGCGGGGCCTCCCTGGAGGGGTGGGAGGCGGGAGGCGGGAGGGAGAAGGAGAGGATGTTTTGGGAAAACAAGAACCCCACTCAGGATGTGGGGAAAAAATTATGATCTTAATACATGACTAATTGATGAATGAATTTATGCATGAACTCAGCGTTGTTTTTAGTACTAAATCCCTGCATTGTTAATACGTGATCCGCACGCGGAGCATGTGTAAAAACGGCGCTGTCAGGGGGAGGGCGATGCGTCGACGACAGAGATCGGCGACGTGCTCCCGATGGAGAAGCCGCACGCGCCTGGGCGGGGTGGGCTGTCGGGCCCCTCTCGGCGAGGAAGGGGCGACGGGGGGGCGATGCGCCATCCCCCTGAGCAAGGCTCGAGTCAAACGGTGTTTTCCGTTCTCGTTTCGTTTTCGTCATCCCTAGCTCTGTCCTCGTTCCACACTTGCTGCAAAACGAAGTCAAAAGGAAGACGGTCCACGAAACTGCCAAAACACCGTTTAGCTCGAGCCCTGCCCCTGAGCCAATCCACCCCCGGCATTGCCCCCGAACTTACCCGGCCATCGAATGCCTGGAACAGAAAGCAAGACGGATCTTGAGTCGTCGCTTGCGGCCCGCGGGGGCCCTCGCCGGGCCCCAGGACCGTCAAACGACCGCTCAAGATGGGAAGCGGGCCCTGGGGAAAAGGTCGGGACTTCCGGTGGGAGGCGCAGTGTAAACAAAAACCAGACGTCGGATGTCCGGAGCTATGGGAACTCTACAGTCAACCAGGTATAGCAAGGATGCGCGATGAAAATGCAAGGGCCTCGGACGCCCATTTCGAAGCTTTTCGAGCGGGGCGCGGTCAGCGAAAGGGGCGAAGGATGGACCGAGGAGGCGAGGATGCAAAAGGGTGCCCTTTGGAAAGGCTGCCCATCCTTACTATGCGGGCTGACTGTATACATGAGGCTCCGCGGGCCCATCGGGAGCTCAGAAGTCGTGGGGCACCCGTTGGCGGGCCAATCTTTAAGTCGGGCCTGTCCCCCTACAGGGGCATTTTCGAGGAGAAAAATTAGACATAGTCGACAACACTCAAAAATGGCAAAAGAATATTCCAAAAATCGTCCCCAGACTATTTTTGTCTATTTTTGAATACTCCTCCTGTAGAGGGACAGGCCCGACTTAAGCCAATCTGCCCATTCGGGGTGCCCGCTGTCCACATCCGGGCTTCAACTATTCGGCTCGCAGTCCCCCGAGGGTCGACTTCGGGCGGCGGCTCCCAGGATAAAAGAAGTCAGCCTGGCAAAGAGCCCAACCAGATATGCAGTTGTGAGCACCGCAGCTGTGGATCTCGTCTTCCGTGGAGCTCCCTCTGCGGCCACGAGACGCTGTACAGTCGAGACGCTGTCAGAAGGAGCCCCAAATAAGGAACGGGGCCCCTTTTTCCCCTCAGTTGAGGTCCGATTCCCCATCGAAGACCCAAGGAACACCTAAGGCAAGCTGTGAAACATTCAAGGACCACGGAGCCGCTCCCCAACGAAAAGGGTTCCATCTTCAGCGCCCCGACTGTAGCCGGGAGGGGGGAGTGCGAACTGCGAGCTCTTGGCCACGGCGTTCGCTCGCTCGGGGCCCAGGGCCGCCTGGTCGCCGCCTGGCCGCAGAGCCCCCCAGGCCCCCATGGGGCAGAGCTGGGGACTGGGCATCGCTCGGACGTCCTTTCCCTGGTTTCGTTCGGTTTCGGGCGTGTTTCTTTCGCCAAATGATCAAGGATGCTCTTCGATGGTCTCCGCCGAAGGAAAAATGCACACGTCCGAGCGATGCCAAGGGGAGGCCGATCCCGTTCGGGGCCTGGCGCCGAGACGCGCTCCCAGCATTCTGGGGTGCCCAGTGGCCAGGGCCCTGGGTCCCTGCAGCGGCCGCCGATCCGCCGCGTCAGCGACCGAGCCCGTGCTGATGTCTGTGGGGACGTTGGACGGAGTAGGAGGCGGAGGCGGAGGCGGAGGCGGAGGAGGCGGAGGAGGCGGAGGAGGCGGAGGAGGCGGAGGAGGCGGAGGAGGAGGAGGAGGAGCAAGAGGAAGGAAGAGGAGGAGCAGGAGGAGGAGGAGGAGGAGCAAGAGGAAGGAGGAGGAGGAGGAGGAGGAGGAGGAGGAGGCAGAGGAGGAGGAGGAGGAGGAGCAAGAGGAAGGAGGAGGAGGAGGAGGAGGAGGAGGAGGAGGAGGAGGACTCAGGACGTCCGACGTGCCCTGCGATCCAGGCAGGCGCGCAGGGGGGCACGGCTGCGCGAGGGGGTGCCCGTGCGGCCGGGGCCGGGCCACCTCCAGAGCGGCAGCGGCGGAGCCTCAGCTCTGCGATGCAGCCCTGGCCATCGCTCGGACGTCCATTCCCTGTGCTTTTGTTCGGTTTCGTCGTGGTCTTTTCGCCAAACGATCAAGGGTGCTCCTCGAGGATCCTCGCCGAAGGAAGAATGCACACGTCCGAGCGATGCCAAGCCTTGTCACTGCTGCCTCTCCCACATAACGCACAGCCTCGTCTCCGCAGCCCTTCCTCCATAGGCACACGGCGCCGTGGACGGGCACGACGTCGGTGCTCGCCGCGGCCCCTCCTCCTTCCGCCTCTGCCCTGACAGCACTCTGCTCCTCTGCGCACTCTTCGTCTCCACGCCCTTATGCCGCCTGGGAGGCTCAGAGGTTGGCAACAACCCCAGAATCGGTGGTCGCCTCCACCAGGGGGACGATGATCCCGATCTCAATGATGGTGGCACCTTGCCACCACGCAGCACCAAAGATACGGGATCGCATCCCCCCCGGTGGAGGCACCCTCCTGGGTTGGTGGTTGTGCAATTTGTTGAGGAACCCTGGTGGTCTCCAAACCAGGTGGTGAGACACCCGGTGGTGACCCCGATTCCCCCAAAAAATAATTCTGGGTCGCCACCGGGTTTGGGGACACGCGGTCGCCACGAGGTTTTGCGTTTCCTGGGCCAGCCAGCGCTCGAAAACCATTACCCAAATCGCCCAAAACTCACCACCAGGTGTTCTCACCACCACGCTTGGGGACCACCAAGGACCAATGAAGGCATAAAAATGAACTGTCGGAGGTCCGCGCAGATTTCTAGGATCCGAGCTGCGGCGCGCGGAGCCCGCCGGGGGGGGGCCCGCACCGACCCCAGAACCGCGCGCGGCCCTCCAAATAATTCTCTGTCCGTGTCCGCAGACATGCGACGGCCTGATTTTTTCAGCACGGCGTCCCCGGAAGCCCAGACCGCTTCCCCGGGGCAAGGTTTTCATCCTGAGTCGTTTTTGACGGTCCCGGGGCCTGGCCAGGGCCCCCAGGGGCCGATCATAACGAAAAACTTGCCGCCCTGACTTTTTTTTTAAGACGAAAGCATGTCTGGGTCATGATGTGTTCCCCGAAATTCCCAGGCAGGCCAACGATCGTCTGCCCCGTACTGCTCGGCTTCTCGCACCATCGCTCCTGCTTTGCGCAGGCTCGTCCGAGATATGTGCGGGCGAGCTGCTGGCGGAAGCGCGGCCTCGGCAGGAGACAAATAAGGCTTCTGGTTGCGGCCTAGGTGATCGTTTTCTTATTCATTGTTTTGCCGATCGGCGCGGGTCCTCGCACCCCCCCCTTCTCCCTCTCCCTGGAGTATATCTTGGCTGTTTTTGGCGCCTGTTCCAGGCAGCTGGAGCCTCCTACATAGGACGCACTGCTGCAAACAGTCACACTAAGCAGAGGTTGGGAGCAACCCCCCCCTCCTATTCCCCCCCTTCCGCCCAATGTCGAAACGCCGAATAAGAAACGCTCACTAGGTTGGCCCAATGCGGATTAAAATGTGCCTGGCATCGATCACGTCGGCTCCGCTACAATGGCGACGCAACGTGAGGCAGCCGAACGCGGTATCAAACAAGTTGCCAGAAGATGCAGAGGCGGTGTTGAGTTAAGCTCGCCCACTGCACTAGCACCCCCCATCCCGTTGGAAGTACAACCACAAGCCACAAGGAATACAACTGGCAATGGGCATGAGACCACAACTGCCAGGCACAACAATTACACAAGACACAGGCACGACAAGGTGAGCAAACTTACAATCACAACACATAATCAACGCCGCAATGCGTGCATGCGGGCTCATATCTACTTGGCTAGCGTGCATTATGTCATGAGCACTCGTGTGCAACCTGAGCATAGCTACTCGTTTCAATTCGGACCTTCGCACGCCCACGTGCGCACCTGACTTAACAAACGAGTAAGAAGCATGAACAAGAGCACGCTCATGAACAGACAGAGGTATAGGCAACTCGTCCGAGCACGATCATGACCCCGACGATGAGCATGGGCAACAATATGAGTGTGGACATAATCGACTGAGAGAGGCATGATCACGTACAGAGCCGATCCAGCAGCAGAAGCCCTACAAAAAGTCAAATTCACACTACGTGCGATTGTTGAGCGAGTTGCCACAGACAGACGCATTGAAAGCTGTAAGACACGCAAAAGTTAAACACACTATGGCTGCGCGGCGGCTCGTGCATCTTCGCGACTCCGAACCGTCTCGCTCTTCGCCATGGGGAGAATTCTCCGTGCCAGCCTGCAGAGCGCCGAGGCAGGGAGGGCGAAGGGAGTGGGACAACACAGACAAAGAGGAAGGGGCCCTGGGACACACCAATAGATACACACAAATCACCGGATTCCCCATATTTTTCGCATGTTTTCTCTGTTTCTGTCTTCCCCCCCTTCCCATCTTTTCCCACATGTTCCTTGGAATCGACGATCAATTGTGCCTGTGTGCTTTTTCCCTCCTGAAAAGAGACAGGCGACAGTCGGGTCGGGCGAAAGGGGGGGATAGCAAAGGGGGGGTTTGAGAATCAGCTCAAGTAGCTGATTTTCCTGGCGCCTCCCGGCGCCGGGAGGCGCCCATGTATCGAGGAATGGGCCCGGCGGCGGGGCTGAAACCAGCTGCATGCAGCAGATTTCGTACCCCCCCGGGGAGGGGGGGGGGGTGCGACGCGGAATAAAGTGGTCGGAGCTCTAGACACCCTGTGCAAGAGGGTCAATCCACACCAACAACAGGATCCCCCATCATTTCCCATGTGTTCTCTGTTCTTATCTTTCCCCCCCTCCCCATCTTCGACCACGTGTTCCTTGGCATCGGCGATCCACTGTGCCTGTGTGTGTTTTTCCCCTCCCGAAAAGAGACAGGCGCCCGGCCCACCACTCCCGGACCCTGATGGTCCGCCACCGAAAATTTCCGGTAGCGCTCCGCAGAGATCGGTCGCTACCGAAATACCGAGATGTGGCGCCCAATACCGGTAACAGACCGTTCTGAAACCCGCTATTCCAACGCCCTCTAACGAAGATCCGGTCGCTACCGAAATTCGGGGTGCGTCGAAATCGCTACCGAAAATTTCCGGTACCAGACCATCTGGGGACTCTCTGTCTCTGTGTCTCTGCCCGCCGTGCGGTGGCCCACCCGTGGCTCCCGGGCGCCTCCCCCTCGTGCCTGAGCCCCGAGCCCCGTGAGGCCTCTCGCCGCCCCGCCGAGGCCGCGCGGCGCAGGATCGAGCAGCAAGTGGCGTGGCAGAGAAGCAAAGCAGAGGCAGGGCCAAGAGTCGCGAATCTAGGGGAACAAAAAGTGACATAAGCATAAAAAACTCGGAGGTCCGCGCGGATTTCTCGGATCGGCTCGGACACACAAATAAATACACACAAATAAAAGGATTCCCAATATTTTTCCACATTTTTTTGATTTTCGTCTTCCCCTCCACTTCCCATGATTCCCCATATTCTCCGGGGGATCGACGATGAATTGTGTCTGTGTGTGTTGTTCCCCTCGGGGCCCCCCGGCGGCGCCTCCGGCGCCGCCCCTGGCGCGCTCCGCGCGCCGGGGAGGCGGGCCCCAGCGCCGATCCGAGAAATCTGCGCGGACCTCCGAGATTTTATGTTCATGCCACTTTTCGTTTCCCTGAGCAGAGGCAGGGGCAAGAGCCGCGAATCTTCGGCACGGGCTCCAGAGGTCAATACCGGATCGACGTCGCACACACGTCGAATCGGGCCTCACTGACAACGGGTCGGAATCGAACCCCACCGGCCGCGCCAAGGTGCAAACTGGCGCCGTGCCAACGTCGGGCCGCATGGGACCGTCGGAATGCCGGCATCGAATCGGGCTGGGCCTGCCGACATCGGCACCGACTCGGATCGAGCGGATCGGCACCCAGACACGCGACGTCCTGATGTTTTCCATACGGCGTCCCCGGAAGTCCCGACCCTTTCCCCTGGACCGGTTTTTCATCCTGCGTCGTTTTTTGACGCTCCCGAGGCCGGGCGAGGGCCCTCAGCGGGCGAGAAAAACGAAAAATGTGCCGCCCTGATTTTTTTTACGACGCGATCATGTCTGGGCATGGATATTGAGCAGGGACCGACCATCCCGGCAGTCCTATAGTCCTACCACGAATTGTTCTCAGAACCCGAATATGTTCTAAGAACGAAAACAATATTCTTATAACATAAGCCCGATGTGATAAAGCAAGGCAGACTCCGCCAGCAATGTTCTGAGAACATTTCGTGCGAACCACAAAATCTTAGAACATCGTTTGGCAGGGCTATAGGTACGCCAGGACGCTTCGCCACTGCGTCGGCACCAACTCGGATCGAGCGGATCGGCACCCAGACATGCGACGTCCTGATGTTTTCCATACGGCGTCCCCGCAAGTCCCGACCCTTTCCCCTGGACTGGTTTTTCATCCCGAGTCGTTTTCTGACGCTCCCGAGGCCCGGCGAGGGCCCCCAGGGGGCGAGAACGACGCAAAGTGTGCCGCCCTGATTTCTGTTTACGACGCGGCCACGTCTGGGCATGGAGCTTCTGAACTCGGCAGGGTGGCCGCGCCTGGCCACGAGCAGCGAGGACCTCCCGCTCCGCGGGACTAGTACGCCTGCCACCGGTCGTGGTCGGGGCTCCTCCGCGCCAGCGGCAGGGCGTCCGCGACCTCGGCGCGCGCGCGAGGGGCTGCGGCGAGCCCCCCCCTGCCCGCGGCCCGCCCGGGGCCGCGCCCCCTGGTTGAGCAGGGACCGACCGTCCCTGCATTCATCTAGTTCTAAGACCAAAAACAAGTGTTCTAAGAACCCAAAAATGTTCTTAAGACCCCAAAACATGTTCTAAGACCAAAAACAATTGTTCTTAGAACATTCCGTGGGAACCACAAACGGTTCTTAGAACATTGTTTGGTAGGGCTATAGGCGAGCCAGGACGCTTCGCCACTGCTTGACCTGGTGCGAGGCGGGTACTTGTCCATATCCACCGCCTGGGAACCGACGTCCTGGTGCCCCAGCGGGCGGTAGATATGGATATATTTCGGCCCCCGGGGGTCCGCATGGGTCCATGTCCACTGTCTGCCGCGGCTCCGAGAACTGACCCTCCAGGCGGTGGATATGGGTAAATTCCCGCCTCGGAAGAGGCCGGACAGCTTTGTGGATGCCACGACACTGGACACCCTAACAGTCCTATCATCGAAAGAAACATGTGCTTAACATGTCGGAATCATGTCTTGAACACATTTGAAACATGTTTTACACTATTTAAACAGTTTAACGCATGTTCTAGACATTTGGAAAATATCTGGCAACATGCTTCCTCTCCACTGATCGTCCTCCACAAGGCCAGCGCGACCAGCAGGGCAGACCGTGCAGGTGGGCATGGGCCCATGTCGAGGATCCTCGGAGCGTGCACTGGCGCCTTGGGCGTTGCGTAATGGGGGGGTCATAAAATGGAGGGGTGGCGAGGGTGGTCCGAAAAGGTACCCAAACCGTACATAAACGAGCCCCCTGGGGCTCCGGAGGGGCCCGAAAGGAGCACGAAAGGGGACCGTTTCTCATCCCCCCATTAAGCCACGCCCAAGCGCCAGCGTGCGCCTGTCCGCCGGAGCTGTCCCGTACGGAGCAGGCGGTGCACTGGGGGCCGGCACGGGCCGCACACGATCGGTGGAGCTGGGCGGGGTAAGCACACAGTGGGCCAAAACACTAAAGAGGGGCCCAGGGACACACAAACAAATAGACACAAATCTCAGGATTCTCAATATTTGTTCCATCTTTTTGCGGTGTTCGTCTCCCCCCCTGCTTCCTATATTGTCCCATATTTTCTGGGGGGTCGACGATTCATCGTGTTTGCATGATTTTTCCCCTCCCGATACGTGTCCTGAAGATCATCGACCAGTGGAGGCGGCCCGAGGGTCAGAAATACGTGGGTCCCCAGAAAATCGATCAAGGAGGGGGGGGTCGAGGCCAGATCCGCTCAAGATCGGTCCCCGGAGCCCTCTCGGGGTCCATCTGGCCCACCCCGGATCCGTTTCTGACGGTCCCGGGCCTGAAGAAGCCCCCCCCGCCTGGAGACCGAACGGGACAAGCAGCCTTCTCGAACCCAGAACCTCGGACCTCTTCGATCCCCTTCTGCTAGGCGGAGCCAGCGCTGGGCCCCGCGACCCACCCCGCGCCCGCCCCCTCACTCTTATCCGTAAATGAGGTGCAGCGTGTTCATACTCGGGAGTGCTTCCGAGTTCGAAAGCACGCACGAGGTGTATCCAAGGAGAGCGCAGCGTTTACAGGTCCGAGCACAGTGGAGGAACCGTCGTTGAGGGAAGACGCGGAATCGGCGCCGCCAAATCATCACGAAGCACAGAGCTCCACGACGAAACCAGGTCCTGGAGAACAGGGGCAGGAGCACCTGGCACCAAATCGCGAAACCGGATCGCATCGGATCATGCAGCATCGGCACGGAGTCGGACTCGAATCAGACCCGCCGCACCGGGATGCACAAGAGCAACATGCAAACAGTGGGCCGCAGCGAAATCGGAAATCGTCGGACATCGGGCCCGAATCGGATCGGGCCGAGGTCCACACCGAATGGGACCGACCGGAGGGAAGTGGACCCTGACAGGGGCTGCTGGGAGTGCTGCGCAGCCTTCGGTGCCCCTGGGGGCCCTCCCCCGGCCCCGGGGCCACCAAGAGACGGCTCGGGACGTGCAGCTTGTCCCGGGGGAAAGCCACCAGGTCCACTGGCCATCGCTCGGACGTCCGTTCCCTGTGTTTTTGTTCGGGTTCGTGCGTGGCTTTTTCGCCAAGTGATCGAGGATGCTCCTCGATGGTCCTCGCCGAAGGAAAAATGCACACGCGCGAGCGATGCCAAGTCCAGGGCCTGCTTCCCTCGAGGAGCCCTTCTGCTCATGGCAGGGGCCCCTGGGGGCCCTCCCCCGGCCCCGGGGCCACCAAGGGACGGCTCGGGGTGTGCAGCTTGTCCTGGGGGAAAGCCACCAGGCCCAGGGCCCGCTTCCCTCGAGGAACCCTCGAGGACCCCTCGAGGACTCCTCGAGGACCCCTCGAGGGCTGCAGCTTGTCCTGGTGTGAGCTTCCCTCGAGGAGCCCTTCTGCCCATGGCGGGGGCAAGGGGCACGAGTCCGGCGCAGCACGGGCTGCCCGAGCGGGCCGCGGGGCGAACACGGCGGCTCAGGGCGACGCCGCGCCGAGATATCTGGCGAGATTCGGGGGGGAGCCGGCCGCCAGGCACGGCGTGATCGGTTCAGCCATGCAGGGCACGGTTTGGGTCCCAGCCCAACAAACTCGTCTGAACATGACGTCGAGACCGAGTCAGAACAAGTACAGTCGGGGCCTTGACCTCAGGAACCCTAGATAAGGAACGAGGCCCCTCTTTCCCATAAGTTCAACTTCGATTTCCGATCGAAAACATAAGGAAAACCTGAGGCAAGCAAGCTGTGAAACACTTTAAGGAACGCGGAGCCCCTCCCCAGCGAAAAGGGCTCCTGCTTCAGCTCCCCGACTGTAGTCGGACGAACGCGCACCGCGTCCGTAGCCTATGGAGACCAAGGCAAGCAGAGCACGACGCGTGTGTGAGAGCCAGAGTTCTGAGACTCACGGGTTCCCCGCGGAGTAAGTAATGTGGTGTTCGCTCTGCTGTGTAAACTAAGCTATGAGGTGCAAGTAAGGTTGTGCAACACATATATACATATTATCATACGCACCTCTCCGAGGGAATAGAGCTCAGAGGCGATTGATGCGTACGCGGGGCGCCGCGTCCGCGATTGTTCTGGCCGTTTCGCTAGGGACATCCTCGACATTCTGAGCATCGATGGCACCCCTCACGCAGATCGTGACGTAAGGGTCCAAACACATAGGGGATTTCAACATGTTAGCATAAAACCTTCAAACACACATGGTAAGTTCAATAACTTTGACCCCGATTCTCAGAGAATGGCGGTTTCGCCTGAAACATCCTCCCCACATCGAGCCCCGACGTACCCTCTGGTACCCCAGACCCCGCTTCGGAGCCTCCTGGGGGCCTCCTGGAACCTCCTGGGGCCTCCTGGGGTTTTCTGAACCTTCTGGTACCCCAGACCCCGCCTCGGAGCTTCCTGGGGGTCTCCTGAAACCTCCTGGAGCCTCCTGGGGCCTCCTGCGGCCTCCTGGAGCCTCTTAGGGCCTCCTGAAGCCTCCTCCTGAGGCCGCCTGGGGCCTCCTGGGGCACACACAGAGACACACATCACGCCCAACACATCACACGCTAGACAAACATACCACACACACAGACACACACACACAGACACAGACACAGACACAGACACACACACACACACACAACAACAACAACAGCAACAACAACAACAACAACAACAACAACAACAATCATTTTACCCGAACGCTCAGTGTTCTCCCCAGTGCCAGGGTTTTCTTGCGACACCAGCCAATACCCCCACTTCGTGGGGGGGCCGTTCAAGCTCTACCAAATATCCAAACGACTCTTCGAGACCACCCACACCCAGCTTCCCGCCCTATGACGTTGGGACACTTCACTTCGTGGCGTGCGGACGACCCTGGCTACTACACTGGCGTGGGGTACACACCCACAGAGGTTGATCACATCTGTTACATATGATGTGGTACACGGTACACGTGAGATGGTACGCAGTGCCAAGATAGTTGGTCACATTTTTGGGGCAAATTCGTGGGGATGCGATTACAGAAGTACATGTGTTACACTGATGTTATACAGTCCCAAGGATGACGCATGCATTGCTCATAGACTCATGGCGCTATGATCCTAACTCTCAGTGCCCAACGCGCGCGTGCACAGCCAGACGGAGGGAGAGAAACACATGTATACAAGGTTCGTGACATACGCACGGTCCACCATGTTGTAAACGATCGCATGCACGGTAAGTTCTGAAATTATACGTATGTACAAGCAGACATGCGAGGGAGAAAGGGAGATGGCCATCGACAGTTCCAATACGGCTCCAAGGCGGAAGAGGGGGAGGAGGAGCAGGACAAGGAGGAAAGGAGAGAAGCGAGAAAGGAAGAACGCAGACGGCGCGGCTCTGGACACAAGCCTTCAACGTAATACCAGTACTGGAGGTCCCTGCGCGACAACGCGTAGACGGCGCAATTGCCATGTTTGGCAGCGTCTCCGAGTCGATACGTGCCGAGCCACTGTTGACAGGCAGTATAACCCGCCTCATACCCCCAGGCCTTCAGACGCACCTGCATATTCCGGTAATGGAGGTCAAGGCCCAGGTCGGAGACCTCCTCTCGATACCGCTTGCCGCATGCCGCCTCTACAGCATCCCCCGTCAGCAGCTTTATACAAACCACATCTGTGGAGGAAGAAGCTGCCGTGGCCTGCTGCTTCGATACGGGCTCCTCCCAGTCGACCGCGGCAGGCCGTTTGGCCACGCGGGCAGCTCCGGCGGCGGCTGGCCGTTTCAATACCCCGCCTGCGACCTGTGCCGCCGGGCGCTTCAATACACGCTTGGTGACGGCCTGGGCGGATGAAGCCGCCGCCTGCACTGAAGCGCCCACCGACGCATACACATCGCACCACTTTCTCAACACTGAGCGGGACACCAAGACAGCTTTCCGTCGCATACGCAGCACGGCATGCAACGTGTGGTACTTCAGCCCTGGATATACAGCGCGCATGTGGTCACCAAGTGCCGCGTTGAGCTTTTCGGCCGCGTCATACTGCAAAGGTCCAGAGTCAGGGTGATACTTCACGTACCATTGCCTCAAAACCATACCGCTGACAGCGACGGGAGGATCGCTCTCCGAGAGAAGCTGCGAGAGGACCTCCGCAGCGGCCTCGTCGGCGAAGCTCTCCCGATACTGATTGAGTCGAAGACGCTCGCCCATACATTCCTCCACAGCTTGGGCAGTGTTCAATGCCCCCTTGGCGCCCCACTCCGTGCTGAGCCACTTCTGGCATACCCTGGCGTTAGCAGATACAGATAAATGTCCCAGGAGCCACTGCTTCAAGACGGCCCCGTCAGTGGTCCCCTCGGGCATGTCTTTGCGAATACGTTCTCCATACCAGGTCTCCAAGTGGCCAGCGTTCTGCACTTGGACAAGCGTGTCTTTGGATGAATACTGCAGTAGCCACGCCGTTGCGACCCTATCTGGCACATACAGTGGTGGATCCAACTGTCGGAGCGCCCGGCATAATTTGAAAGCGGTATTATACTCAATGCCCAGGTGGCGGATGGCAGAGCCGTGCTGCTCCTCCAGCTCCTTGGCGCTAGAAATACTGACCGTGCCAGTCACAACCCGATACTTGGCCCACCAAGTCTTGCACGCCTGGTGACTAGCATTGATACCCTTTGCCCGGAGCGCCTGATGCAAATAATACGCACTCTCGCAGTCGGCCAAGGGAGGCCGCGACAGCTCAGGGCCATACTGCTCGTGAAGGTCTTTCGCCGTCAAAGCCATGATCCAAGAACACAGGCGATACCTTGATCCGAGATGGCTACGGATATGTGCGTCAGCAGTCGGGGGCCTTCCTGGGGCCGCTTGGGGTCCTCTTGGGGAAGGGGGGAAGCCTCCTGGCGCGGTTTGGGGTCCACTTGAGAGCCTTTGGGGGGCTCCTTGGAACCATCTTGGGGCCTCTTGGGGGCTTATTGGACCCTCACGGCGGACTCTTGGGGCCTCTAGAACGCCTCCTGGGGCCATCTTGGGGGTCTCTTGGAGCCACCTTGGAGCCTCTCTGGAACCTCTTGGGGGCCTCTTGGAGTCCTCTTGAAGCCTCTTGGGACCATCTTGGGCGCCTCTTTGGGCCTCATGGACGCCTCTTGGGGCCATCTTGCGCGCCTGTTGGGGCCATCTTGGGTTTTAAAGATTCATCAAGAGACCGCGAATGGATTTCGAGATTTTTCGGATGAGAAAGTAGTGCGTTTTCATATGTTTTCTGAACATCGCATCTTGAAATTATTGAAAACCCATTGTGTTTGGCAGGATTTCGACATGCGCGCGCGGCGGCCGCGCGCATGTGCACTTCGTCTCATTTTTTGCAAGGGATGGTGGCCCTCGCAGGCGCGCAACCGTTGTTGGAGAAGTTCAAAGCACCTGAAGAAGTAGCACGCAAAGACCCTTTTGACAGAAATGTTTAAAAAGTGGTGTGTTTCCTATGAATCCGCAAGAGCGCGCGGAAGGACATTTTGACATTTTTTTCTTAAAAAACCATTGGGTTTTTGATGTTTTTATGTTAAAATCGTTACGAAACCTAAGGTTTTGGAAGGATTTCGTCTTGCGAGCGCGAATGTCCACTTTACCTTATTTTTTGCAAGGGATTCTTGAAATTTGATCAACTAAGAACAAGAATTTTCATTTTCTATTGTTTTTTGCAAGGGAAAACGAGCGTCAACAAAAAACCGGATCCGGGGGTAATCCACTTTTCTGAAGCTTTCGCAGAAAAATGATGAAAATGTAGCTGCGGCCTAGGTTTTGGGCGGGGGGCGTGCACCAGGGGGTCCAACAATAATAATTCTTTAGAAGTAATAGTGTTCAACAATCACTTTACCCGAACGCTCAGTGTTCTCACCAGTGCCAGGGTTTTCATGCGACGCCAGCCAATACCCCCACTTTGTGGGGGGGCAGTGCAAGCTCTACCAAATATCCACACGACTCTTCGCCACCACCCACACCCAGCTTCCCGCCCTATGACGTTCGGACACTTCACTTCGTGGCCTGCGGACGACCGTGGCTACTACACTGGCGTGGAGTACACACCCACAGAAGTTGTTAGGACAGCGCGCGCGGGTAGAAATTTTGAAAAGTCGTGCAGGTGTTTTTCGAGGACCTACGGTGCGATTCGTGTGATTTTATGATGCGCGGTGCTAAAATTCTTAAGAAGCCCAATGGTTTTTGGAGATTTCGGCGTGCGCGCGCGAAGAAAAAACGAATGTGTCCCGCATGGTATTATTTGACAGGGATGATGGCCCTGGCAGGTGCGCAACCGTTGTCGCAGAAGTTCGAAAAAGTTGCTCGCAAAAGCCCGTTTGACAGAAATGTTTAAAAAGTGTTGGGTTTCCTACGAATCCGCAAGAGCGCGCGGGATGAGATTTTGACATTTTTTTGTTGAAAAACCATTGGTTTTTTGATGTTTTTATGTTAAAATCGTTGCGAACACTAAGCTTTTGGAAGGATTTCGTCTTGCGCGCGCGAATGTCCACTTTACCTTATTTTTTGCAAGGGATTCTTGAAATTTGATTATATTAGAACAAGAAATGTCATTTTATAGTGTTTTTTGCAAGGGAAAACGGATTACAACAAAACAACCGGATCTGGATCACATCGTTTTACCTGAGGCTTCCTCACGAAAATGATGAAAATGTAGCTGCGGCCTAGGCGCGGGGGGGGGGGCGTGCACCAGGGGGCCCAACAATAATTATTCTTTAGAATTAATAATGTTCAACAACAACAACAACAACATTACTAGCACGTGGGGACACTCCGTTCTCACCAGTGCCAGGGTTTTCATAGGAGGCGGGCAATACCCCCACTTTGTGGGGGGGCCGGTTCAAGCTCTACCAAATTTCCAAACGACTCTTCGCCACCACCCACACCCAGCTTCCCGCCCTATGACGTTCGGACACTTCACTTCGTGGCATGCGGACGACCGTGGCTACTATTCAGGGCCCCGCGGCCGACGACGACGGCGTGCGCGCGCGAAGAAAAAACGAATGTGTCCCGCATGGTATTATTTGACAGGGATGATGGCCCTGGCAGGTGCGCAACCGTTGTTGCAGAAGTTCGAAAAAGTTGCTCGCAAAAGCCCGTTTGACAGAAATGATTAAAAAGTGTTGGGTTTCCTACGAATCCGCAAGAGCGCGCGGGATGAAATTTTTTTTTTTTGAAAAACCATTGGTTTTTTGATGTTTGTATGTTAAAATCGTTGCGAACACTAAGCTTTTGGAAGGATTTCGTCTTGCGCGCGCGAATGTCCACTTTACCTTATTTTTTGCAAGGGATTCTTGAAGTTTGGTTATGTTAGAACAAGAAATGTCCACTTTAGCTTATTTTTTGCAAGGGAAAACGGGGGACAACAAAACAACCGGATCCGGACACCCACGTTTTGCCTGAGACTTCCTCACGAAAATGATGAAAATGTGGCTGCGGCCTAGGCGCGGCGAGGGGGCCGCGCACCAGGGGTCCCAACAATAATTATTCTTTAGAATAAATAATGTTCAACAACAACAAACAACAACAACAACAACAACAACAACAACAACAACAACAACAACAATCACTTTACCCGAACGCTCAGTGTTCTCACCAGTGCCAGGGTTTTCATGCGACGCCAGCCAATACCCCCACTTTGTGGGGGGGCAGTGCAAGCTCTACCAAATATCCACACGACTCTTCGCCACCACCCACACCCAGCTTCCCGCCCTATGACGTTCGGACACTTCACTTCGTGGCCTGCGGACGACCGTGGCTACTACACTGGCGTGGAGTACACACCCACAGAAGTTGTTAAGCCTACGTTCGTACACCCACAGAAGTTGTTAAGCCTTGTTAACCCACAGAAGTTGTTAAGCCTTCCACAGAACATCTGTTGCATATGATGCATATGGTACATGATACACATGATACACATGATACGTACTCACAAGATAGTTGATCACATCTTTAGGGCAAATTCCTGAGGGATGTGGGAATACACAAGAGAGAGAGGATATGGTTGTCCCGATGGTTGTCTCGATGGTTGTCCCGATGGTTGTCCTGATGGTTGTGGTTGTCCCGATCGTTGTCCCGATGATTGTCCCGATGGTTGTCCTGATGGTTGTGCTTGTCCCGATCGTTGTCCCGATGACTGTCCCGATGATTGTCCCGATGGTTGTCCCGATGGTTGTTCCGATGGTTGTCCCGATGGTTGTCCCGATGGTTGTGAGCGATGCCGGATCCTCACGCCCCCCGCCGGATGGTCCCGCATGGTATTATTTGACAGGGATGATGGCCCTGGCAGGTGCGCAACCGTTGTCGCAGAAGTTCGAAAAAGTTGCTCGCAAAAGCCCGTTTGACAGAAATGTTTAAAAAGTGTTGGGTTTCCTACGAATCCGCAAGAGCGCGCGGGATGAGATTTTGACATTTTTTTGTTGAAAAACCATTGGTTTTTTGATGTTTTTATGTTAAAATCGCTGCGAACACTAAGGTTTTGGAAGGATTTCGTCTTGCGCGCGCGAATGTCCACTTTACCTTATTTTTTGCAAGGGATTCTTGAAATTTGATTATATTAGAACAAGAAATGTCATTTTATAGTGTTTTTTGCAAGGGAAAACGGATTACAACAAAAAACCGGATCCGGAGCTCATCCACTTTTCTGAAGCTTTCGCGAAAAAATGATGAAAATGTAGCTGCGGCCTAGGCGCGGCGCAGAGGTCGCGCACCAGGGGTCCCAACAATAATAATTCTTTAGAAGGAATAATGTTCAACAACAACAACAACAGCAACAACAACAACAGACAACAACAACAACAACAACAACAACAACAACAACACCAACACCAACACCACCACCACCACCACCACCACCAACAACAACAACAACAACAACACCTACAACGCACCAAAAACACGCACAACACAGAGCACACATCACACACACAACACTCACAATCCTGGGGCCTCCTGGAGCCTCTTCTGGTATCCAAGTCGGGCCTCCTGAGGCTTCCTGGGGGGGCCCTGGCACACACACACACACACACATCGCAAGGTGTGGCAACCCCACTTGCGCTCGAGTGCGACTTCGCTGTTGCATTTCATTCCTGCTTCAAACGCCCCTTCAGTTTTTTGTATGAGCCTGGGCACACACGTGCGACTTGTGTATATATATATATATACACATATACGTATGGTGTGATCTATGCTGTGGGAACTGTGCGTTGCGACCTATGTCGTGTAACCTATGCGGCGCGAGCAGGTGCTGCATACACCGCGGGCGCGGCCGCAGGACACCCTCGCAGGAAACCGCGCCCTGCAGACCAGCGCGGGGGGCCGCACCCACAAGGTGCAGCCCCGGGGCAGACCTCTCGAAAGGGCTATATAAAAGGGGGCCCGCGGCGGCCACGGGCGGCGCCGCCCGGGCCACGGCGCGCCCCTCTGCACCTCTGCGGGCGGGCCGCCCGCCCGCGCGTGCGAGGAGGGGGGGGGGGGGGTCGGGGGCAGAGATAGGGGCGGGGGGGTCGACTCTGCCCAGGCAGGACCGCGCGGCACCCGGAGCACCCCGAGCGCGGCAGCTTCCCCAGCGGCCGCGGGATGTCGCCGCGCGGCGCGCGGAGCGAAGGCGGCCCTGGCTCTTGATGCGCGCCCCCGGCTGCGGGCCTGGCGGCCCCCCTCCGGAGAGTGGGGCGCCCACGGGCGGGCACGGGGCGCCCACGCGGCGACTCCTCGGCGGCATCGCTCGGGGCACGGGGCGCCCACGAGGCGGCGTGGGCGCCAACGGATGATGATGATGCTGATGGTGATGATGATGATGATGATGATGATGATGATGGTGATGATGATGATGTTGGTGGTGATGATGATGAGGATGATGGGGATGATGCTGCTGATGATGATGATGTGGACGGTGGCGGCGGTGATGGTGATGATTGAGATGACGCTGATGATGACGATGATGACGTGGGCGATGGTGATGATGATGCTGTTGACGATGTTGGTGATCGACCGTACCTGGGGGGCAACAGTCAGGCCGCACGCTTAGTTGTCAGTGGCGTGCACGGCAGCTGCTACAGCGGCAAGTTGCTCTGAAGGGTTCGCTGCTGTTCCGTGCACCAGCGTCGCCTTGAGCTTATGGTAAGTGTGAAAGGAGAGCACACCAAGGCGCATGGCGGCACTGCGGGACTGCGCACGCTGCACAGTTGCATTCGCTGTTGGCGCCAAGGCCGAGTGTTAAAATAAGTGAAAAGCGGAGGGCGAGGAGTTCACTAAGAAAAGGGCCGGTGAGATATTGCGCGATAGAGTCAGGCAGCTGTCTGCAACCAAAAATACAGGAAATCACTCCACTGACATGCATGCGGCGTGATGTTGTCCACCCTCTTGCAAGGGTCTTGAGTAGGCTCCACTGCAACGCAGGTTTAAACGTGCGGAGCACCGCAAGGCATTCCCCCCACCGCTCACCCACCGTCCAACTAATCGAGGCAGAAAAGCCCCACGCAGACAAACGCTCAGCGATAGTAGTCTCGAAACCAAATGGAAAAAGAGAAGCGCGCAGCGAGGATGAAAGGGTACGCTGGACCTTCCCTTTGCGGCCTTCGCCCGCTGCGCTGGCCTGCTCGTAGCGGGCCGCCTCCAGCGCCGATCGCCAGGCAGCCACAGGGATTGATGAAAACGGTGGCTCCTCGGCGAGCCTAGCAAAACTTTGCAAGTAACCGTGCTCTACTTTCCCGCATGGTGCACTCCATCGTTCACGCGTCCGGCGCACCAGTGGAACGTGAAGGATCGCCGCTTCAGACCATTCATGCAGCTGCTCTTCCCAGCCTCGCAAAATGTGAAAGCCGCATCTCCACAAGCTCGCCGCATTCATGAATAGCGCGGAAACGGGAGCCACTAAGCCGTGCGCTTTGAAATAAAACAAATCAGTCAATCGAAATGTGCTGGGCGGCAAACGGAGGACTTTGGTGCAAAGCGAATTTTCTTTGTGCAAGACAACGGTTGGCAATGGGTAAAGCTGCGCAATATAACTGAATGTCGAGAGGGCCGTGCTGCTGTACAGAAGCAGGCTGAAACTCGAGGGCGCGGCCGTCCGTGGAATGTCGCAAGTCCGACGCCACCACTTGCATATGGCCTCTGCCCAAACCCGATCTCTGTGGCCGCGGGTCCGAATTGCACTCCTAGATGGTTCGCCTGGCCAGCAATCTTGAAACCGCTCCATTCGGGAATGTTTGTTTCTAAAAACGAGCGAGCCCGATGGTCTACCTCTGGCGTGACCTCCACCCAAAGAGGAACAACTACTGTCTTGCTGGGCTGGAGCCTCAATGTTGCTACCTCCTCGGCGCTTTTGAAGACAGGAAAGGCACGTGTTAAATCTGACAGGCAAGGCTGCACAAGCCCCGCATCATCAACACATCAACCGACCACCCCCCGTGGAGACGACGACGACACCTCCGCCGCCAGATGGGTTAAAATCGGGTCCATAGCGATGGCCCACACCGAGACTAAAAGTGGGCAGCCTTGCGTTACGCCTGAACGCAAATGGAACATGACTTGCATTTCGCCCTGAAGCATAGCAAAGCTGCGGGGCTAAAAGTACAGTGAGGCGAGCAAATACAAATATCCAGGAGGCACGCCAAATCGAGAGAGTACCTCCCACAGCCAGTCGTGGCCAAGGGATGGAAACGCAGCAGCTATACCGAACGTAACAAAGACAGGCGCCTGTGCATCGGCTGTCTCGCTGATGCTAGCCGAGCGGGCAGCTGTATCTAGCTGAAGCAAATTGTGAAGAAAATTCCTGCCAGGCACAAATCCTTGCTGGACTTGATGCGTGCGCGTACGGACCAGTCCTTTGAGCTTCTGATTGGCCGCTGGCTGAAGTTAGGGTCTTAGAATCCGTGTTGCGCAGCGAGAGAGGGCGAATTTGATCTGGGCCATGCAGGCACTCATAGGCACCGCTGGGTTCGCATCCTTTGGGCAAGAACGCGAGGATAGAGTCATTCAGGGCCTCTGGTGTGGTGGCCCGCCATGAGGTGCTGCAAGAGGCCATGCCGAACTGCGATCTGGCCCTCCAAGACCATCCAAGCCTTGTAGGGGAGCCTATCGGGACCCGGAGCACTGTGACGTACATGTCAGCGCGTGTTCTTAAGGTCCGTGACGCTGGGCATCGCTAGGTCGGCCATCTCGTAGGCCGGGTCGTGTCGCTCCAGGTGTTGTCTAATCTCCAGCCGACTGGCCGATTGTGCCCGAAAGACCGCTGACCAATGACGCCGAAGGGCCTCCAAGACATTGGTGGGATCTCTGGTGACTGCCGATTGATGGTGATGATGATTATGACGTAGATGATGGTGATGGTGATGATGCCCATGATGGTGATACCGATGATGATGATGATGATGATGATGATGATGATGATGATGGTGATGATAATGATAATGATGATGATGATGATGATGATGATGATGGTGATGATGATGATGATGATGATGATAAGGATGATAAGGATGATGATGATAATAATGATGATGATGATGACGATGATGGCGATGGTGATGATGATGACGACGACGATGATGATGATGCTGATGATGATGATGTTGTGCCCACGAGGCGGCACGGGAGCTAACGTGGAACATCTTCGGCGGACCCTTCCAACTTCTAAGAACCCAAGTGAGAGCCCACAAGTGCAAGCACCGTCTGGTCAAAGGAAACATGGCGCCCACCACGGGGTGGCCACGGCACGGCAAGCATACGAACAACAGATCCACGCATTCGGGCCTCCGATCGGCACACATGTTGCTCCGCTACCGCCAGCACGTCCTGTGGGCTAACCCCCAAGCTGCATGCCAGGACGCCAAGACGGGTGCCAACATCAACCAAATCGAGCAATCAATTATCAACCAAGAAATCAGGGTCTACCCGAGGTGGTCCTGGTCCAAGGTGTCCAGAGCTTTTCGAATCAGTTTGGAGCCCATGGAGCCCTCTGGGCCTTGTGAGGGGCGCCCTTGAAATCATCTAGACCTCCTAGGAAGTCCTTGGGAAACCTTGGGCACCTCTGGCAACACCCGAGACAATAACCAATTCAGAACGACCTCGAAGATCACTGTGGCCACTGCGGCCACAGGGGCGCCCGAGCGACGAGCCACGGGGGCCATGGCGGGCGGACACATCGGCCTTGGCGGCCACAGCACGCACAGTGGCCCAGATGTCCAACCAGCAAAGCGGTTGCCTCTTCTTCCTCCTCCTCCTCCTCCTCCTCCTCCGCCTCCTCCTCCGCCTCCTCCTCCGCCTCCTCCGCCTCCTCCGCATCCTCTTCCTCCTCCTCCTCCTCCTCCTGCTCCTTCAGGATGGCCCCGAGAGCCCGAAGAGAACGACTCCTGCCTTCCTTCGAGGCGGGACCCAGCACTTGCATCCGCCTCTCCTGGGCGGGTGCCGGCCTCCCTGGGGCCGCGTCGACGACGCCAGCGTCGGGGTGCGGCCGCTGCGGAATTTGGCGTCCCCGGAGGTTGTGCCGTCGGCGTGTGGCGTTGGTGTGGTGGCGTCGGCGTGGTCGTGGGGAGGTCGTCGGGTGCGTGGGGAGGTTTAGGGTTAAGTCGGGCCTGTCCCCCTACAGGGGGATTTTCGACGAAAAATAAAAGATACCCCGAAAATAATCAAAAAATGATCCAAAAATAATCCGGGGACTATTCTTTGGGGCATTTTTGACCTTCTTGGGGTATTTTTTATTCTTCGTCGAAAATCCCTCTGTAGGGGGACACGCCCGACGTAAGTGTGGGGCGGGGCGGGGAGGTCTTCACGTGGGGTGCGTCGTGGCGCGTCGGCGACTCGCACGCGCCGAATGGACCTGCTGCCGGGAGGCTCGTCCTCGGTCGTCGGGGGTATGGGCGCCAGGCGTTGATGAAGCCTTGTCGTCCTCCTCCTCCTCCTCCTCCTCCTCCTCCTTCTCCTCCTCCTCCTCCTCCTCATCATCACCATCACCATCACCATCACCATCACCATCACCATCACCATCACCATCACCATCATCATCATCATCATCATCATCATCATCATCATCATCATCATCATCATCATCATCATCATCATCATCATCATCATCATCATCATCATCATCATGATCATCATCAGCATCATCATCATCATCATCACCATCACCATCACCATCACCATCACCATCATCATCATCATCATCATCATCATCATCATCATCATCATCACCAGCATCACCATCATCATCATCATCGAGATCAGTATCACCATCATCACCATCACCACTATCATCATCATCATCATCATCAACAGCAACAACAGCATCATCATCATCACAATCATCAGCATTATCATAAGCAGCGTCACGATCATAATCGTCATCATCATAATCATCATCATCAGCATCATCACCAACAATCACCATCTTTATCATCATGATCATCGCCATCATCGTTTTCATCATCATCATCATCATCATCATCATCATCATCATCATCATCGTCAAAATGGACCCTCGGAGGTCGCGACCCTCTCCCGAGGCCGGTGTCTTTTTCCATCCGGAGCCGGCGGAAAATACCAGAACATCGCCGCAGTGTGTTTCCGACCGCGCGAACAGGTCGGGGACGTTCGGAATCGACTCGGACCGGGCCGGCCGGAATCCTATCACGGACCGACGGTCCAGGAGCTTCGGCTCGGCGGCGCGCCCAGGGGGGGGGGCAGAGGAGGCGGGCCTCCTCAGAAGGCTCGGGGAAGCCTTCGGCCTTCTGTGAAGCTCCCTCGGCCTTCTCCGAAGCCACACGGGGGGGCCTCTCAAAAGGCTTGTGGATGCCATGACAATGGACACTCTAACAATCCGATCGTAGACCTAAAGATGTGTTTGAAATGTGTACAGCATGTTCTAAACATGTGTCAAGCATGTCTCTAACATATTTTTAAACACAGATGTGAAACATCTTTTCGACATCTGGAGATGATTTGGCCGCATGCCTCCTCTCCATGGATCGCTTTCCACAACAACAGGCCAAGAGGGCTCCTGGAGAGGCCCCGCCGCCTTCCGCAAGGCCCGCAGCCCTCCCACCTTCCCCCCCTTCGGCGCGCCGCCGCGCAGCGGAGCGCCCTCGCGGCGAGGCGCCGCTGGTGGAGACCATCCCTGGACAAGAAGACGCCCAAGCATTGTGGATGCCATGACAATGGGCACCCTAACAGTTCCATCGTCGAATTCATGTGTGTAAAACGTCGGAGGCATGTCCTGAACATGTGTTTTTTTTTGTTGAAGAGCAGAGGTTTTTTTTACATGCTTGAAGCATGATCAACACATCTTCCAGACATCTGGACATTATTTGGCAACGTGCTTCCTCTCCGTGGATCGCCCTCCACAGCCCGAGCACCGACGAACACGTCCGAAACCCCAATCGAAGTGCACCGACGCTCCACGAGCCTCGCCGGGCGCGGCGACGGCCCTCGCCGCCGCACCTGCCGAGCCCCGCCGCGGCCAGCGCCGCGGCCGCCGCTCCGGGCAGGGCCGGCGAGGCGGGGCGCAGCGCCTTGGCGGCGTTGTGGAAGGCGATCTTCCTCGGCTTCGGGGCTCCTGGCCGGCAGGAGGGGCTGGCAGGCCGCTGTGGGGGGGGGGGGATGCCGACCTCCTCGCGCCGTGAAGGAAACGCGACGGAACATTGTCGGCTCTCTCCGACCTCCGGGGCCCTGCTTCCGGCCCCCCAGGGACCGCGGAGGAAACGGCGACGCGGCATGAAAGAGCGGCCTGGGGCCGAGGGTCGTGACCTCGTGAGAAAGTGACTACCTACCAGACCACCCCAACCCAACCCGAAGACCCGAATTTCGGGTTGGGGGGGGTATGGGTTCCACATGCGTTTTTGTCGATGTTCCCCGACCCCCCCACACTGGAAATGGAGGGCAAATGGAGGCCTTCGGGTTGGGTTGGGGTGGTTTGGTAGGTGGTGAGAAAGGCACGGCGTCGGAGGTCCAGGGTACACGGAGGGAGGTCGTTCCACCAGGCTTGGCTTCCGTGCCCCCCTCCCCTGGCCTCCCCCCCCCGTCCAGAGATGTTCGCTTGTGTTCGCTGGAGGTCCGCAACCGCGCTTGCAGCAGTTGGTGTGCGTCAGGCCCTTTCTTTTTTCGCTACAGCCTCTTCTTGCGAAACATCAGTTGGAGTCCCCCGAAGCATCCAGGCCAACCCAGGACTTGACCGTTGTTTACCCAACCAGGGCCAGTCCACCCCACCCCCGTCGAAGAGCCATGCCGCGTGCACTCTGCGGCCAGGCCTGGAGCATGTTCGGAAGCCCCGCGGTCACTCTACACTGCTTTGTTTGTCGGCAGGGACGGCGGGGGCCTGGTGTGTGCGAGACATCCAGACCTTTTCAACAAAAACAATGCCAAGCGCACGTTGCGGCAAGAGTTTGGACCCTGCGCGGGCACCCTGCGAGTTTTGTGCTCTGATATTCGACAGGGGTGATGCGGGTGCCCTTGCACGTGCGGCGCACCTAGCGGTGCTCCCAAGAAGGCGCCAGAGGGCCCCCACAAGCCCCAAGGGGCCCTGAAAAGGCTCCAAGAGGCCGTCTCACAGGGCGTCAAGAGGCCCCCCCCCCATAAAGCCCCAGGCAGAGAAAGAGGAAGACCACTCAGCACGAACCACACACACAGGCAACACGACAGGAAGCGACAAACAACACATACGAAATCGGATGCCACGCATATCCTCTGCAAGATGTGAGAAAACGAAGCATTGCACGGGCCCCCCTTCATCCCCCATTCATCTATCTCATCTCCACCACCTCGTCTCCCTCCCCTTTCCTGTTTCCGCTGGTCCTCTTTCTCGTCCTCCTCTTCCGCCGCCTCCTCCTCATAATCAACCTCCTTGGCCTTCGTCCTCCGCGAGACGACCCCCAACCTCCTTTTCCTACCCCCCATCCCGGCAAAGGGCTCCGAGAGGCAGGGTGGAAACGTCCACCTCGGACAGGTCATCGCTCAGGATCCAATAGTCCTGCTGGCGTCATGGGGAAGAGTGCCCGTTGGAAGGTCATGAGGGGGAGGAGGAAGAGGAACGGCAGCAGCAGGAGTCTGCCCTACGCGTCCGAAGCGCGCGGCAAGGCAGGAAGAAAATACAGTGCAAAAGGCGAGCGGGTCACCTCAGAGTTCAGTCCAAGATGTCGTTACAATCCTCGCCTCTTTCGGCGGGGTGCTGGGGCCCACGGACGAACAGGCTCGCCAAAGGGCCAGGCCATGCATGGTACCCTCCCTGGGGGCAGCACCACGCACGACTTTGTTCATGACGGTGCGCTGACCCGGTGCCATATGTCCAGGACAATCCACCATCAACTTATTGAGACGAACACCCCCATGCTGAACAATGTGCCCCAAGCGCCCACGAGCACGGCACCAGAGCTGACATGGCACCAGAGCATCGGATCCCACCCACCCCCCCGGACTTCTCGGCTCCCCAGGGGATAGGCAATTTACATGCTTCTGTCCCATCGCCCACCCTAACTATGAACCCACATCATCCCAGCTACACCGGTATCCCCCCTCACCCTTTGCAAAAAACACTATGCGCGCGCACTCGTTTATCAAACATCTTCCGTTCTCAAAAAGCGTTTTTGCAACAATAAACGGGACGAAGTGCACACGCGCACGTCGTCGCGCGCGCATGCCGAAATACCTCAAAAACCTAAGGTTCCGCAGGGTTTTCAAAATCGAGTGCCACGAACATATACCTATACGACCACCCTTCGGGTCATAAGGAGGTTCGGGGGGGGGGGAGGAACCAACGTCTCACTCGATCGATCTCACTATCGATCTCACTATCGATCTCACTATCGGTCTCGCTCGATCGATCTCACTCGATCGATCTCACAATCGATCTCACTCGATCTATTTCATTCGATCGATCTCACAATCGGTCTGACTATCGATCTCACAATCGACCTCGTTATCGATCTCACTATCGATCTCACAATCGCTCTCACATTCGGTCTCACTATCGATGTCACTATCGATATCACAATCGATCACACAATCAACGTCATCAGCATCATCATCATCATCAACATCATCTTCATCAACGTCATCATCATCATCATCATCATCATCATCATCAGCATCATCATCATCATCATCATCATCATCGGGAAACCGTCATCATCACTACCTCATCACCATCGTCATGAACATCACCATCACCATCATCATCATCACCATCATCATCATCATCATCATCATCATCAGCAGCATCATCGGGACACCATTATCGTCACCATCATCATCATCAACATCATCAGCATCGGGACACCATCATCACCATCGGAACACCATCATCAGCATCATCTCATCATCATCATGAACAACATCATCAACATCATCAGCATCGGGACACCATCATCATCAGCAACATCATCATCATCAACATCACCATCATCGGGGCACCATCATCATCGTCACCATCATCATCACCTCATCAGAATCCTCATCATCAACATCATCATCATCATCATCATCATCATCATCGGGGCACCATCATCGTCATCATCATCACCATCATTATCGGGACACCATTATCATCATCATCATCATCATCATCAAAAGCATCATCAACCTCATCATCATCAACATCACCATCATCATCTTCATCATCATCTCATCATCCTCTCATCACCATCATCATCATCAGGATCAACATAATCATCATCACCATCATCGGGAAACCATCATCATCAGCAGCATCAGCAGCATCGTCAACACCATCATCAGCGGGACACCATCATCATCACCAACATCACCATCATCATCATCAACATCGTCAACATCATCATCGGGACACCATCATCATCACCATCATCACCATCACCATCATCATCATCAACACCATCATCTACATCATCATCATCATCATCAACATCATCCCCTCATCATCATCGGGACACCGACGGGACACCGGCAAGACACGGGCGGGACACCGCGCGGCACCGGCCCGCGGAAAGGACAAATTTGGTCCGGCCGCGACTCAACCGGAGGCGGGACACCAACGGGACACCGCGCGGCACTGGCCCCCGGAAAGGAATCATTTGTTTTGGCCGCGCCTCAACCGGAGGAGACTTCCTTCTCGCCCGCCCACGCAACTTCGCCTCGCCCGCACGCACGGCACGCCCGAACACGAAACCGAAACCCATTTTCCGGTAGGGGGGCTCTCCTTTCCACTTCGACTCACCCCCTCACCTCCGATAAAAGACATGTGGTTTCGCAACAAGGATCTTCAAACAAAATCTGCGCCCACGCGCTTGCAGATTCTTGAGGCAATCGTGCGCTTTCCCACATGTTCATAACATGCTACCAAAGAGGCTTCTCGCGCGCTCATGACAAAATCGTCCGGACGCTCTGGCGCGCGTGCCGTCGCAAAAACCAAGCGTAAACAACGGGACGACGTGCACACGCGCGTGTCGTCGCGCGCGCATGCCGAAATCTTTCGGAAACCTTAGGTGTCGTGAGGAGTTGTAAAACAAGGGTCCTGAAAACATGCGACATAGTTTCCACATCGTCATTTGAGTCTGCCGAGCGGGCACGCCGCATGCGAACTCATGCGGACGCCCTTACGCGCGTGCTGGCGGGGCAAAATCAATGTCAAAGACAACCACGCCAGCCATTCGCACGCGTCGGCTGCGCGCGCTTGTCGAACTCTTTCCAAAACCTTTTCCTCACCGACTCGAAAACATCTTCGTCGTTATCGGCGGGCGTGATCAACATCGGCGCCGTCATGGGCCTTGCCGTCGTCGTCGTCGCCGTGATACCGCGCTCGCACAAGTCACCGACTCGCACTGAGGTGCCAGCTGAGAAGTGCCCAGCGGTAAACGCCACCGCGGCCGCGCCGGTCGGGCCACAGTAACTGGCCGCTGCGCGCGCGAGCATGCGCGGGCTAGCGCGGCCGCAGATGCACCAGCCAACGCCAAGCACCCATCGCAATCGCCGTCGCATGGGTTTTGTTAACCAAGTTGCGGGTGGGTAGGTGGGATGGTTGCGCGAGCAATGGAGTTGACAACTCACTGCGAACACTGGCGACTTGCACCACGTCGGTTGCACAACTTAGATGGCACAACATGGCCTGCATACCACGCAGTGCAGCAAACGGATTGCTTCACATAGATTCTCCTTTCTCAAAACAGAATTAGACTCTACGCCCCCCCCCCCCGGAGTTATCCCCACCCCTTTCGGGTATGTAAATCAGATGCGATTCCGACCACATGTCCATCCTAAATATGAATTCGCACTATCCCAGGGGGGCCCGTATCGCTCCCCCGGAGGTTCCTTTTTATTAGAAAATACGCGGGGACATTCTTTGTTCTAACACAAAATGTTTTTCACGAATCCATTGCAAAAAAAATGGGACGAAATGCACACGCGCGCGTCGTCGCGCGCGCATGCCGAAATCCTTTAACAATCTTGGGTTTCGGAAGGATTTCGCAATCTAGTTTCCAAAAAACATACAAAAAACAGGGTTTCGCTACACGGATGTGCTAAAAAAGCTTACGCGCGAGCTCTTGCGAAATCTTAAGAAAACCATGGGTTTTTCAAAATACTACCAAACGGGCTTCGCGCGCGCATGTCGAAATCTGTCGAACGCCCTTGCGCGTGCGCCGTCGCGAGAATCCTCTGCAGACGCGCGCGCGAGCGTCGTCGCGCGCGTAAGCCGAAATCCTTCGAAACCCACCGGTTTCGGAAGGATTTCAAAATCGTGCGTCAAAAAAAACTGCAAAAACACAAGGTTTCGCAACACGGATTTTCAACAAAAGCGTGCGCGCGCGCTCATGCGTCGTCGTCGTCGTCGACGCCGTCCTCCCTCCTCCCGCGTCGTCGTCGTCGTCGCCTACGTCGTCCTCTGTCTTTCCTAGTGTTCGTCAACGTCGTCCTCTTTGGCGTCATGGTCGTTTCCGTCGTCGTTGTCGCCGTGGTCGTCCTTCCTCCTCCTCCCTCGTCGTCGTCGTCGTCCGTCGTCGGCGTCTCGTCGTCGTCCCTCCTATTTCGTCGCCGTCGTCGTCGTCGTTGTCGTCGTCGTCTTCCTTCCTCCCTCGTCGTTGTCGTCGTCGGCGTCGCCGTCCTTCCTCCTTCTTCGTCGTTCGCGTCGTCGCCGTCCTCCCTCCTCCCTCGTCGTTGTCGTCGTTGTCGTCGTTGTCGCCGTCGTCGTCCTCCCTCCTCCCTCGTCGTCGTCTTCGTTCGCGACGTCGTCGTCGTCTTCGTCGTCGTCGGCGTCGGCGCCGTCGTCGTCTTCGTCGTCGTCGACGTCGGCGTCGTCGTCGTCGCCGTCGTCGTCATCGTCGTCGGCGTCGTCGACGTCGTCGTCATCGTCGTCGTCGTCGTCGGCGTCGGCGTCGTCGTCGTGTTCGCCGTCGTCGACGTCGACGTCGTCGTCGTCGCCGTCGTCGTCGTCGGCGTCGTCGACGTCGTCGTCGTCGGCGTCGTCGTCGTCGGCGTCGTCCTCGTCGTCGTCGTAGGTGGCGTCGTCATCGTCGTCGGTGTCGTCGTCGTCGTCTTTGTCGTCGTCGTCGAAGTCGTCGGAGTCGTCGTCGGTATCGTCGTAGTCGTTGTCGTCGGAGTCGTCGTACTAGGTCTTAAGAGGTTTTGCAAACCAAGTTGCGGATGGGTGGGTGGGACGTTTGCAAGAGCATAGGGTGTGTCAAATCGTTGGTAAAAATCAGTTGCACACATAGATCGCACCGCATAGGGTGCAACACCTAGACTGAACACCACATATTGCACAACATAGTTCGCACCACATAGATTGAACCACATCGGTTTCTCCACATGTACTGCATCATCTGTATATGAGATACGCATATATGCGAGCACACTAGAACCATAGCGCGCGCTTCGCGCGCGCTCAAGTTCAAGCTAGGCTGGATGGTCGAACTTTTGGGGAGCTCTATTCCATGACACTCCATCCCCGGCGGGGCTTCCAAGAACCACGAAGACGGCCCAAATGGCTTCCAAGACTTCTTATGGTTCACCCACGACGGCTTAAGACATGCCCAAAAGGCACTTCGGGGGTCCTTTTATTCGCCGCGGCTGGACGCAGCCGGAGGAAGCGGGAGGAGAAGGGGAGGTGAAGGGGTTCCATGGGGGAAAAGGAGAAGGAGGATGAGGAGTTGGAGAGGGTAGAGGAGGCCGCAGATGAGGAGGAACCGGAGGAGGAGGAGGAGGAGGAGGAGGAGGAAATATAATATTCCCGTTTTGGCCAGCGTAGGGAAGCTGCCAGGCGAACTAAAAACAAAAAGACATGTTGGAATCCCCATTGTTTCAAGTGCCCTCGGGGCCTTTATCGGAGCTCTTTTGGGCTTATGTGGAGCTTCTTGGGTACCTCTTGAAGCCTCCTGGGGGTCTCCTGGGGTTCACATTCCCGATCCTGGGCCGCGGTTGGGGCCCTCCCGGGCCGTCTTGGACGTCTCTTCTTCGGCGCATTTGAAGCCTATTGGGCCGTCTTGGGACGCTTTTGAAGCCTCTTGGGCCGTCTTGGGGCGATCCTCGGAGCCTCTTGGGGCGTTATGCAGCGTTGGGAAGCGAAACAGGCGGAAACGCAAAGATTGTTCAAAAACCGATGGAAAAGAAATGTTTGTTTGCTTCTTGGAGCTCTGTTGGGAGACCTTTGGAAGCCTCTGGGGTATCTAGTGGTCCTCTTGGGCCGTCTGGAGGCTGTCTTGGGCGTCTTGGACCATCTGGTGGCCTTCGGCCCATCCAGCCACCGTGCCTGGGTTGTGGATTAGAGGCCTCTTGGAAGTTCGTTTGGAATTCGTGGGAGGCCTCCCGGGGGCCTCTTGAAGGCAGTTTTGAAGGCCTCGTGGGGGCCGTTTGGGGTTCTCTTGGGGCCTCTTGTTGGGCCTCTTTGGGGCCTCGTGGGGCCTCTAGGGGGCCTCGTGGGCTCTCTTGGGGGCCTCTTGGGGCCTCCTGGTGACCTCTCGGGGCGGAAGGCTCGAATTGTCGGTTCGTGTTTCCCCTTCTTGGGCCCCTCTTCGGCGATCTTGGGCGCCTCTTGGGCCCTTGGGGCGCTCTTGGGCCGTCTTGGGACTATCTTTGCGCCGACCTGGCGCCCTCTTTGGGTGCCTCTTGGGACGTCTTGAGCTGAGTTCTGGGGCCTCATGGGCTGTCTTGGACCGTCGGAAGCACGAAAAAGCGAGAACACGAAAAACCGTGTTTTTGATGGCATCTTGGCCGTCTTGAGGCCCTCTAGGGCTGTCTTCAAGCCATGTTGGACCACTATTGAAACGCTCGTTTGCGGTCATGGGCTCTCTTGGAACGCTCTTGGGCCATCTTGGCGCCCTCTTGGCCTCCTCTCGGGCCCTCTCGTCGCCTCTGTTCCCCTCATTTGACGCGTTCTGGCGCCCCCCGACGGGCCCAAAACGGCTGGGTACCGAATCAGTGAACTCCGGGGCCCCAGGGACCATTCTTATATATATATATATACACATAGATTTCTATATATATATATTATATATATATATATATATATACATATACATATACATACATACGCACATACATACATATATTCTCCCTTTCTAAAAGAGAATATTATGCCCCCCCCCCCCCGGACTTAACGTTTCCCCCTGGGATAATATAGTGTCATACATATTATGCACTCGTCCATGCTAAATATGACATCGTACCATCCCAGGCAGGCCGGTTTCCCCCCCTCTGAGGGTCCCTTGTAAAAAAACACTGTGCGGTGACATTTTGTGTTATATCATAGCACTTTTCACGAATCCCTTGGAAAAAATATGACGAAGTGCGCACGCGCGCGTCGTCGCGCGCGCATGCCGAAATCCTTCAAAAACTTTCGGTTCCGGAGAGGTTTCAAAATTGAATTTCCAAAAAACATACAACAACACATGGTTTCGCAACACTGATTTGCTAAAAAAGCTTACGCGCGAGCACTTGCGAAATCTTAAGAAAACCATAGGTGTTCCAAGATTGTCACAAAATGCTACCAAACGGGCTTCGCGCGCGCGCATGTCGAAATCTGTCGAACGCCCTTGCGCGTGTGCCGTCGCGAGAATCCTCTGCAAAAAATGGGACGAAGTGCAGACGCGCGCGTCGTCGCGGGCGTATGCCGAAATCCTTCAAAAACCTTCGGATCCGGAAGGATTTCGAAATCGTGCGTCCAAAAAACATACAAAAACACAAGGTTTCGCAATGGTTTAATGAGCTCGTGAATGGTAGTTTTCGGTGAGCACGTTGGGGCATGGGGAGGGAGCATAGAGAGCACCGCCGCCTCGTATGCTCAAGCACGTGGGATCGCGTTTTACCCTACTGTGCCCGACGTCACGGGCCATGACGCCCGCCCCTGAGACAGGGGCGTCCTCGCCCTGGCCCCTGGGCTTCCGCATGAGGCTAAGCGGGGCGCTCGCCTGCGTGAGCTTCCTGAGCCTCATGCCGGCGCGAGGTGCCACTACATGGAGAACGGCGCTCGGAGGGGCAGCAGTCGGCATGATCACGATCCTAGGCGCCCTGACCTGCTTGGCGCGGCCGTGGCTTCCACGCCGCACAGGCCCCGCGCTGCCCGACAATGACATGCAGTCACTCAAGGACGAGCTCGAGCGGATGCGTGAGCTGACGCGGCCATCGGGCACGGCAGCAGGTGGTGACCATGGCGAAGGAGGGCCCGACGGCGAGACCGAGGGGCTGGCTGCCGCCGCACCCTTCGGGATTCCCGGCGGAGCCCCCGCCCGTCCGCCCGCCCTCGGCGCCAGCGGCGCCGCCGCCAGCGGCTATGCGCCTGTGGGGGCCAGCGCCCTCGGCGACTTGGCGGGCTGGGCGGGGGCGCCTGGGACAGCGGGTGGTGGCGAGGCCGCCCATCGTCCAACCGAGGTCGGAGCCATCAGCAAAGCGGGCGCATCCCTCGCGAAGGACTACTTGATGACCACCAGCGCCACCGCCCACGCGGACCCCTACTGGGCCACGAAGTTCTGGGACTCAGTGGCGAGACTCGAGCAGGGCGGCCGCCTCGACGCGTCCGTGGTGCACCTCTTGCGCGGGTGCGGCTACGTGGGCGCAGGCACCGCCACGGTGCCGAGGGTGGCCGACCTGGCCCGAGGGCTGGAGGCCTTGGCCTCCAGCGCAGCGCCTGCCCTCGGCGGGGCGGCGGGCGACCCGCTGGGCTTCGGAGGCTTGGCCACGGCGGGAGGAGGCAGCCAGGAGACGAGATGGGGGGCCAGCCTCCCGCCAGACATGCAGAGGGCAGGCGCGGAGATCTATCGAGCGATGAGAGCAGAAGGATGTACCTCTACACGAGATTGGTTGTCGGCTCGATATGGCGGAAGCCGCACTTCGCCCTTGTGGACCGATCTATGGACGTTGGCGTCTACCGTGGACTTTGCCGTGCGGGACTGCAAGACCGAGGATGACCTCGTGAAGTTCCTGAGTACCAACGACCTCATTGAGATCTCCCTCCGCCGCCTGGCGGCGTATATGTATGAGAGCAGGTCCGGTGACCGCGCGGGGGCGCTCCACATGCTGGGGGTATCACCTCCAGGCAGCCGGACCGACGTCGCGCCGAGCTGGCTGGTTCAGTCGGCCACTGCCCACAGCAAAGCAGAGCACCAGAGGAACGAGAGGGCGGCCGCCGACCTGAGGCGGCGGGGCGGCAAGGGCGACCAGGGCGAGAAGGACAAGACCAAGAAGGGCCCCCCGCCAGGGGGGGCCAAGAAGGCAGAGCGACAGAGGGCCGCCTCGGCTGGGACAGCAGCTACCAGCCGAGGCAGTGAGTGCAGCCGAAGGGTCCAGAGGCAGGTGCTGGACGAGACCCGCGGGCTGCGCGAGTTGCTGCACACGGCGCCTGGCGCCAAATTGTACCGGACCCCTTTGGTAGAGGCTCGTGGGCGGCCAAATAGCACGTCCAATCGCCTCCGCCAGCGTTTTCACAAGAAGTTCGCCCTGATGACTTTGGCTAACGAGTACTTGTCTGCTCTGAACGCCATGCGTCGGAGAGACTGCCGAGAGCTCACACGGGGGAGCCGCGATCAAGATCGTTTGAAAGAGATGCCCCCCCACCACCAACGAATTCAGCGACTGGCTCTACGTGAGGCAGCGCGTCTTCGAGAGGCGCGCCGGGGCTGCGGCCTGACAGGCGCCCAAGCCATCGAGAAGTTGGTGAAATCGGCAGCTCTATCATACACCGGAGCCCAGAGGCGCAAGACTGCGCGTGAGACCCTGCGAGCCGACGCTGTAGATGAGCCCCTGGATCCCCGAGCGGCGCCAATGTTGCCCGCGTTGAGTCCAGAGGAAGCGGCCTTCTACTCCGAGGAGGCCCAAGTAGTGGCGGCCCCAGAGGCCCGTTCGCATGCAATCTTTCGGGAGCTCAAGCAGCAGTACGGTTTCGTTGGAGGATCTGAGGAGGAGTACGCGAGATATTTCCTGAGGCAGGACATCGCCCCCAATCTCTGGAAAATTGGGTTTCGTGCGGACGTTCGAGCAATTGCAGGATTCTCAGTGGTGCCCAAGAAAGACCCAGCTAAACAACGTAAGATTATCATGATGGTGGCCTCGAACTATATGTTTCAAGATGCACGTCCTCGCGAGGAGCACGGACTCCAAGGCGGGGCAGCCCTTGCCAGTGTGCACGCGCCGAGCGATTTCGTCAGCGCGTCGGCCTTCGACGAGAGCAATGCTTTCACCTCGGTGGAGGTGCCTGAGTGGATGTGGGCGCGGCAAGCTGCACCCCCTATCCGGGCCGGCCTGATCTGGGCTGTTCTTCCTTGGGGCGTCCGGGAGCGGGCCAGGCCTGGAGACTGGATCTATCCTACGTGGAAACGCCTAGTCATGGGGGGCTCGCACAGCGCCCACATCCTGATAAATATTAATATGACCTGTGTGGGCCGCGCGCTCGTTCGCAGCTGCGGACTGCGGCGGGGCTACTCGGAGGAGGATTTCGACGTCAATGAGGAGGGCCAGTTTCTGGGTAAGAACGACGAGGATTGGGCCCAGGAGAGCAAAGTTAAGAAGTCCGAGGACGTAGGTAAGGGGTTCACCGTGGACGGTTGGGTTCAGAAGGTCCTAGAGGTTAAGACGTCGGGGAAGGATGTCGCTGTCGTCATGCACCTGTTCGCGAGCCCGAGGCGGCCAGGGGATCTGGAGGAGTGGCTCCACGTCTTGGGGGCCACGCGCGGCCTTGAGATCTTGGTGCTCTCGTGTGACCTCGAGCTGGACCCCAACTGGGACCTCGCCATTCCTGAAACCTTCCAGAAGTTGTGGGGCTTAGTGGCCCAGGGTTATATTGATGGGATTGTCGGAGGGCCCCCCTGCTCAACGTGGTCTCGGGCCCGCTTCGTCAAGTTGCTCGGGGGTCCGAGGCCGCTGCGTTCTCGAGGCAAGTACGTCTGGGGCCGCCCCGACTCTGAGCTCACAGAAGCCGAGAAGGGGCGAGTCCGGGAGCCCAATCTCTTGACCCTGAACTTCCTGTCTCTTTGCGAAGGAGTTTCTGCCCAGGGAGGGGTGCACATCCACGAGCATCCCGAGGACCTGGGCGAGGATCCCTACCCCTCAGCTTACAGCACGGAGGTGATGTGTGCCATGGAGGAGCCCACGTCGGCCGCCTGCGTGAGTCTTGATCAGTGCATGTACGGCGGCCTGGCTCGCAAGGCGACCACGCTGTCGGGCACGGCCGATGGGCTTTGGGAGGGGGGGTGCCGATGCGATGGAAGACACCAACACCACAGGAGCATCGGGCGCATTGCGGGGAAGGGGGGCCCGCCGGACTTCGCGACCACACGTTTGGCTACGTACCCGACGGCCTTCAGCCGCTTTCTGGCTTCTTGCCTCATACGGAGCTTCTTCAGGAAGCGCCGAGAGAGGTCAGATCCGCTCGCAGTTGCTCCTCCCCCGCGTCGCGCTGCTAGGCTTTCGCAGTGGTCGAGGCCGAGCAGTTCCCGGCACGAGCGGGGGCTCCACATACTCAACGAGACTAGCGTCAACATGAAAAACACTGTCTTGGTCAAAGGTGATGTAGGCTTTTACCTCCATATTGACGATGGCCTGGCGATGACGGATGGCCAGGACCACATAGGCTCCAAGGGGGCATCGAACGTTTTCATACATCGAGCTGCCGACGACCTAGTGGAGCTGGGTTTTAAAGTTACCGATCGCCGTGAATCAAACGAGATGGACAAGGTTGTAGGTTATGAGATCCAGCAACATCCTGCTCGACTTAGGTTACCTGCTCCGAAAGCCGCGGCCCTGTACGAGGCCATGCTCTATCTAGAACGTCGCACCTGGGTGTCTCTGGATGCCGTATCTTCATTACTGGGAGTCTGGGTTTGGGCGGCGCTGCTGGCTCGGCATTGGCTTGCAGCGCCGCAACATATCTTCCAGTATGCTAAGCAGAACGAGGGGCTCCCTGGGCGTCGAGGGCTCCGCAGATGGTGGCCCAGTGCTCTGGGAGAATGGAGGGTTACGAGGTGTGGGCTCATGGGGCTCTACGTGGGCCTGGGGGCCCCCATCTCGGAGGTGGTTCTGGCTACGGATGCTGAGGGGTCGAACGGTCTAGACTGCGGGGGCTACGGTATTGTCGCCACCGTGATGTCGGACAACGAGGCTCGCCTGCTTTGGGAAGCCGGGACTAGACCTGGATACGCTCTCGCGCGCCTGGGCCAGGAGAAGCGCGCCCTCGAGAAGGCCCCCCGCTCGTTGCACCCCAACCTCCCTGTCAATTCGGTTCCGAAGGAGATCTGGGACACGGCTCGTTCCTGGATCCCAGTCGCTGCCGGTCGGTGGAGGTGGGAGGAGCACATCACGGCAGGGGAGATAAGGGCCGTCGTTCTGGCGCTGGAGAGGTTGGTGCAAGTTCTGAGTTTCTATGGGAGTAAGGTGATATCTTTCGAGGACAACACGCCTTGCTCGTACGCCATTGCCAAGGGGAGGTTCGCTGCGGGCCCGCTCAACTTCCTTCTCCGCCGCCGATGCGCCCTGTGTGCCGCCGCAGAACTACGCCTGCTGCTGCCCTGGGTCGAGACGTGGCGGATGCCTGCTGACTGGGTCTCGCGCAGTAGGACATGGAGGGAGGCGTTAGAGCGCATCCCGCAGGATCAGGTCCAGGGCGTCCAGCAAGCCAGGGCGATCCAGAAGTGATCGATGTGCATGAGGAGGGGAGGGTTTCTGCTTCTACCGTCCTCAAGTATAAGGAGGCGGTGGTTCCTTTTGTCAAGTGGTGCGTCAGAGAGGGGGTGGGGCCGTTCACCCCTGACCAGTGGGATTAAAGAGGTTTGGGGGATCCGAGGCTGCGAGGATGGGAGGCCAGACTAAGTCCAAAATCACCCTGCTCCTCGCGGCGGTGGAGTTCCGCTTTCCGCGCATGAAGGGGGGGTTGTGTCGAGCCAGGGCGGCCCTCAAGGGCTGGGACTATGATCGCCAATCTGGTCACACCGTCCCCATGATCAGTACCGTGTGTGCCTGGATGTGTATTAATTTTTGTGCCAGGGATGTGCCGCGTCTGGGTTTCGGCATCGTGATCCAGGGCAAGTTCGGGATGAGGCCTAGTAAAATGCTGGGAGTTGAAGCAGACGACGTCACCCTTCCGGAGGACTGGGGTTATCCTGGAGGCTCGGGGCCTGTCGTCATCGGTCTGGAGATCAGGGCAATGACGAAAGCCAAGCGCCCGCAGTCTGTGTCTTTCCTGGAGGGGCTGGAGCCGGGCCTCGCAGAGGGCCCCAGGATTCTTCGTCGTCATACCCCCAAGGGCCAGCGGCTTTTCCCGTACTCCCTGGCCCAGCACCGTGCCCTCATAAAGACCGTACATGCCTGGTTCAACCTTGACGTCGGGTGGGGGCCGCACAGCCCTCGCGCCGGGTTTGCTTCGGAGTCGACCGCCCTCGGGATCCCTTTCGAGACCATCAGGGAAATTTGAAGGTAGAGGGTCGACTCCTCGCTGCGCATCTATATTGATGTGGTTCAAGCGTCACAGGTAGGTACAGCTCTACGCGCAGCAGGTTTGCAGCCAGCCCTGGACTGGGCTGCTCGCTACTGGTACCCTACGTTCCGCCAGGCTTTCGATGGTTGGGTCCAGGACGCCCAGCATCAAGGCCGCGCTCCGCAAGGGCGCTGCCGCGCAGGCCAAGGGCGAGGGCGCGGAGTCGGGCTCGGAGGTGGGCTCGCGGCTGGAGGTGGGCAGCCCGGGAGCCAGCTCGGCGAGGGCGCCCGCAGCGCCGATGCAGAACCGCGCGGACACGCCACCTCCTCGGACCCCAGGGGGCCTGGGCATGGGTGGGGCCTACTACCCTCCAGTGCCGCCGTGGGGAACTACCGCGCCGCCACCGATCCCGGAGGTGCCGCCGCTGCCGCCAGCCACGCCCAAGGTCAGTGCGAAGATGCAGGCGGCAGCGGGCAAGCCTCTTGCCAAATCGCTTAAGGCGGGCAAGGGCGGCCAGCTACAGTGGGCGATGAAGTGCGCGCCGTCAGGACCTCTTCCGGGCAAGCTCGCGCGGGCCGCCATGCTGCTGAGCATCCTCCCCGCCAGCCTCTTCCCCAACGCCGCCAGGGGCCTCATCGTCATGACGGACGTGGCGGAGGAGGTGGGATCCGCGGCGGGAAGGATCGTGACTGCAGGAGCGAATGTGAGCACGAGCGCAGCGAAGCTCGTGTCGGCAGTGACGGATGGGTCGACCGGCCTGGTCGAGGCGGCTCGGCGCGGCGTCGACCTGCTGGACGTCCAGGAGCTGGGCAGCACCGGCAGGTTCTTCGTCGAGAATGAAGACGACTGGCCCGCCTTCCTCCAAGAGCCGGAGGTCCAGCAGGTACTGCAGCTCGAGCCGGAGTTTTCTGATGAACTGGAGCGCCTTTTGCTCTTCTCTTCGGCCACTAGGCCGAGAGGCGAATTCACACACTGTGCTTTCCGTTCTCCTAAGAGTTACCAGTCCGTGAGTTGTTAGGTCCGCTGGCTTCCCAGCGGCCACGTCGGGATCGCCTGGAGGGTGGTCACGATCCGCTTTCGTCCGCTGCGGGCGAACCCAGTGTGGGGGCTGCTCGGCATGGGTGAGACTGCCGAGGCGCCAGCCATGGCCGAGCAGCTCAAGGTTTTGGCGGATTCGTCCTTTCCCGCGCCTGAGCTAGATCTCGGCCCCGAGATGCTCCGTGGCACTCCCGCCCTCCCTGGAGGTTCCGCTCGCAGGCTCGTCCGACGTGTGCGCCGCGCAGTGGCGCGGGTCCTTCAGTTTCTTTTCCCTTTCAGCAGGCGCGAGCAGCCGCGCCTCCTGGAGACAGACCGCACAGCGAATACGGGCGACGGGTACTCGTTGAATGGCACTGGAATGGTTTCGGCTGGACAGGTGCCGCTCGCAGATGCGGGTGGTGGTGAGCGTTCTCGAGCCAGCCAGCCCAGCAGTCCACTCCATTTGAAGCATTCGAGTTTCAGTTTCAAGAGAGTGGAGATTTGGAGGCCCCTGCATCAGATGCAGGGGCCAGGCTAGACACACGTGCAAGAAGAGTGTTGTTTGGTAACACCTGAGCGGCAGCAAGAAAGTGCATCCCCGTCAGTGATAACCTGTCCTAGGGTGGGCCCCGACAATAGTGCTGAAATGGTTTAATGAGCTCGTGAATGGTAGTTTTCGGTGAGCACGTTGGGGCATGGGGAGGGAGCATAGAGAGCACCGCCGCCTCGTATGCTCAAGCACGCCCCTCCCGTGTCGCCGAGCGCAGCCTGACCCTTTTTCTGTTTTCCCTGCTCCCGTCTCCTCGTCCTCCCTAGCGTTCTTGAGCCAGCCAGCCCAGCAGTCCACTCCATTTGAAGCATTCGAGTTTCAGTTTCAGGAGAGTGGAGATTTGGAGGCCCCTGCATCAGATGCAGGGGCCAGGCTAGACACACGTGCAAGAAGAGTGTTGTTTGGTAACACCTGAGCGGCAGCAAAAAGTGTATCCCCGTCAGTGATAACCTGTCCTAGGGTGGGCCCCGACAATAGTGCTGAAACACGGGTTTTCAACAAAAGTGTGCGCGCGCGCTCTTGCGTCGTCGTCGTCGTCCTCCCTCCTCCCTCGTCGTCGTCGTCGTCGTCGCCGTCGTCGTCTTCTGTCTTTCCTCGTCGTCGTCGTCGTCTGGCGTCGTCGTCGCTTCCGTCGTCGTTGTCGCCGTGGTCGTCCTTCCTCCCTCGTTGTCTTCGTCGGCGTCTCGTCGTTGTCCCTCCTATTTCGTCGCCGTCGTCGTCGTCGTCGTCGTCGTCGTGGTCTTCACTCCTCCCTCGTCGTTATCCTCCCTCGTCGTCGTCGTCGTCCGTCGTCGGCGTCTCGTCGTCGTCCCTCCTATTTCGTCGCCGTCGTCGTCGTCTTCGTCGTCGTTGTCGTCGTCGTCGTCCTCCCTCTTCCCTCGTCGTTGTCGTCGTCGGCGTCGCCGTCCTTCCTCCTTCTTCGTCGTTGGCGTCGTCGCCGTCTTCCCTCCTCCATCGTCGTTGTCGTCGTTGTCGCCGTCGTCGTTATCTCCTCCCTCGTCGTCGTCTCCGTTGGCGACGTCGTCGTCGTCTTCGTCGTCGTCGTCGTCGGCGTCGTTGTCGTCGTCGTCGTCGTCGTGTCGTCGTCGTCGTTGTCGTCGTCGAAAACATTGGAGACGTCGTCGGTGTCGTCGCAGTCGGTGTCGGCGGCGCCGTCGTCGTCGATGTCGCTGTCGTCGTCGGCGTCGGTGTCGTGGCCAAGTGCCATGTGGTACCTACCGTCACGGTCTTGTCTGAAGAGGTCTTGCGACCTAGTTGCGGGTGGGAGGGTGGGATGTTTGCACGAGCAGTGGAGAGGACAGCTTCAAGACGGTCAAGATTAATTGCACAACATAGATCGCACCACTTATACGGAATAACAGAGTTTGCACCACCTAGATTGCACCACCTAGGTTGCCCCACATATCTTGCGCAACCCATGCTACTAGAAGCTCACTGTTTGAGCCCCCGCTGGCCAGCATGCTCCTATGGCATTTGCTTCTACCTGGCCTTCCGACGGGCCAGGAGTCTCCCAAGATCGCCCAAGGGGCCTCCAAGATGGCTCCGCGATGGCCCGAGAGGCCCCCGAGAGGGTCCCGAGAGGGTCCCAAGAGGGCCCCAAGGCGGCCCCAGAGACGCCCGAGATGGCCTCCGACGCGGATCTGCCGCGCCCCAGGGGGAGCCCCGGAGGGCCGCAAGACGTCTCCGAGACGGCTCAATCTGCACACAAGGCGGCCCGAGATGGCCTGAAGATGGCCCAGGACGGCCCAAGATGCTCTCAAGAGGCCTCCGACACGGCCCAAGAGGCCTCCAAGATGTCCCGAAGGAAGGGCCGAAGAGGCCCTATCATTGATCTTCCAGTGGTGTTTGATGGATTGTGAATCGCCAAAGAAGCCTCCAAGATGGCCCTAGGACGGCCCAAGAGGCTCCCAAGACGGCCTCCAAGATGGCTCTGAGACGGCCCAAGAGACTTGCAAGGCTCCCAAGGTGACCTGAAGCGCCCCAGGAGGGCCCCAAGACCGCCCAGGGAGGCTCCCAAGACGGCTTCTGACCTCGTCAAACGGGTCAGGAACGCCCTAGGACGGCCTAAGAGGACCCCAAGAAGCTTCCAAAGGCCCCTCAGAGGCCCCAGGAGGCCCTCAAGAGACTTCCAACAGGCTCCCAGGAAGCTCCCAGGAGGCCCCAAGACTGACCCAAGAAACTTTCGAGAGATCTCGCCATCCTTCACCACATTCTTCTTTTTCCCTCACTTTTCCCGGCTGGATCTTAAAAGGCAGCGGGCGGCGATTCGCCGTAGGCGTCTTCGATAGATAGAGGAAGAAGCGGGAAGACTCTGGATATCGACGCTCTTCGCTCTCCGGGGCCTTCTGGGGGGGGCTCGCGGCTGCGGCCGTGGCCATCTCGAAACTCGTGGTGGGAGCGCGCTGCCGGGCGACTAAACCGCCCAATGAGGCAACCAAGACTGCCCAGAGAGGTCCCAAAGACGGCCTCCGAAGGCCAAGAGGCCCCTTCGAGGCTCCCAGAAGCCCCCAAAGACCATACGAGGCAACAAAGAGGCCGCAGGAGGCCCCCAGGAGGCCCCAGGAGGCCCCAGGAGGGCCCCCCAGGGCCCCACAAAGGCACCAAAGAGGCTCTCAGGAAGCCACAAGACAGCCTCAAGAGGCATCCGTTTCCTCCTCCTCCTGCTCCCCCTCCTCCTCCTCCTCCTCCTCCTCCTCCTCCTCCTTGTGCTTCCTCTCATCCTCCTGGGTCTTTTTTTCCAATGTGCCAGGTGCTCCCCCAACGGGTTTCACGACGGCTGGGGGGAACACATGGTCCACCAGACTGGCCCGACTTTGATCCAACGTTTGCCCACACGGGCGTTTCTAAAGTGCAAGGGGGCGGAGGTGGCTCGCCATACTCTGCACAAAGACAGACCGTCGGAAGTCCGCGCGGATCTCTTGGACCCTCCTCCCTGGCGATCCAGCGCCGGCACAAGAGATCCGAGCGGCTGGCCGAAAACCCACTGTTGTGCAGATGCAGTCGGCCTGGACTGGACGGGACACGCGAGAGGACACGAGACCCTCCCGAGGACCACATCGCCATAGGAAAGTAAGAAGGCACGTGTCGCGACGGTGGGCGGACAAAAAGTGTCCACACTTGTCGCGCCAAGACAACTCGTCGTCAAATCACGTCGAACGAAAATGTATACCCCCTTCCCCCCAACTCAAAGTTGGCGGGGTTAGGCGGCAGGCCGCGCGCCAGGGACAAAATGTGGACACTTCAACTTTGGGTTTTGGGGGGGAGGGGTGCGAGGCAAGTGCATCATGCTGTTGCGGTTGTTATCACGTCGCAGTGTCTTGCCGCCCTGGGTGTGGACACTTTTTGTCCGGGCACCGGAGGCACAGGACACAAGGGTACCCTTGAGCTAGCAGGGTCGACCTGCTACTCCGGGCGGACTGTACTCCTCCTGCGGCGCAGAAGGACGCAGCAGCACCAGGCGACCCCGCCCCCCCCTGGGAGGCGCCCGCCCGAGCCGAACATACCGCGCACTCCTATTACAGCACATGGTGAATTACCCGGGCGGTACAGTCGGGGCGTTGGCCCAAGGAACCCTACATAAGGAACGAGGCCCCTTCTATTGAGGGATGAAAAAGCGACCCTACCCTGGATTACAAGTGCGTGGTCTGTAAACCTCCTGGGAAGCCCCAAAGCCTAGAGCCGCCAGGACGCGGCACATCACGCAGGGTTTACCCTGTCAGCCCACAGGAGGTTCAGAGCACAGCGACTCGTAAACCAGGGTAGGGGCGTTTTTTCTGCCCTTGATTCTATCCACAAGTTGAACTTCGATTTCCCATCGACAGCCAAAGGAAAAAGCCCAAGGCACATTGTGGAGCAGTCAAGGAACACGGAGCCCCGGAGCCCCTCCCCAACAAAAGGGTTCCTTCTTCAGCGCCCCGACTGTAGGGCCAGAAAGACCCCGCCACCGAGCTCGCACCAGAGGATTCATGAGCGCGCGCGTCGCCTCTGGAGGGCCGACGCACGCTTGGCAGCAGTGTGATTGGGCGATGCCGACCCTCTTCGAGGAAGGCATGGGGCCGCCTGGGCCCGGTTCCAGCCGCTGCCGTGCCGTGCCGACGAGGCACCGCAGGGGTGGCCGTGCTCCAGGCTCCCTCATCGTCCCCGTCGGACTCGCAGCGTCCCACTCGAGGTGGCGCAAGCAGCACACGGATGCGCGCAGCAAGATCAGGAGCACAGCCTGGCCCTGATTGATTCTGGAGAAGCGCCACTGGTCATGACCGTGTGCGTGAGTTCATGTGCACTCCCGCCAGCCCCTCAGGGTGCAGGTGGTTTAGAGCGCTTCCTCTTCCACCCTTCTGGCTTCCCCTTCGGGGAAAGGGAGCGTCCCCACCCCCTCTCAAATGCCCCTGGGTCTGGACGGAGGGTTTCGCGAGGCGCTTGAGCGTGCAATATGGCCCAAGACGGCTCCAAGAGTGCCCCAGAGAGACCAACGTGGTCTTCAAGAAGGCATACGATAATCGAAGATGGCGCAACATTCTCCAAGAAGCCCCAAGACCGCTCCCAAACTGCTCGACTGAGCACGGAGCCTCCCAAAGGCACCCCCGAGAGGTCAACATCCTTCCAAGCCTCAGGAAACACAATGATCTGTGCATGCTCGCCTTTTCGCGTCCGGTGGGCTGTGGAAGCCTCAAGGTGGCTCCAAGAGGGCCCACACGAGCCCCACGGGTGGGGGCTCTAGAGGGGCGCAGCGAATTGAGACCCCCCCCTTCGCTCGACGCCAACAGCAACCACTGCTTTTACAGGATTTCGGCATCTCGGGGGCAGCACTGGGAGGATGCTGGGCCAAAATAGCTCCAAGATGGTCTCAGAGAGCCCACGATGGCCTCCAGGATGGCCCAAGACATCCCAAGATGGCTCAAAATGGCCACCTCTATATCTCGAAGCGGCCCTAAGACCGCCCCAAGACGGCCCGCCACGTAGTCTCCCAGTCTCCCATGCCCACAAGTGGCAAAACTCCGTCGCAAACATACGGACAGCACATGATTTTCGCTGTGTCGCTTGAAATGGCGGTCTGGGGCCTCAAGATGGCTCCAAGGTGGCCCAGGAAGCTCCAAGAGAGGCCCAAGAGGGCACCAGGACGGCTCCAAGAGCGCCCAAGAGCCCCCCCAGAGCGCACCAAGAGGCGACGTTGGTGCTCCAGGGGGCGGGGCTGATTGGCCACCCCATCTTCTTTGATCGACCTCTTCCAAAATGGCACCAAGAGGGCGCCTCAGGCCTCCAAGAGGACCCAGACGGAGCCCCAAGAGCGCTCCAATTGAGCTCCAATCGGGGATGGACAGACCTCCCTTTAGTACAACGTGGTTTAGTGAAAACGACCTCGGGCCCAAACGTGGCGGGCGCAAGCCTGGAAAATAACGGCCGCGGCGCCCTCCCGAGAACCGAAAAAGGACAATTCACTAATCGACGTGTCAGGGTAGGAGGTCTGTCCACCCCCGATCCAAAGGCCTCCAGCGTGGCCCCAAGCACGTAAGCTGCCAGCAGGCTCCGATACCGCAAGGTCCGCACGAGCGTTATGGCTGACTCCTGGGCCTGGGGCTGATCCCGGTCGTCGGTTTGGCAGATCCCCCCACATTCTTATTTCACTGCGTGCTCCCACACTTCCCTTATCGATGCAACTCGCCTGAGCTGGTGGGAAGATGCGAAGCGGCAAGAGCGTCGTCGGTCAGGAGGTACACTTTTTCTTCGCCATCAGAAGACCAGGCCGGCCACCCAACGTTGGGATGGCGAACGAGATTGAAAACGGACGACGGAGGCAGCTGAGCTTTGAGAGGGCGCGCCTGTGGTACACTCCTATAGGGGGGGGTCTCCCCTTAGCGATCCCCCCACTCCCTGGACCTCCCGCGCTGGAAGCCCCTCCCCCCCCCCCCTCCTTTTTCATCCGCCCCTCGGAAGCTACCCCCTTAACCCCCCCTTTCACGCTCCAGAAGCCCCCCCCCCCCGCCCTTCCCCTCCTTGGTCCAAGAAGGGGGGGGGGGCTTCACCCCCCCTGACCTCCCCTGCGGGAAGCACCCCCCTCCTCATTTTTGCCCGCCCCGCGGAAGCAACCTCCCCCCTCCCCCCATGTTGTTGCGCTCCGGAAGCTAGCCCCCCCCCTCCCTCTCCAAAGTGGGGGGGGGCCTAGCTACCCCTCCGCCCCTTCCCCTCTTTCTTGTGGTCTACATGTGAGGGGGGCTTGGACCCCCCCGCCCCTTTGGCTAAGGGAAGTAGCGCCGACGACCACAAGAGCGCCGCAAAAAAAAACAGAGCGCAGAAAAGAAGCGAAAACCAGAGGCGCACCGGAAACCGAAGAAACACCGAAAACCGAAAGGCGCCGAAAACTGAATGTGCGCAGAAAACCGAAAGGGCGCCGAAAACCAAAGGAACGCCGAAAACCAAAGGCGCGCCGAAAACCAAAGGGGAGCCGAAAACCAGAAGGGCGCCGATAACCGAAAGGGAGCCGAAAACCAAAGGAGCGCCAGACACAGAAAGAGCGCCGAACAGCAAAGGCGCCGAAAACCAAAAGGCGCCGAACACCGACAAAGCGCCGAACACCAAGAGGCGCCGAAAACCCCCCCAACAGAAAACACGGAAACTGGCGGGGCGCCGAAAACCAAAGAGGCGCCGACAACCAAAAGAGCGCCGACAACCAAGGGGCGCCGAAAACCACAAGGGCGCCGAAAACCAAAGAGCAGCGAAACCCACAAGGGCGCCAAAAACCGAAGGGTCGCCGAACTTGGAATGGACGCCGTAAACCAATTGGGCGCCGACAACCAGAGCGTCGCCAAACACCAAAAGGGCGCCGAAAACCGAAACGGTGCCAAAAACCAAAGGCGCGCCGAAAACTCCAAAGGAGTTATCTGTGAAGCGTGCCGTCCTTGAGGGATGGCAGCGACAAATGCTGAGACCCGGGTGTCCGGGCAGGGAGTCCATAAGCAGCTCATGTGGCAGCCTGTCAGGTGCCCTCCACACAAGATGGTAAACTTCGTCATGCCATAACAGCGCGGCTTCTGTGGAAGCTGGAGGCAGTATTTTGGCTCGTTGTCGCGTGCGGCCGCCCGTGCTCACTGTGCAGTGCCAGAGGTAACCCTGCACCGAGACAGCGGCACTGGGGTCTCGGCGTTCTGACACTCCGCGCAAGCCGAGGGAGGTCCAGCACGATCTAGTAGTGGGAGCGCACCAGAGCCAGAGCCAGCCCACCTGCAGCTCGCCAGATATACAGTGGGGGCGTTGACCTAAGGAACCCTAAATAAGGAACGGGGCCCCTTTCTCCCATAAGTTGAACTTCGATTTCCCGTGGAAAACCTCAGGAAAACAGAAGGCAAACTGTAGAACAACCAAGGAACACTGAGCCCCTCCCCAACGAAAAGAGTTCCTTCTGCAGGGCCCCGGCTGTAGTGTCATCCCAGTGTCGTGGGGTGGGATCCTGCGGCTGCCGCTGCGGCTCGCGGGGCCCTCACGAACAGACCCTTCGTCGGGTGCAGGATGGTGCTGAAGGTTGCTGGTTGGCTTGCGCGCACGTGGGCCCCCGCCACGCACCATGGCGGCGACACCAGGGTACAGTCGGGGCGTTGCCCTAAGGAACCCTAAATAGGCTTCCCTCCTACCGCAAGTGTTTTTCTCCGGCACTCAGGGATTGTGCAATGGCGAAGCCGATCTAAAAAAGCGCACCGAACCGGAGACGGGCTCGGACGAGGCTCCACGGCTCCTGGAGGCGCGGGGAGGCGGGCGGGTGACGGCTGAGGCCATTGCTCCCGTCCTGAAGCCTACGAGTCAGGCTTCCCTCCTACCGCAAGTGTTTTCTCCGGCACTCAGGGATTGTGCAATGGCGAAGCCGATCTAAAAAAACGCACCGAACCGGAGACGGGCTCGGACGAGGCTCCACGGCTCCTGACCCAAACCTCCACACAGCTCGAAAACAGCACGAGGGGAGATCGGGGCAGACGATCCCCGGGCAGTGAGAAGAGCAGCACTCAGATTTTGCCACGCTCGGGCCACGCCGACGCTACAGAGGCGGTGGCGCGAGCGAGCAGGCCGGGCAGAGCGGCGGCAAACCTGCCCACAAGCTCACGCGAGGCCTGCGTCAGGTTCGGCACGAACGCGACGGCAGCGACCTCCTGGATGTAGATCTCCATGGACTTCAGCTGCCTCCACCTGCCGCGCCACTGCGTACGCGGCAGGTCCTCGCTCTGCTGGAAGAAGAAAGTGGCGCCTCCCCCACGGTGCGACGCCGGCGTCAGGCCGTGCGCTTCCGTGGCCGCGATGCCGAAGAACTGCACGAGGGCGTCGTGGCACCTCCGGAAGTGCTGGTAGGTGCCCCTGAAGACCTTCTCCCCGCGCGGCCGCCCGACGGCCAGGCGCTCCAGCAGCCTGACCAGCGCCACCTCGTCACACCTGGCGTGCTCCATGCGCGCCACCGCCCAGCGAGCCTTAGGCTCGCGCGCCTTCACGTAGCACACCTCGGACTCGGACATCAGCTGGGATGGCAGCAGCAGGTCCGAGTAGCTCAGGCCGTGCGCCTCGCCTGGGCGCAGCATGCACGTGAACGCCAGGAAGATCAGGACGGCCATGTCGATCCACTGCCAGCTGAGCGCCAGCGCCACCAGCGCCCGCAGCACCGGCAGAGGCGTGGGATACCGGTGGCGCGTCGGCACCGCGAACTGCCACGCCGCCGACACGTCCCACGCCGCGCCCATGTGCCTGCGCAGGGACCGCTCGGTGTCCACGATCGCGTTGATGGTCTCCGTGTAGTGCTTCAGGCTGCGGCCCCGCGAGTAGAGCACCTGCCCGTACGAGGCGACGATGCTGGAGACCACCCGCAGCAGCTGCACCACCAGCTCGGCCACGGAGCAGCCGCCGTCCAGCGCCATCAGCCACGTCTCGAACTGTTGCAGGAGGAGCCGGCGCATCTGCGCGGTCTTGGTGCCGGTCTGAGGCCGCAGGCGCAGGTCCACCGCGGGCCGCGGCGCCGGAGGTTCGCCAGCCACGCGCGCGCCTCCCGTCATCATGACAAGGCTGAGCCAGACCACGGCGAGCGTCCTCCCAGGGCCCTCGCCTGGGTAGCCGAGCGTGCTGTCGAAGTCCTTCAGCGTCCACAGCTGCACCAGCTTCAGCGCCATGCGACACCACTCCGACTCCGTACGCCGCTGCCGGGGCACCCGCGTCCACTGGTCGAGGCCGCCCAGGTCCCCCGCCGCCGCCGAGCTCCACCAGGGCGGGCGTGCGGCCGAGGGCGGCGCTATCCCTCGGCCCCGCGACGGGCCGTCGGCGGGGATCAGGCGCGCGGGTGCGAAGTCGTACCCCGGGTACACGTCGAAGCCCAGGACGTCGGGGAGGCCTACCTTCAGGTCGTCGTTGAGCGCATGCGATGCCGAACGGCCCTTGGCACAGGCGCCCAGCGCGACGGTCGAGTCCAGCAGAAACGGCTGCCTGGTCCCGGGCTGCTCCCGCGCGGCCTTCCCGCGCGCCCTCAAGTGCGCGCGCACCTCCAGCCTGTTGATGTGCGTCACCGGCGGGCACGGCTCGCAAGTGAAGGCCCTCCAGCGGCAGCAGCGGATCAAGTCGTTGACGAACGGCTGCTCCAGCCGCCCCGCCGTAGCCTCCTGCGCCGGCTCCACCCCCACCAGGGGCGCCTCGGTGGCCAGCTGCGCGCGGGTCAGCTCCGCCCACTCGCCGCACAGCCTGGCCGAGTAGGCAGCCGCAGGGGCGGTGCGGGCGGCTCCCACCAGCGGGCTGCGGTGGGCCTTCCGCCCGTGAACGCATGGGCGGGCCAACGGCATCAAGAAGTCGCAGTGCACCAGGCCCAGCTTGGTCGGTTTCTGAAACGGGGCCCCGAACGAGCAGGCCGCGAAGACCAGCATGCCACAGCCCGGCTTCGCGAACAGCGCCATCACCTGCTGCACGTACCATGTGTAGGCCCAAGCAGGGTGCTCCAGGGACCCGTGCCTGCGGTAGCGCCGCGCCGTCCACAGGATGAGCAGGCACCTGAAAAGCAGGACGGTGCCCAGGAGCGTGTCCTCGTCGCTGGGGTCCAGGCCTAGCGGCTGGGTGCGCGAGCGAAGTCTGGGCTGCCGAGCCAACGAGAAGGTCCTGCACGGCGGGGCGCAATGCACGTAGGCGACCCGGCCGTTGATGATCAGGAACAGGATCCACTCCACGATGCGGATGGAGCGTAAGTCCCATATCGGGTGCGTCTTGGGGTCGATCCTGGGCCCCACCCGCAGGCCAGCCGCTGCGTGCGCCCGAGACCAAGGGGCGTCGCGCCCGCTGCACACCTCCAGCACATCGAAGACCTCGAGGAGGTGCCAGCGCGGCACCTTCACGCCAGGCCGCAGCTCCTCGTCGATATCCTGCAGCCACGCTCTGTCCTCCAGGCGCTTGTGCGCGCGGATGTAGGCCACCTCCTTACTGTTCAGCTGCGTGTACCACCCGCGCTGGTCGCGATGCCGCCAGATCTCGCGCACGATGGGCTGCGCCACGTCCGCCACGACCGACGCCATGCAGAGATGCGACGCGTCGCTGCACACGACCCTGCTCGCGACCTGGGCCTTGAGGTTGGTGACGAACGTGGGTGCCAGCATGGACAGCAACATCAGCTCCTGCCTGGCGCCAGCGCCGAGCTCGAAGACGTCGTCGTCGCGCGGCACCTCCGGCAGTGAGCGAAACACCTCGTCCAGCAAGCACATAGCAGGACGACGAAAGCCCACCACATGCACCCAGCTAGCCACCGTCCTCCTGAGCAGGGCTCCCGACACGAGGCCGTGGGCAGCGATGCCAGAGGACAAAAGCGCCAGGCCAGCCCGGCGCAGCCTTTCCGCCCCGATATGCCCTGAAGACAGCAGCTCGGCGCCCAGCGCGAAGCCCGCCGAGGCCCCCGCCACGCGCTTGTCGTCCGCCGCCACGAGGCCCTCCTTCGCATACTGCGCGCGGGCGCCGTCGAAGGACTGCACCAGCGCAGCCGGCAAGCGCCGCGAGCCACGCACCCGCTGTCCCAGGCCGATGTGGTCGTCGATCTGCAGCAGCTCCGCGTGCGGGCCGCGCGGGAAAGGCCTGTGGTGTTGCACACGAACAGCGTCCGCCAGCGAGCCGCCAGCCTGCAGCACCGCCTCGTGCGCGCCCTGGGCGAAGTCGATCGCGTTCAGGTCCCCCATGAGCAGGCTCGCCACGCACACCACGCAGTACTCGCCCAGCTCGGAGCCGCGCGCCGCGAACGCCCGCGTGTGCCTCAGCATGTGGGTGGGCACCTTCCGCCCCAGGATGTTCGTGCGTGCCTTGGCGGGCGTCGCGTCGAAGGAGGGGTAGAAGTCGGAGACGTCCTCGGCGAACAGCACGGGCACGCAACCGTCGTCCAGCTCGTAGTCGCACAGCGCGTGCGCTGACACCAGGCGCTGACTACCCGACTGGAGGGGATGCTCGGCAGCGTTCCTGATACGGCGATCCCAGACGATCCGGTCCCGCTGCTGGTCCCGATAAACGGGTATGAGCTTGCACGCCTGGTCCATGTCCACCTCCTCGGGCTTCGCCAAGTACAGCTTGTGGGAGCGGTCCAGGTCGGTCGCGAAAGCGACGATCTCGGTCATACTGCCAGTCTGCCTCATAGTCTTCAGCCCGTGGTCCAGCGGCCGGGCCCTCTCGATCATCGCGGGGTCCAGGTAGGCGGCCGCCTCGAAAACCGGCAGGTGATAGACGGGGTCGAAGTGGGCCTCCTGCTTGCAGAAGGTCGCGCGGCTGGCCACGAAGGGCGCCACCGCAAGCGGGGGCGGAGCTCGCACCTGCTGCCCGGGGGCGGCTCCGCGAAGTTGCATAGCGAATTGCAGAAGCGAGTGTAGCTTCATCTTGCCGCGGCCGCTCATGTCGTAGGGCGTGCGGCCCAACTGCTTGGCAAGGGCCAGGAGGTGGGGGACCCGCTCCCGCTGCACCTCCGCCAAGCCCATCCCCGTCCTGCACGATGCCGGGCACCAGCGCTGCGAGCCAAGCGCCAGGAAAGAGCACGCGACCACCATCAGGTTGACCTGCAGCTTGGCCACTTGCAACTTCTTCCAACGCTCCCTGCAGCGCGGGCTGGTGTACGGAGGGGTGCCGATGGTCCACGGGTAGGGCGGCGCCATCGGGAACCACTTCAAGCAGGTACGCGTCGGGGAAACCGACGGGGCACCGGAGAACTGCATGCACGAATACAAAAAGTAGCCCAGCCTGGTCCTGGACCTGAGGAGGCGGCGCACCATGCCGATCTGCGCCCGCGGGACCCCGGCCTCGAGGTCCGCCAGCAAGCCGGCCTCGCCGGCTACGCCCCCTCCTTGGCGCCGCCTCCGCGCCCGCCCTTGGGCGCGCCCTTCGGCGGCTTGGTCTCCTCGTCGTCCCTCTTGCCGCCCCCGCGGTCGTCGTTGAACTTCTTCCTGATCTCCGCCAGGGACGCGGCGTCCTTCGTGTAGGCCATCGCCGCCGTCGACCACGTAGCGTCCGCCAGGTACCCGAACGGCCGCAGGCTGTCGACGCTCCCGCCCGTGCCGGCCGTCATCTGCGCCCACGGGGGCTCCGGCAGATGCGTGAGGAGCCACGCGAGCTGCCAGCGCCCGTTGTCCCGCTGGGCCTGCTCCAGCGCCGTCAACAGCAGCAGGATGAGCGCCTCCGCCATCTCGTGTTGGCCCCGTGCCATGAGGTCGGCCACTCGCGCGATGCCGAACCCGAGGTAGGCGGCCGTCCTGTTGCCCCGATTGATCGTCCCGGTGCGCACCACGAACTCCACCATGCTGCGCACCCTCGGGTCGGGGTCGTCCGAGGTCCCCGCCAGCGCCAGCTCCGCGTTCCCCCTGATGATTGACGTCCAGGCCGTCGGCCGCGCCTGCAGGTCGCGCCGCAGCATCTCCATGCTGGCGGCGCCGCGGGCCCCGGGCATCTTGCCAGCAGCGGCGGACCCATCGTCGAGGCCCGGCTGCAGAAGCCCGGCCAGCGCGGCGGGCGCGGCGCCAGCAGGCATCCGCTGCAGCTCTGCCACGGCAGCCCAGTGCGCCGCCAGCTCGGCCGGCGACGCGCCCGCGGGCGGCGGCGCCGCGGCGGCGGCTGCTCCTGCCGGCGCGCCAGCGGGTGCTGCAACGCCGGCCTGGCACCACGCCACGATGCCCTCCGGCGACCTGCGCACCTCGCCCTCCGAGACGTCGGCAAACGGGACGCCGTGGTGGCGGGCGAAGTTGGCCCTGGCCTGCACCACCTGCGCCGCGTTGAGGGGGAAGCCCGTTCCTGCCGCCGGCGCAGCTGCCGGGCCCGCGGCCCTCGCAAGGGCGGCGGAACCTCCGCCGCTCGCCGGGACCCCAGCTGGCGGGGCGCCAGCCACGCCGATCGGCTGCCCGAAGCGCGCCAGCGGTGGAGCCCCCGCCGTGTGCAGGGCCCAGTCCACGGCGGCGCGATCGGCGGCGGCACCTCGCGACGGCCCCAGCACCTGCGGATGCGTCGGGCCAGCGGGCGCGGCGGCACTGGGCGGCGGCGCCTCGAAAGGCGGCGGCAGGGGGGGCTCGCCACTGCCCGCGCTCTCCAGCGCCGCAACGCGCCGCAGCACCTCCTGGTTGGACTCCGCCAGCCGCTCCAAGGTCGCGGCCAGCGAGGCGACGGTGGTGCGACCCTGGCCCGCTGCCGCTCGCGAGCGGGCGGGGCCACGACGGCCCTCGGGGAGGCCGCCCGACTCCTCGTCGGCCGAGTCGCCCAGCTCGAACGCGCCCCCGGCGTTGCCGCGCCCGCCTCGCCCGCGGCCGCCACCAGCGGCCGGGCGCCCGGGCGCCGGGGCCTGCCTGCGTGCGGCGGCGACGGCGGCGTGCTGCAGGCGGGCGGCCTGCGGGCCCGCGGCGTCGCCAGCTCCGACGGCGGCCGCCCGCGGCGGCGAAGGAGGTGGCGGGTGCCAGGGCTCCCAGGGGCCTTCCGCGGCGCCCGCGGCGGAGCCGCCCGGAGGCGGGGTCGCGACGCGCGGCAGTGCCTGCCCGTCGGGCCCGACCAGCTGATCCTCGTCGCCCGGCTCGGGCTCGGGAGGGGGCCAGCGCAGGCGCAGCAGCCCTCGCCACGGGCCGAGCCCCAGCGCGCCGCCCAGCACCGTGTCGAGCGCCTCCGGGCTCAGGGCGTGGGGCGCCGGGGCGAGCGCGCTGGAGTAGTCCCTGTCTGGACTGATCTCGTGGTCCTCCACGGCCGCGGGCAAGGCCTCGGCCAGCTGCACCACCGCGCGAGCTGCCGGCCAGCGCCCGTCCCCCGCCCACTGGCTGCCGTCGGAGGCTGGCTCCATCCAGGCCCCGCCCTCTGAGCTGATCCTCACCAGGGCCACCGTCGCCATCTGGCCGTCGTTCGCGGGCAGGAAGTGGATGGGATCGCCCAGGGCCGCAAAGTGCGGGCTGAGCCAGGGGCACACCGCGGCCGGGATGGCGATAGTCAACACGCCTCCCCTCTTGCGGATGGGCACGATCGGCACGGAGATGCCCACGCCGCCCGTATCCAGCCCCGGATGCACCGTGGTGACGTCCACCTGCAGCGGCATGTAGTCGTCCGTCAGCTCGGCCACGCGCAGCTCCCACTCGTACTCCTCGGCGCTGGCGGGCTCCGCGCCGCCCAGCACCGCCGTCATCAGGCCGAGCGGCGGGGCTCGAGCGCGTCGAACAGCGGCGCCGGCGACGGGGCTCCGTGCCGGGCCGCCTCGCGCTCGTAGCCGGCGACCGCCTCGGCCTCGTCGGCGAAGCGACGCAGCCGCACGCCCGAGGCGAACGAGTATCGGCCTCCAGGCAGCGTCGACGCCAGCGCCCGCCAAACCTCGCCGCCTCCGCAGTGCACCCCGCGCAGCTCCGGCCGCAGAGGGTGCTGCCACACCGCGTAGGCCCAGCGCTCGGTCCGCGCGGCCCGAGGAGGAGTCGGCCGGGCGGCACGCTTCGCCGCCGGGGCCGCCGCGCCCGCCGCGGGCGCCTCCTTGGCCGGCGCAGCGCCGGCCCCGCAAGGGGTGTCCCCGGCCGGGGGGGCGCAGGCCGCGCCAGGCGTCGCGAAGGCCGCGCGCGAGGCGTCGGCGGCGGCCGCGACGGCAGCCTCCGCGGCTGCTCGCCCGGCCTGCGCGGCGTCCACGCCGCTGCCGACGTGCACGTGGACCTCCACGTGCTGCTGCACGACGACGCCGGGCCCCGGCGCCGCCGACTCCGCCGCGCCCGCAGCGCGGCGCTGGGGGCAGCGGCCGATCAGCCGCCCCCACCAGCCAGGAGCGCCACCGCCAGCCGCCGTCGCGATGGCGGAAGGGGGGGCGCGCGCGCTGCACGCAGCGCCCGCGCGCGAGGAGGCCACGGCCCGAGCGCGCTCGAACCGTGACGGCTGAGGCCATTGCTCCCGTCCTGAAGCCTACGAGTCAAGGATCGAGGCCCCTTTTTCCCAAAAGTTAACCTTCGATTTCCTATGGAAAACCTCAGGGGAACCTAAAGCAAATTGCACAACAATCAAGGTACACCGAGCCCCTCCCAAACGAAAAGGGTTCCTTCTTCAGGGCCCCGACTGTACGGCTGAAGGACGTACACGTTGGCTGCGCCGAAGGGCTGTCCTTGAGACCGTCCGAGCCCAGCGCGAGGGGCGCCGAGAAATCAAAGGGCATCGAGCGCCGAACACCACCAGGGCGCCGAGAACCATAGGAGCGCCGAAACTCGAAAGGGCGCCGAAAACCAAAAGGGGACCGAAAACCAAGGGGGCGCAACAAAAACAAAAGGAATGCGAAAATCCAAACAACGCTGAACATAAAAAGGAGCGCGGAATACCAAATATGCGCCGGAAACCGAAAGTGCGCCGAAATGCAAAAGGACACCAAAAACTAAATGGGAGTGAAAAAAGAGGCGCCGAAAACCAAGGAGGCGTCGAACACACAAGGGGCGACGAAAACCAAAAGGAGCGCCGAAAACCAACGATGCGCCGAAAACCAGAAAAGTGCAGAAAAATCCAAGGGGCGCCGATAACCAAAAGGGCGCCGAAAAAGAAAGGGGCGCCGAAAACAACAGAAACTCCGAAGACGGACAGGGCGCCGAAAACCAAAAGGGCGCCGAAAACCAAAGGGGCGCCGAAAACCGCAGGAGCGCCAAAAACCAAAGGGGCGCCGAAACCCAAGAGGCGCCGAAAACCAAAGGGGCGCCGAAAACCAACGATTCGCCGAAGGCCAAAAGGGCGCTGAAAACCCAAAGACGCGCCGATAACCAAACGGGCGTCGAAAACCAAAGGTGCGCGCCGAAAACCAATGATGAACCGAAATCGAAAGGGCGCGCAGAAAACCAAAAGGGGCGTCGAAAACCAAAGGAGCGCCGAAAACCGCAGGAGCGCCGAAAACCAGAGGAGCGCCGAAGACCAAGGGAGCACCGAACACCAAAGAGACGCCGACAACCAGAAGTGCGCCGGAAACCAACGGGGCGGGAAAAATCAAACAACAAAAGTAGCTTCGAAGACCCCCCCTTCAGCCAGGGCCCTCCAGCTGGAAACGCGAACAGAAGGAGGGGAGGGGGGGGTAGCTTCGGACCCCCCCCCTTTTGAAAGGGGAGCCTGGGCTGACCTTGGGTCCCGAAGGGGGGGGTAGCTTCCACGTACCCCCCCGGGACCCCCCAGCTACAAAATCCGAACAACATGAAAGAAAGAGGGGTAGCTTCGGCAGCCCCCCCTCTTTTTGAAAGGGAAGCCCGAAGTGACCCCGGACCCCAAAAAGGGGGGGAGGTGGGGGCTAGCTTCCACCCCCCCTTTAACTAGAGCCCCCCCAGCTAAAAAATGCGAACGAAGGGGGAAAGAGGGGGTAGCTTCGGAAACCCCCCCCATTTTCCAAGGGAGGTGGGGTGGGTAGCCGGAAGCTGGGACCCCCCTTTTTAATGAGAAGTGTGCCACGAACGTGCTCTTTCGAAGCCTTTCTCCCGTCCTCGTCCCCTGCGGTGCACGCGCAAACCATGGACGAGCAACCAGGGTCAAAAAGGATTTTGGAAGGCCTCTGATGCCGTCGAAGCTTGATCATAGCACTGCAGCCACAAGCCTGGCTCCTTGAGGGGATGGAAGGCAGCCTTTTCATTATCCTGGCAAAACGAAACGTCTGCCAACCATTCCCCTACCTTCAAATCGTCAGGCCATGTCCACTTGTCATTCATAATATTGAAGTCCTGCATGTATCCCACACCAATGGCTACAAGACATGCGTGCATCCATCCGTCCTCGCCGTTTTCTGCGGGAGGATTGTATGTCGCACAGTCCTCTTGAAATGCGAGGTACTGCTGAATTGCTGCCAGTGACAAGACTTCGAACGCACCCTGGAATCCAAACTTTTCTCCTGCAGCCTCGCAATTCTGAATGTAGATGCCGGGCAAGGAAGCAGGCGCATTGAGTTCTGACAAACGTCCGCGCAAGCGGTCGGCCAAGAACACAGTGTCTGGGTCGACCTTCACAGTCCAATCTCTTTGCGAAAACCTGCCGTCCTCGCGGACAAGATCCCAGATTTTCATGAACGCTTCGGCATTATACGCTCCACCCCAGGGTGCCACTGGTGAAGGAATGCCGTCGAAAGTTGCGGCGTCATCGCAAGCGAAAATCCCAGCTTCCCGCTCCCGCTGAGCATTGACAAGCTCAACCTCTTGGCGGCGAGCGAGGGGGGGAAATGAGAAGGAGATGGCCTTCTCAGAAGGCTCGGAAGTCCCCCGGCCTTCTGAGAAGTTTTCTAAGCCTTCTCCGAAGACACAGAACACAAAAACTTCTCAGAAGGCGCGAGGGCTTCTGAGAAGTCCCGCCGCCTTCTGAGAAGGCCTTCTCCTTCTCATTTCCCCCTCTCGCTCGCCGCCGAACCTCTGTCGGCATCACCACTGTGAAGCAGAACAGCGACGTTCCCGCCCCCTCGCCTGGGGAAGCTGGGGCCACTGGGCCACTCCCAGTTTCATCACCTGCGGTGAGGACATCACAGGTCCAGACTTCCCCGGAGGGGTCTGTGGGGTCAGCTTGGCCTGCGTCGCAGCTGGGCTTACAGCCTTAGGGAAACAAGCAATGACATGAACATAAAGAGTCGGAGGTCCGCGCGGACTTCCTCAGATCCGCGCTGGAGCCCCCTGGCGGCGCCTCCGGCGCCGCCGCTGGCGCGCTCCGCGCGCCAGGGATGGGGGTCCAGCGACGATCCGAGAAATCTGCACGGGCCTCCGGATTGTTATGTTTATGTCATTATTCGCTCCCCTATTGCAACCTGCGTACGCCTCGTTTTTGCTGAAGCACTGCTGGCCCTCCACGGCACAACACCTTGCGCTGCTGCAGTCTTCTCCGGGCCACGGGCAAGGCATGGCAGGCTCCGACGAGCCCGCTTCGCCTTGGCCATCCAGAGAAACAGTGGGCTGAATATCCGCTGCGCTCGAACGCCTCTGGCCCATCACCAGACTTGCTGCAATGCAAGCGCCACCAACGCTCAGCGTACAGACGCAAATCCTGTACAACGGAAAGGCGTTGCCCTTGCGATGGGTGCAAGCATCATCGGTGTCAGCGACAATCGCCCACCTTTGCGATTCACACACCCCCTCCATCATATGGCTGGACGTGAACGAGTTTGCCAAGCTGACCCGACACCTCGAGCCGGAACGGCTCTTATGAAAGGGCACATGACCAACACGCAGGCAAACAAAGCGTACGCACGTGCTCGCAGAACTAATAATTGCGCGTGCGTGGACACACGCGCACGCACGCGCACACAAAAGTTTAACGCCGACGGCGTTCAGAATGGAAAGTGCGGCGGACACTCTGGGTCGTGGGCCCCGTGTGGGAGGCCCCCGGTGAGGAGAAAACAGACGCGCTTGCCCCAAACGCCGACTCAATGTTTCTCGTTATGGCGGAAACCGGCTGGAATGTCAGACTAGGCCCCTGGTGCTGTGCCAATAACGAACGGGAGAAATACTAGCCAGCGTGGCCAAAAAAACGCGTTTTGGCAATGAATGTGGTGCGATGTACGTGGAGCACTTCATGATGCGCGTGAAGCCTATGTTGTAAGATATACGTACTGCCAGACATGCTGCACATACCAATGGTGTGCAAACTACGTGGTGCACTCGATGTTGTGCTATCCATGAAGAACAACCTACGTGGTGCAGCATGTGTGGTGCAATAAACAATATATGCTGGGAAGTCTTATATATACATATATATATATATATATATACATATGTGTGTGCGGTACAAATTGGGTAACACCATTTCCTTCGCCTTCCGGGTCTTCGCCCTCGGTCCCTGTCCGCGGCGTACTTTTTCCTGCACATCCACTTCGGGACCGCCTGCACTCCAGGCCCCGCCCGCTCCGGCGGCCTGAGGCCCCGCCTTCCTATGCCCTGTCTCCCTGATTAAAGCTGTGCGTAGCCCGCCTAGCTTTTAGCGGAAGAGGTTCGCTCTCGCCCCGCAGATCAAAAAACAAAACTGTGCGGTACAAATTGCGTGGTGCAGTCTACGTGGTGCGATTGATTTAACAAAACAGGCTGGCACACCCCAGGCTCCTGCAAACAGGTCACCCACCCACCCGCAAGTTCGTTTGCAAAACACGTGCGGAAGCGATTGCGATGCATCCTTGGCGTTGGCTAGTGCATCTCTGCGGCCGCGCCAGCCCTAGCACGCGCGCGCAGCGGCCAGCTAGTTTGGTGCGAACGACGGTGCCGCGGTGGCGCTGACTACTGGGGGCATCCCAGCGGGCACTTCACTGCGAGTCGGCGACTTGGGCGGGCGCGGCATCATGGCAACGCCGACTACGGTAGACACGGAAAGGATAGTGGCGATGCTGGTGACGATGCTCGCACCGACGAAGGCGCGGCCACTGCGGGCGCCGATGCTGATCACGCCGACGACGATAATGGCGTCCTCGCGTCGGTGATGAAGGTTTTGGAAAAAGAGTTCGCCATGCGCGCGCGGCCGACGCGCGAGTGGCCCGCACCGATCGTGCCCCCCCAGCACGCTCGCAAGGGCGTGCGAATGATGTCGGCATGCGGCGACAGAGGCTCGTGTGGCAGAATGCCATGCAACTGTTGAAAACGTATGACTTTCTCAAGGATTCGCAAGAGCGCGCGCGCAAGCTTTTTTTACTGATGTTGCGAAACCATGTGTGGTTGAATGTTTTTTTTGAAATCCAATTTTGAACTCGCAACGCAGACGACGGTGTTTGAAGGATTTTGGCATGCGCGCGCGATGACGCGCGCGTGCATTTCGTCCCATGCGCTGCACATTTCTATACGAGCGCGCGCATAGTATATGTTGCTAAAGATGGCGGGAGGGGGTCGATACCGGCTGGGCTGCGATGATACGAGTTCATGTTTCGGCGGACGATGGGGCAGAACCATCTGTAAATTGCAACACAAAAAGGTGTACCGATAAAGCCGGGTCGGTGATCAGAGCTTTGGAATGAGTTCGGCATGCGCGCGCGACCGACGCGCGCAAGTGGCCCAAATGGTATGATTCGACGCGGATCGTGCCCGCCCAGCACGCGCGCAAGGGCTCCGAATGATTTCGACATTCGGCGCGAGAAGTCCGCTTGCTCGAATTTGCCGAAGAAGGTTGAACAACCTATGTGCTTCTTAAAAGACTTGCAAGAACGCGAACGCATGATTTTTTAAGAAATCTGATGCTGCGAAACCGTGAGAAGTGAAATCCCTGCGGGACCTAAGGTTTGTGAAGGATTTCGGCATGCGAGCGCGACAGCGCGCGCGTGCGCACTTCATCCCATTTTGCGCGAGGGATTCTGGCGACAGCACGCGCACAGAGGCGTTCGAACGATGTCGACATGCGCGCGATAGACACGCTTGATAGCATGTGGTGAACATGTTTAAACCGCATGGTTTCCTCAGGAACACGCAGAAGCGCGAACGCATGCCTACTTGAAAAATCCTGCTGCGAAGCCACCGTTTATATACATACATCTATATATATGTAGACATATAACTAAAACATGTGTTCGGGACACCCGATTTTGAAATCCTTACGACACCGAAAGTGTTTGAAGGAATCCGACGTGCGCGCGACGACGCGCGCGTATGCACTTCAGCTGGTTCTGCACCGAATTCTTGTACACTGGTGATACTTGATAAACGAATGCGCGCGAATATTTTTCCCGAAGATGAGGGGGGTCGGTAAGGGACTGCCTAGGATGGAATGACTTCACATGTAGGATGGACGAATGCGCAGAATCATAAACGACAGAAAAATACGAAAAGGTGTACCGTTAAGTCTGGGGGGGAGGTAGACCCCAATACTATATTAGAACAGGGGATGTGTGTGGTGTGCAACATCTGTTGTCCAGTGTATGTGGTGTGCAATCTATATAGGCAGCGACGAGGCGGCAACGGGGCGGCGACGGCGACAACATAGCCGCCAGGGAGGGTGCACGTAGACCGAGGGACCTGCCCAGTCGGCGAGCGTGGTGTCAACACCGTAGATGTGGCTGAGCAAACGCTGAGCAGAGTGCAGTGCCGCGCCCGAGGGCGTAATTACGCAAGGAGTGCAACGCGCGAGGATAAACCTCAGGGCAGAAGCCCGTGAGCAAGGGAGGGCGCCGAGACCCAAGGCCTATCGCGGCGGCAGCTGCCCCCGACACACACACACACACATACACACACAGACGCGCACGCTTTCCCTCCTCCGCGGCGATGGAGCAAGGGGAAGAACGTCTTCGCATGACGTGTCGCGTGGGACAGGATACGGGCGCAACATTTGGCACGTTCTGCGCGTCACAAGCTGCAGTGACTGCGCTCAGCGTGCATTGACAGTCCGCATGCCACGTCTGTAAATTTATCGGCCAACCCATCACGCATCCCCCCCCCCCAGCCCCCGTGCCGGAGGCTAAGTGGCTCCGTTCCAATTTCGACCCCGCCTCACATAGTCCGTGCCCCCTGAGGAACTCGAACTATGGCCCCAGTGGGCACGGCACCCCTGCCGATTCCTGTCCGAGACATGCATGGTGCATTCTGCACGCCAAGGGCTGGCTTATGAGCACAGCCTGAGCGGAGAGCCGAGACACGTTGGCAACAGCTGTGCAGGGCAAGCCGACGAGCGCGGGAGCATTCACAGGCGCGCGCGAGCGCGTGTGCACTGACGCTCCTGTGCACGCCAGCCTGATTGCAAGCGGACGGGCGTTGTACGTGCGCGTTCGTGGTCACACTGCCGGGGCGCTCCTGGAAGAATGCCCGACGCAGAGGGCGACTGTTCAAAATGTGGTCCATCGATCTTGAGCGGACCTCTCCCTTGTGACTTCCGGTCGTCGTGCTACCGTGGGGAACTTGGAATCCCCCCAGCCCTTTGGGCTGCGGTGGTCTAACAAGTTCTTTCGTCCCTCGTCCAAAGACCCGTTTCCCTTCGGAGAGTGGTAATTACCCTCTCCCTCCCCTTCCCTTGAGGTTTTTGGTGGCGGGACACGAGGTGTCAGAGCGTCCAAGGTGGCCCAAGATGGCTGGAAGAGGGCATCCGATGCTCGAAAATGGCCTCCAAGGCGGCTCAAGATAAACGAAGATGGTTCAATGTTAATTCCGACATACCTCCAAAGACCCGACGAGGGCCACAAGACTGCTTCAAGTGCTCTCGGAGCCCCCTTAGCATCCCCCCAAGAGGCCAACCTCCTTCAAACACCTGAGGAAAATCAATGATTGATGCCTTCTCGTCTTTTCGCGTCTGATGCGCTTTTGAAGCCTCAAGATGGCCCCAAGATGGCCCAAGAGAGGCCCAAGAGGGGTCCAAGACGCCCTTCACCAAGAGCGGCCCAAGAGCGTCCCAAGAGGGCCCCCAAAAGGGTTTTTGCTGGCCCTATGGGGAGGGGGGAACACAAATCGAGGACTCCACCACTTGTGATCGATGGCCTCCAAGATGGCCGCAAGATGCCCTCAAGGGCTCACTCCAAGAGGCGATTTTGCAGGCTCTGCCGTCGTCCTCGATGTCCTCCTTCTCGTCCTTCTTCTCCTCCTCTTCCTCCTCCTCCTCGGCCTCGTCCTTGCCCTCATCGTCTTCCTTGTACTGTTCCTCCTCTTCCTCTTCGTCTTGGTAGTGGTCGTCGTCGTGGTCGTTTTCCTCCTCCTCCTCCTCCTCCTCCTCCTCCTCCTCCTCCTCATCCAAACCTCGGCCGCACGCGGGCCCCAGGTATGTCCCGAAAAGGCCCTCCAAAACCACCCCCGTTGCTCCCAGAAGTCTCTCCGTTCACCCTGGTCGCCCGCGTCGTTTCACCCTTCGTACCTTTTTCCCGTCAGCTCTCAGGGTCAAGGTTTCTCGGACCTGGCGAAAAGGGGGGATAACAAAGGGGGGTTTTGATAATCACCTCACGTAGCTGATTCTCCCGGCGCCTCCCGGCGCCGGGAGGCGCACATGTATCGAGGAATGGGCCCGGCGGCGGGGCGGAAACCAACTGCAATCAGCAGATTTCGTAAACCTCCTTTTCCCTATCCCCCCCTTTCGTCCGGCCCGAGTTTCTCAATGGGCCGGTGGGGATGAGTTTTTTGATCGCAAGCGCACCGGGAGACGCCAGACGCCATCCAAGAGTCGTATAGCCAACGGGCTACGAACTAAATCGTGCACCGGAGGGGGAAGAGGGAGGCAAGGAGAGGACAGCGGAGGGGAGAACAGACAGGAGGCGGGGTTCGCTGCCGCTCAGAGGAAGGAGCCGTCGACCGGAGGGGGAAGCTGCCAGCCAGGGTGCAACGCCAAAATGGCAGGGAATTCTGGTTGGCGATACCGCGAACGTGCTGGAAGTCAGTGACCACCGGCTCGTAGACGCACCGCGAGGAGCGGGCGTATCCCACGCGCCCCCATTCGCCGACCAACTCACGTGCAGGCGCTCAACAGACCAAGGTCTGGATCGCCAGATACCATCGAAAACTGATGTCGAGTCCGCATTCACCGAAGCGGTGGATGCGGGCGGGCGCTCGTGCACCAGACAAGGACCGATCCACTCGACCGAAGGCCCCGGAGCGCGCCATGGAAGCGTCCAGCTGCGAGCGAGCTGGATCCCGCTTAGGGACCGTGACCGAGAGGTCAGCAGGCCCCAGGCTGGTGAGGGATGCCGCCGCAGGCCAAGAGCCGCAGGGGGCGGCGAGGTCGAGGCGGAGGGGGCAGCAGATGGGTGGGTGGACGGCCGAAAGTGACGGCCCGCGCCAGCCGTGCAGCAGAAGGTGGCTGGTGGGGATACTTTTTTGATCGCGACCGCGGCGACAAAGTCGGGCGGCGTCAAGGGGGGAAGCATAGGGGCGACGGCCTAAATTACCGCACGGGAAAAGGAATACGAAAAGAGACAAGACCAAGCAAGGCGTGAGGCAAACAGGAAGCGAGCCTCGCTACCGCTCACAATAATGCGCACGCCAGGGTGTCCTTCCGGGCGACGTGCTGCACCAAGTGGTGACTCGGCTAGGCCAATACCACGTCCATGACGAGAAAGACCGCCACCATGACGCACAGCAAGCCCAGGGCAGGCCGAGGGACGCGGAACGTAGGACAGCAGGCCAACGCCTCGGAGGAACCGACCAGGCATGCGGGCGCTCAGCGGAATAGACCCAGATCGCCAGACACCGGGGGGTGTCGGGGGTGCCGCCAAGGCGGGTGCGAACAGATTGCGCCGCCAATGGCGGGAGGGCACAGCCTGAGGACGGCCAAACGAGCAGCGCGGTGGGGGAAGACCAATTGCGTCCGTCGGCCCCGCGCGGGGAGGGACAGAGGAGACGGCCCACGCCGGCCGCCCAGGAGGAGGCGGGGGGCACACGCGCGAGGCGGGGGCCCCGACTGGGGCGCAGGGGAGGGCCCGCCGAGGCAGGGAGCCCGGGGGCAGCGGACCCCAGGCCGCCACGGGGTAGAACGGAGGACCCCGAGCGCCCCCGCAGGGCGGGGCGCAGGCGGGGTGGCCCCGCACCGAGAGGCGAAGGGCCACGAGGAGGCCCAGTGACGAAGACGCACTGGGAGCCTGGGCGAGCACCGACGACCCCAGCAGGGCGCGCGTCAGGCGGCGAGAACGGCCGCGGAGGGGCCAGAGCCGAGGAGGTGCCGCGGAGGAGACAGGCAGGCGAGAGCCGATCCGAGGAAGAACCGACGGGGAAAGGCCCCGCAGAGGGGGAGGCCAGCAGACCGGCGCCTTGGGTCGAGGGCCTTCCCCTGCGACGTCGCGCGCGGGGTCTGGCAGACCCCACGGCGGGGGGCAGCAGAGGGCAGGCGAGGGCCCGGAAGGCCCGCGGTTGCCATGCGGCAAAAGGAGAGACGCAAGCGGCGCAAGTGCGATACCGCTGGTGGGGATACTTTTTGTTGATCGCGACCTCGAGCGGGCACCCGCGCGGCGTCGGACACACTGGTGGGGATACTTTTGAGCAGCAGGCTCGCGAAACGCGTCGAAAGCCGTCCAATTACTAGTCGGGCCGCGACTAGGCAGCAGGAAAAGAAAGGCAAGGGAAGCAAGCGAGCGGGCAGCCACTCAGAAGGAAGCCAGAACCGATACGCCCAAACCCGGTGGCGTTTGAAATCCTGGTGGGGATGCGAGAAGCGTGAAAAATTACCCCAGTGCGACCCTACCTAGAAGTTGGAGCCCCTAGGAAAGCAGCATTAGTTGCTATGCTATGCCATGCTATGCTGTGCTATGCTATGATATGCTGTGATATGCTATGATATGATGCGCTATTCTCTGTTATGCTATGACGTGCTACGCTAAGCCATGCTATGTCATGATGCGCTGTGCTATGTTAAGCTATGCTATGGTATGCTATGCTAAGCTGCGCTATGATATGCTATGCTATGCTATGCTATGCTAGGCTAGGCTAGGCTATGCTGCGCTGTGCTGTGCTGTGCTGGGCTATGCTATGAGATGGTGTGCCGCGCACTGTTATGCTATGATGTGATCTGCTATGCTAAAGCTCAGCGAAGCTAAGATGAAGGTAAGCTAAGCTAAGATAAACCTGAGCTAAGATGATGCTAAGTTAAGCTAAGATGGAATAAGTTAAGCTAAGATGAGATAAACAAACGCTAAGTTAAGGGGACGTAGCTGGGGGAACCGCGGGGCGGATGCCGGGGGAACCGCCCGGGGCGTTTTACACTGCCTGGCCCTTTAAGCCCAGAGGGTAAGAACCCTTCTAGGCAGAGCCTAGGTAGGGAATGAAAGAGCGAAGAGTCACCAACATGCTTCCCGACCCATATCTGAGAATCGGCCCGACAGCAAGACCCCTCCTGAGCCCAGCGTGGCCCTTATCTCAGCGTCCTGAACGCACTCCATTCACCAAGCAAAATGTCCGCCCCCCCCCCCAACAAAAAAGAAAGCGCAAGGTACCCTAGCCAGGCAGCATGTTTCCCCTCCGCGCGTCAGGACGCATCGGGAAAGGTACCCTTGGGCTGGGGAAGCCGGACACGTGCTAAAAATGACCAGAACCGAAGGATACAACACGCCCGTGCGAAAAGGGCTCATCCTTAACGCCAGTGTTGGCTGTACCCAGTCTTGCTGCTGTAAGACGCGACTGGGCTTAGTTGTAAGACGCTGCGTGGTATCGCCTTTCCTCATCAGCATCACAACCAGGGGCGCCAGGCGGGCTGCAACTGCTCGACACAACATGATGTTGAGAACTGTTTCTATACAACCCCGCGCCCACTTGGGGCAATGGTAACAGGTGGGTGAGAATGAAATTATAAGACGAAGCCAGGACCGACAAAATCAGACTGGGGAGAATAAGGGATGTTTAAGATCCAACGGTTCTGGTGGGTGTATGTCGTCGTTGTAGTTGCTGTCGGCGTGAACGTCGCCGTCGGCGTCGGCGTCGCCGTCGCCGTCGTCGTCGTCGTCGCCGTCTGTAGCCGTCCGTCGTCGTCGTCGACATCGCCGTCGTTGTCGTCGTCGTCGTCGTCCGTCGTCCGAGTCACCGTCCGTCGTCGTCGTCGTCGTCGTCGTCGTCGTCGTCGTCGTCGTCGTCGTCGCTGAGGGGGGGGAACTAGACCTCTCGAATGATTTGTCCCGTGGACGGGGCGGGGGGTACCCGACCCGTCCGAATAGTTGCCCTGAGGGGGAGGGTCCGGAAAACCCCCTTCCCCCTTTTCTCGATTATTTTTTTGGGGGGGGCCCGCAGTACCCCCCCTCCCCTGTGCCAGCAGCGACAGAAGACGTTCCTTCGCACATGAAAGAACGCAGGACAGAACAACAATCAAAGTGAGATGAAATCGTGTGCAAGGAAAACTCTCCTATGAGACTGCCAGCGTCTCCCTGGCGACTTTATGCCGCTCTTCTTCCTTGGAAAGAAGAAGAGGCTCCAAGCAGCCTCGCCAAGACCACGGGCAGCGGGCCCGAACGGAAGCGTGGCCCGAAGGAGAAGCGTGACCCAAAACGGACGACGACGAAGAGCGACCGCATCCGCTTTTGCCTGCCAGTGCGGCGATGCCAGCGGTGGCGACGACGCCCCACCATTTCGGAGGGGGAGGGTGGGGTTCACTTCGCTCGGGAGGTCACGAGCGAAGTGAACCCCACCGTCGCCCCCTCAGAAATCGTGGGGGTAGGGGTACTCCAGATTTCGTGATAAAAGGGAGGGGGTCTGGACCCTCCAAGACAAGCCATCAGACCTCCCCCGTGGGAGAACCCTCCAAAACATCGTCCCCAAACCCCCCAGGCCCTCCAAAATGGCCTGGAAGAGACCCCCCCCGAAATGAGACCCCCCCTCCCTTTATGACGAAATCTGGAGTAGGGTTCGCACGTGGCCCCCTGGAAGCGGCTTCCGGGGCCTCTCCCGGGCAGCGCCCCTGCCAGGAGTGTGGGGGGAACCACGCTGCCTCCCTCCCTTCTCCTCCCTCCTCCCTCCCTCCTCCTCCCTCCTCCTCCTCCTCCTCCTCCCCCGTAGCCATTTTGGCTCAAGACGGAGCTTACCTCCCGTCCCGACTCCAGAGGCTCGAGGCCGAGGTGGAAGGGCAGCCCCTTCCCCAGGCCTGGCTGCCTCGGCCAGCACGGGCGCCCCGCAGAAGCGCCCCCTCTGCCTCCTCGGCCGCTGCCGCCATCGCCGAGGCGTCCAGATCCTGCTGCTGGCCGCCGTTCTGCTGTGTGCGGCGCAGCCATGGCGCCAGGCGACTCTGCGCGTCGCCCCTCGCGCCCGAGAGGATCGGCCAAGACTCCGAGGTGCTACACGGTCTGTTCAACGCCATCATGTGGGGGATGGTCCTGGACAGGCTTGGGACACCGTCATTGTGGTAAATGCGGGAAGACCTTCACAGAGTCGGCCAACAGTACTAACAAGCAGACCGCCCAGCCCCCCAAGCCGCCCCGCTCCAGCTCGCGTGGCAACCGGTGGGCTCGTCGTGTCCAGTTTGACGACGTTGCAGCAGTTCAGCAGCCAGAGTGTGACACCACCGACCCCATCAAGGTATGCGTGGCCGCCGTCAATTTCTGGCGCAAGATCGAAGAAGTGGGAGGACAACATTACCTCCAAGCAGCTGAAGAACTCAAAGCAGCCAAGGCCGCCGCCTTGGCAAACAAGTCGCCCGACCAGCAGACGCAGAGTCTGTCGGACCAGCTCGCAGTGCAGCGCAAGCGACTGGAGGGCAAGCAGAAGGACGTGGCCTGGTACCTCGACGAGATTGAGAAGCTCACCGAGAAGTACCAGATGGTCGCCAACGAGTGCAACGACATCTACAAGGAATGCCAGCAGCTCGAGAGCCAGCTCAGGGTCGCAGCGAAGGCAGCGGCCCAACAGGCTGGAGGTGCAGAAGGGGAAGCTCTTGGGGCATCATCAGACACGCTCGAGGAGTATATCATGGCGAAGTTCCCGCCCGGAGCGGACATCAGCCCTGACTTCAAGCAGAAGGTCAACGCCATGGCCACGGAGCTCGACTCCGAGCACAGTCGGATGGTCCAGGCGTCGGCACAGCCAGCAGCTGATGAGAAACCGCGGGAAGGACAAGCACCGCCAGAACCAGCAGCTGAACCAGCAGCTGGACACCAACCAGCCCCTGAATGTGCAGCCGCAGTCGCAGCTCCCAGCGGAGAGGGCTTCCCTGCAGGCTCCGCCGCCGACGACATGGAGCTCTCCGGCGCGAAGGAGAAGGAGAAAGGGGCCTCCAAACGGGCTGTCCAGGCCATCTCGTTGGTCTCGCAGCTCGGGACTCCTGGGGCCCTGGGGCCATCTTCTGAGGACGTCCAGAGGAGGCTCCGTTCCAAGATCGAGGGCTCGTGGCTGCCCGCATGTCTGGGGGGGTAACCTCCGTAGCATGAGTTTCAATGGAAGCTGTCGGGGAAGCGTCGAGACTTTCGTCGAGTCCGATGGCGCCAGGTCCATCCACGTTTTGTGTGTTCAGGAGGCCAGGCTTCTCGAAAATCAAGTTTTGGACGCCACTCAGTGGTGGAGCAAGCGTGGGTGGAATGCTAGTTTCACGGCTGGGGTTCTGAGCGACTGTGGGGCAGTTACGCAGGGCACAACCATCCTCGTGAGAGACGGGTGCGACTTCGGGGTCACAAGAGTCGACGACCCTGCTAATACGCCAAAGGGAAGAGTCACTGCCGTAGCTCTGGAGGTGCCAGGACACGCCCCATTCATTCTAGCCTCAGCCTACCTTGCCGACAAGGTTGGGCTGAACGAGTTTAACCTCAACCTCCTCGCCAGCCTCGCGCAGCTCGGCCAGATGCATCGCATGGGCCTGATTGCAGCGGCTGACTTTAACCTCTCGCCCGCCAAGCTCACCAAGAGCAACTTCTGCCCGAGAGCAGGAGTGCAGGCCCTATCTTCAGACATCCCCACGCTCTACACAAAAAAAGACCCAGAGCCTGATAGATGTCTTCCTCGTCTCCGATTGTTTCCAGCACTACGTGAATAAGCCCAAGGTCCTCAAGGAGCACCCCCTGAGCCCCAACAGGCCCGTGTACTGCGACCTCGCCATAGATGGGCCCTTCCTGGTGCCCGTCCTGGTAAAGCCCCAGAAGATCCCAACGAAGTTGCCTGTGGGACTCATTGCGCAAGCAACTCCATGGATCCGAACAGAAGCGGCCCTGGACCAAATGGAAGCCTTCTTGGGGCAGAAGTCAGACTACGGGGCCCTGGGCGGGGCCTTGGAGCAGACCTGCGAGATCCTGGCCAGTGACTTAACGAGTTTTTTTGAGCAAGGTCACTGGCACGCCTCTCCGCAGCCAGCGCCTACGAGGTCAAGGACCTCAGCTCCGATGGGTTCCCGCATGTGCAGCGGAGCGAGCTCGCCGTCGCAGCTGGCGCTCTCTTGCGGGCCCTCTCCGCTGGCTGAAGAGCAAGATTACTGACGCACGGCGTGCCTTAGCCCAAGCATGTTATCTAGAATCTGATTTTCAAGTTGTCTTGGAGGACCTTGGTTCGGCCCCACCTTTATTTGGTGAAATTGACGAGTTGGGAGCCCTTCGTCAAACAGTTCAGGCAGCCCAACAAACGGCCCTAGTCGGCATCCGTAGCGACGCCCTAAATACCGCAATAGCGAAGGAACTGTTCGATAAGCTCTTCGACGACATCGATGAAGCCTTAGATCGAGAAATGCACTGCGACCGATCGACCGACGAGAAAAACTGGGCCGAATGGGTCAAGACACGCACGCAGCACGGAGTGGGATGGGGCCATAGATGGACCAAAGATTTCAGCAGTTGGAAGCCGCAGCAAGTCTGGGAAGCCTCGATCGGAAGGCGGTCAGGAAGGCCGCATGATTTGCTCAACGCCGAAGCCGAACGTCTCTCGGACATCTGGGAGACTACCCCTAAAGAGCAGGAACATAAATATCGCAGACCCAGCCCTGAAGCCCTAGCCGAACTGGAGCCCATCACTGTCGACATGATACTAGCAGCGGCAATGCGATTTAGCCATAACGCGGCCTCCACCTACGACGGCTTTCATCCCAAGCACTATGCGCTCTTAGGTGACACCGAGCTCGGGCTCGTGGCCCGCTTCATGCACGCGTTCGAGGCGGTCGGCCCCCTGCCCTCGCAGGCGCGCGCGACCGCCACCATGATCATCCCAAAGCACAAGCAGCAGGAGGGTTCCAAAGACAAGCCCAGCAACGGAGGAATAGGGTTGATGAGTTCGATCTGGAGACTCTGGGCCAAGATAAGGCAGCCATCAGCTCGACGATGGGAGTTTCAAACCAAGAGGCCATATATGGCCCGCCAGGGGGGACGAGGAATCTTAGATACCGTTTTCCTGCAGGCCCTCGAGGCGGAATCGGCCCACTATGAAGGTGTTTCCAGGTTCACTGCTGCGGTGCTCTGGGACCTCTCAAATTACTACGAACACATCAATCGGGACACATGGTTTCCCAGAGCGGTTGGCACAGGTTTCAATCAAGCTGTGGCAGTCTTGATCGCCAACCAGCATGGATCGCCCCGTCTCGTAGCCAACAGGTCGCAAGCAATCTTCGTTGGCAGCCCGCAGTACGGAGTACCCGCAAGCTGCAGCTTCGCCACTTACGCTATACAGATGTACTGCATTGTGCCGCTCGGTGTCTGGGTCCAGGACAACATAGCTACTAGCCTCCACATGTTTATAGATGACATAATCTTACAGGCCCAGGGTAACTGCCCCAAGACCCTGACCAAGACCCTTGCAAGAGCCTCAAAGAGTATGAAGGACACCATAGAGGAGGACCTAGATAGCAACATTGCCCTCCACAAGTCAGCCGTCCTAGCCTCCCCCTTAAAGGTTCGGGAGCCCCTGGTCAAGGCCCTCGGCTCACTGGCAGGACCTCAGGCTTTGGAGCAAGTCGACGCCGCCGCCAATCTCGGTATAGACTACACGGCTGGAGGTCGTGTCCGCAGCGGCCGTGGCTCCAGGCTATCAAAAAGGCCGGGGCTGACATGCGTAAGATGTACAACACAGGCCTTGACCAGGCCAACCATTACGGAAGCGAAGTGGTAGGCCTGACCGATTCAGAACTCGCCCAGAGCCAGAACTTCTACCTCGGCAACGTTGGCCCCAGAAGCCCAACGAGATCCCGAGTCCTGAGCCTGTGCCTGCTGGGAGACCCCACCTGGAAGGCCGCCTTGGGGCCCATCATCTACTACAGTCTTCTGGTATGGAGGATTTCGGCCCAACCAGGCTTGCTAAAGTACGATCACGGTGAATTGAAACAGAAGGTGAACAGAATCTTGGGCAACCCTCCCAAAAGCTGGAGTGCCTGCCGAGGGCCCATGGGGGCTGCCCTGCTGAGCCTCAAGAGGATAGGTTGGAAGCTCCTCAACCCGTTCGAGATAGAGACGAGCCAAGGCCTAATCATCCAGCTCACCGTGACCCCGCCAGCCCTCCTCAAGTACCACCTGGAGGACGCCTGGAAGGCGCAGCTCGAGTTTAAAGCAGCAGCCAAAATGGGACATCCTCAGGACCGTCTGGTTTGCTCGGCCGCAAAAGCTGTCCTGGACGACCCGAATCTCACAAAGCCCCAGAGGGGCTGCCTCCTGGCCTACCTCACCCAATTTCTCTGGACAAGGTCCCGCTTGGCTGCAGCAGGTTATGAGATCGACCAGGAATGCGAATGCGGACACCGGACAGATGCCATGCATCACCGTTTCAACTGCCAGCTCGTCGATGACATGAAAAGTGACATCTTAGAGGCCCCCGATCTAGAATATCTTCGAGGGTGCCCCAGTGAAGCTCCACTAGCCCATGGTTTCCAATACCTTCCCGACCCCGTGTTTATAAGGCCCTCGGGGGTCGGCTTTGCCTTTGAGTTCTGGTCCAAAAATGGAGACCCGCTTATAGAAGCCGTGTCTGGCGAGGCCTTTGTCGACGGATCCTGCTATAAGCAAGGTCCTGCCGTTTGGCACAAAACGGGCTGGTCAGTAGCTGTGATGGACGAAGCTGGTGACTGCAAGGCTCACCTGTCTGGACAGACAGGAGCCGCTCTGCCGCCCACATCAGGAGCAGCCGAGCATCTTGCCCTTGCCATCAGCCACAGGTATCCTGACATCACCCATGTCCACTCATACCACTTAGGAACCATTAGGAAGTACAGTCAAGCAGGCTTTGATAGAAAGAATATGTACTCAGGGCTGGAGCTTGTTGCCAAAGGTAAACACACTGGTGGTGCCCTCCCCCAAGTTTGTAAAGTAAAAGCGCACCTGGATTTAGACAGCCTCCCAGAAGGTTCCCGAGATAAGTTTCTGGCCCTCGGGAACGACGCTGCCGACAGGCTCGCCAAAGCGGCCGCGAAGAAGCTCGGGGGCCCCTCGGAAGCCGAAATTGATCAATACCAGGCCGATCAGGCCTTCATCAGGCGTTTCCTGCGTTTCGTCTCACAAGCCATCCTCACCTGGCCCGCCATTGCGCCGAAGCCAGGGGGAAAAGCATGAGGGAAACCTGTTTCCAAGCCAGCTGCAAAGCCCCCTGTGGGTGCTGCCCTAATTGCCCCTGCTCCGCCTCCGCCTCCCCCTCCCCCCGAGGGTCCTGGGGCCGCTGCTGGAGCCTCCCGTGGTCCGAGAGAACCAGGGCAGCACCACAAGTGGGTCTGGCTAAAAGGTAGATGGATGTGCGAGCTGTGTCGCACGCGAGCTTTAACAATAGAAGCCAAGACCCGTCGCCAACAAGAGAGGTGCCCAAGCACCTGCCCGAGCCTCTCTCACTTTTCCCTCAACCGTAATGGCCATACTATATATATATATATATATATATATATATTCGACCGCCTCGAGAATGAGAGTTGCGTTATGGCCTGCTGGAATTGTGGAGTCTATTCTGAATTCATGGCCAGAGGTTTCCAGAAAGAGTGCCTCAAAGAGCCCCAATCTAATAACAAGAAAACGGACATCCGCTGTTTCAGGTCGTGCAGACATCCCAAGGATGGCATGCAAGGCCCCATCGTATTTGCTGCTCCCATTCCTCTTGACATGATGATTCGAGAGGCGCAACGTTCGTTGGGAATTTCAAGCAGCAGCAGCAGCGGCAGCTAGCCGCCCAGACAAGAACCCACTCAGTCAGATGCGCTGGTCCTCCTCCTCCTCCTCCTCCTCCTCCTCCTCCTCCTCCTGGAATGGGGGGGGGGCGCGGGCTCCGATCGCGGCAGAGCGTGGGCGACGGGGGGCCGTCAATGCTCTCCAGCCCTGGGCCAGTCTCCAGCCGGGCCTGTCCCCCTAGAAGGGGGACTTTCGAGGAAAGATTACTCCAGATCTCGTAATAAAGGGAGGGGGGTCTCATTTCGGGGGGGGGTCTCTTCCAGGCTATCTTGGAGGGCTTGGGGGGGTCTGGGGACGATGTTTTGGAGGGTTCTCCCACGGGGGGGGTCTGAAATGGCTTGTCTTGGAGGGTCCAGACCCCCTCCCTTTTATTACGAAATCTGGAGTAGAAATAATCACAGGATACCCCAATCATGGCCAAAAAATGCTTTAAACAAATCGTCCCCTGATTATTTTTAGACTACTGTTGAATTTTCCTCCTGTAGAGGGACAGGCCCGACTCCAGGCCGGTCCCCTCTCTGTCTCGCCGCCCCTGATCGACGACGACGTCGGCGGACGATGGAGGGACAGGCCCGACTGAAGGCCAGTCCCCTCTCTGTCTCGCCGCCCTGGATCGACAACGACGTCGACGGACGACGACCCTGGCAGGCCCGAGCTGGATCGAATCACAACATCGGATCGCCAACCCGAACCGCCCCGAAGTCGCCTCGAAACCGGGCCGCCGCGCCCGGCTCTCGCGCTGGCCCTGGCCGACACCGGTGAGCCAAGCCGATTCGAATCCGATCGGAATCGCGGCCCACGCCGGCGAATCGATTCGCATGGAGTCGGACAGGGCTGAACCTAAACGGTGTTTTTTTCGTTTTCGATTTGCTTTCGTTTTCCCATGGTTTTGTCTTCGATTCGCCCTTACCGCAAAACGAACGCGAAACGAAAACGGCCCACGCAAATCGCCAGAACTCCGTTTAGGTCCAGCCCTGGAGTCGGGCCGTCGGCGGCGGCGCGGAGGGTGCTTCCTGCGTGGCCGCCTCGGCCGTGGTGCGCAGCTTCGGGTCCGTCCTGCGGGGCAGGCGGCGGCTGGGCGCGGTGGGTGCCTCCAGTGCTTCTCACCGCCGCCGCCGTCGTCAACGTCGCCGTCGCCGCCGTCGCCGTCGTCGCCGACGGGGATCGAAGCGTTCAGGCTCTTGCCGTGCAGTAAACACATACGATCAGACACCTTCGTGTGAGACATCTAGGGGCACGGTCGTCGACGACTTCTGGTTTCCCGAGGTGCCCCAAGGCCTCTGTGGGTATACGGCACTTCCGCGGGGCGCCTGTCAGCAAGCTGGTGTATCATGTCCCAACCCTCCTGTGGTTGGGTCCTGGTTTTGAATCGAGCGCTACTCGCGAATCTCCTCCTCCCGCCTCCCTCCTCATGCTGTATGCCCCTCCTCTCCTCTCTACCCTCCTCCTCCTCCTCCTCCTCCTCCTCCTCCTCCTTCTCCCTGCCTTCTCCCTGCCTCCTCCCTACCTCCTCCCTGCCTCATCGATTCTCTCCTGCATCCTGCCCACGCTGCCTGTGTATCTGCGAACCGTGAAACTGTCGCCACGCTCGTCGGCTCCCGGGAGGACCAGCGGAGTGGCGCACCACGCGGATCAGAATGAGACTTCGCCGTCCCCGGGGCGGCTGCGGACTGCGCAACCGTCTCCACGCTGGTCGGCTCCTGGGAGGTCCAGCGGAGTAGTGACCCACACGGACCAGAATGAGACCTCGCCGTCCTTGGGGGACTGAAGACTACGAAGCCGTCGCCACGCTTGTCGGCTCCTGGGAGGACCAGCGAAGTGGCGCACCACGCGGGTCAGAATGAGGCCCCGCCGTCCCCAGGGCGGCTGCGGACTACGAAACCGTCTCCGCGCTCGTCGGCTACTGGGAGGTCCAGCGGAGCGGAGACCCACACGCATCAGAATGAGATCTCGCCGCCCTTGGGGAACTGCGGACTACAGTGGATGCCAGTCCACAAGAAACCTTCCACAAGAAATCCAACCCTGAGACCCCAGGACGTCCATGGATCTTTGGTGTGGGAGCGTCGAGCTTTCCACAGCAAAACCATCGAAACCCAAGAAACCCAGGGCACCCTGGAGGCGAGCAGGGTGTCTTGGCATGGGCCTCCACTGTACGACACCGTCGCCACGCTGGTCGGTTCCTGGGAGGTCCAGCGGAGTGGCGCCCCGCGTGGATCAAGAAGGATACCTCGCCGTCTCTGATAGGAGGCCACATGCGAACCCTGCCCCACCTCCCCTTAGTTGAGGAATGAAAACACGCCCCTACCCTGGGTTACAAGTCCGTGGTCAATAAACTTCCTGTGAACTCCCACAGGCCAGAGAGCCGCCGGGACGCCGCGCGGCACGAACGATACGCAGGGCTTGCCCTGTCAGCCCACGGGAGGTTCAGCGCACAGCGCCTCATAAACCAGGGTAGCGGCGTTTTTTTACGCCCTCGACCTAGAAATCGTGGGGTGGTGGGGTGGGCTTCGCATGTGGCCTCCTGCCCGGGGGGCTGCGAGCTGCGCATCTGCCCGCAGTCTTTGGGGGCCTCCAGCCGTCCCTGGGGCGCCTCTCTCGGGCCCCCTCTCGGGGGGGCCTCCGCTGGCCCTCTTGGAGGTCTGTCTTGGGAGCCTCTCGGGGCTCCCCTTGGGCCATCCTGAGGCCCCCATTGGGCCGTCCTGGGGTCCTCCTCCTCCTGCTCCTCCCCCTCCTCCTCCTCCTCCTGCTCCTCCCCCTCCTCCTCCTCCTCCTATTCCTCCTCCTTTTCCTCCTCCTTTTCCTCCTCCTCCTCCTTTTCCTCCTCCTCCTCCTCTTCTTGGGCGCCTCCTGGGCCGTCTTTGGGCACCATTCCGGGGGGGCCCGAAGCCGTCTCTCCGCCTGCGACCAGCTGGTCAGACCATCTTGCTTTTCCACTGGCCCGATCGACGCTTCGGTGTGATCTCGCACTGCCGCTCCTCCTGCGCGGCGTGCACATTTTCCCCTGCTGAGCCGTTGCGTCGTGCGACGTTGACGGGCCTGTCTTCCACGACGACCACCATAAGTTGGAGGGGAAGGGGGCAATCCTCCTCCTCCTCCTCCACCTCCTCCTCAACCTCCTCCTCCTCCTCATCCTCCTCCTCCTCCACCTTCCCCTCCTCCTCTTCGTCCTCCTCCTCGTCCTCTTCATCCTCATCCTCATCCTCATCCTCCACCTCCCCCTCGTCCTCCTCCTCCTCGTCCTCCTCCTCGTCCTCTTCCTGCCCCCCTCCAACTTGTGGTGGTGGTGGAAAACAGGGGCCCACCAGACGTGGTCTGCGCACGGGCGAGGCCCGCGCCGTCTCTGCCCGGCCCCGGCCCGCACAGGGCGAGAGAACCCGGCAGCCTCCGGCGGCCACGGACGGGCTCCTCCCTCTCGGAAGGTCCTGGCCAGGTCGCGCCCCCGCGATGCGGTCGGTCGCCGAAACTGGTTCGGGTTGGGCCCCAGGGCTCTCTTGTTCCCATCCTGCTGAAGGACCACGACCACATCCCAGAAATAGTTTCGATCACCCGGAGAAGTGTCCAAAGAGTGTCGGAACAGTGCCGAAACAGCGTCGGGCGAGTGTCCCCCAGGGCCCGACACGTGAAAACCCTCGAGTTTCGGCACTTTTTTCTGGCGCTCGAAATTCTTTCTGGTGGTCAAGGCTAGAGTAGGTTGGAAAATCATAACCCCAGGGCTTTGCACGTCGTTCATTTCTAATCGTGCTCGTTTCTAATCGTGCTCGTGTCTAACTGTTCCTGGCCCCCCAGTGGCCAGGAAGAGGCCCAGGACAGAAGAATCAGAGATGACGGGATCTTGGCCCCCCCAAAAAATCAGAGAACTCTCAAAGAATTAGAAATGAACAATGTGTACTGACCTTTCTATCACTCGCTACACCAGATCTCGTAATAAAAGGGAGGGGGTCTGGACCCTCCAAGACAAGCCATTTCAGACCCCCCCCCCGTGGGAGAACCCTCCAACACATCGTCCCCAGACCCCCCCAGGCCCTCCAAGATAGCCTGGAAGAGACCCCCCCGAAATGAGACCCCCCTCCCTTTATTACGAAATCTGGAGTACCTCCTGTGCGTTACCTCTGGCAACACGGCTCCCGAGATCGTGGCCCCTGGATTCGAGTGCTGCTGCTCGCCTCCCGGGGCTTCTTTCACAGCCTGGTTACCACTGTGCACACGCCGTGCTCCGGCGCCCGGGCAAAAGGTGTCCACGCCGACGGCGTGAAGACAATCGGGTGATGGCAACGACGATTGCAATATACTCCAGATTTCGTAATAAAGGGAGGGGGTCTCATTTCGGGGGGGGTCTCTTCCAGGCTATCTTGGAGGGCCTGGGGGGGTCTGGGGACGATGTTTTGGAGGGTTCTCCCACGGGGGGCCAGACCCCCTCCCTTTTATTACGAAATCTGCAGTACATGTGGCTAGCCCCCCCTCACCCCCAAAACCCAAAGTTGAAGCGTCCATATTTTGTCCCCCGCGCGTTGCCTCGCACCCAACCCCGTCAACTTTGGGTTGAGGGGGGGGCGGGGGCGATGGATAATTGTTCGACGCAGTTCGATGTCGCATCATATTGGCGCGATGGGTGTGGACACCTTTTGTCCACCCACCGTCCGGCACACACGTTCAAGGACTCCACGCCCTGGGCGTGCTCCGCCCCCTTCCTCCCCCGCGCCCGCGCCTTCGCTTCCTGGCTGGCGACGTCCTGGCTCGGGCGCCCTGCCTGCGCCCTGCACCGGCGCATCCTTCGGCTTCAGCCTGAAGGATCTCAACCTTGCCATCGCTCGGACGTCCATTCCTCGTGTATTGTTAGATTTCGTGCGCGCTTTATCCGCGAAGTCATCTAGGATGCTCCTCCATGGTCCTCGCCGAGGAAAAAATGCACACGTCCGAGCGATGCCAAGCAACCCTCCGTCTCTCTCACGTTCTCCTCTGGAGCAGCTGCCACCATCACGCACTCGCGGCGAGACCATGGCTGGGGGCGGCGGCCCTGGAGGCAAGGAAGACAAGACGTCCTGGCGGCCGTGGCATGCCAAATGGAGTCCGCCCCCGGGGAGTGCGTGAGTCGTGGCCATCGTTAGCATCTGGTCCCCAACATGCTCGTCCTGACTGTGGCGCTCCTCTGCCAGGCAGGAAGTGGACCTGCTCCACGTGCGGCTGCCGCCACAATCCCCCTCGGCACTTCGTCTGTAGGCACTGCGGCACCACCGAGGTTGATGTCAATCAGTCTCAGTGGTCGGAGTGGTCAAGCAGGTCTGGCGCCTCCCTTCTCAGGCAGCCACAAGAAGATGCAGCTCGCGTGCCTGGTCTCCAAGGGCCCCAACCTCCTCGTCAGCGGCAATTGGCTGGGCTTTCGGCTCAGGCGCTGGAGTCCTTCAATTGACCTGTACGAGAAGATCGGCAACATCACGGAAGCGTGTCGGTGCCGCTTTCACTTGGCTCAGTTACGTCGTGCTGCTGTACCAGTTGCGTTGGAAGACCAAATGGCTCGCTGTCAGAGGGAGCGGGTCAATCACGGTCATCGCATGGAGAAGGAGATCGAGGGAGTTGCCACCCTCGAGAGCCAGCTCACAGCGCAGAAGGCCCTCGTGTCCCAGGTGTCTCAAGAGCTGCTGCAGTTGGATACGAGCTACAACGAACGGGCTCAGAAACTGACCAACACGAGCACTCAAGTGCTAACAGCTGCCGTGGAGCCTTCTGCGCCCACGATCAGTCTGGAGCCTCTGCCTGCACGCAAGGTCGAGGCGTTCAGCGTCGACGTCAGTACTGCATTCACTTTCGAAGAGAATTCGTCACCCGACGATCGCTCCGAAATCGACAATCGCCGTAATGCACGGTCTGCTCAATGCCAAGGGATGGTCAATGAGCTCTTCAGCAAAGCCGCTGACGCTGCTCGCGAGGCCAAGGCTGCACAGGCTGCCCAGGCCGATCGTCTTGCACGGACGCGTCGCAGGACAGAGGCAAATGCCGTCCCAGGTGATGCACCCGCGCCCGCGGCTCGGCAGTCTGTGCATTGTGCAACATACCCCTACCGACCACGATTTCTGGGGGGGAGGGGTATGTTGCACATGCGGCCCCCTAATGTCGCGCACGCCACACAAGGTTCTGTGGTCAGAACGCGCCCGCCACGACGCACAGACCATAAGACTTCTCGGCGCGCGCGTCGCCCCGGGGGGGGGCGACGCGCATATTATAGTATGAGTAATCTTGGGGTGACGCCGCTGCTCGCGCTGCTCACACGGTGCCCCCAGGCCTGCCGTGCAACCCCCTCTGCCTAGGGAAGGGGGCACCCGTCGAGCTGCTTCTCTGGAGCTCCCGCTCGCTCCCACGAGCCGCCCCTGGCCCCCCTGCCGCCGCCCCCAACAAGGCCGACGCCCCGGAGCTCCACGTTCGGACCGTCGGTGGCCGCGCTGGTAGCGCCTCCGATGTTGAGCAGGGACCAACTACAACAGGGCTAGGATCGGGATAAATCGCTCCAGAGCGTTCCGGAGCGCTCTCGGAGCGTTCCGGAACGCTCTGGAGCGGCCGCGGCGCCCATTACATCCTCCAAACCGGCCGATTCTCAGAGATTTCGAGTTATCCCGATCCGATTTTGTCCCGATCTTCGCGTCGTTTGACCAACCGTCCCAGCATTCCAGTAGTCCTACCACGACATGTTCTCAGAACCCAAACATGTCCTAAGAACAAAGACGCGGTTCTTAGGACATAAACCCGATGTGTCAAAACAAGACAGCCCCAGCCAGAAACGTTCTAAGAATACCTCGTGGAAACCACACAAGGTCCTTAGAACATTGTTTGGAGGGGCTATAGGCGAGCCGGAACGCTTGGCCACTGCTTGATATAGGGGAGCTAGGACGCTTCGCCACTGCTTGACGATGATTTGCTTGGGGCCTTGTGATCCATCAACAGCACGCGCCCCGGCCAGCCTCCCGCATGCTCCTGCTGCTGTCGCGGCGCCGGCCCCCTCCCGAACTCTCGGCCCTTCCCTTCCCCTGGGAGCAGCTGCTCGTGCTTCGAGGCTGCGCCCCTCCTCTGGCAGGCAGACCCAAGCAAGACAAACACAGACCGCTCCAGAAAGATGCCGGAGCGCTCTCAGAGAGCGCCGGAGCGCTCTGAAACGGGCGAGGCGCCGGATAGCCACCAGACCCGCCAACTCTCACAGATTCCCCATGTATCCCCATCCAAATCTAACCTCATCCCGGGTTCGGTCAACGTCAAATTGTGGAACCGGATCGAATCGGCATGTGCGTCGGATCGGGCCCAACCGGTATGGAATCCCACCAGCCCTGTGACGTAGGTGGTCTAGCGAGCTTTCTCTTCCAGCCTCCTTCTTCCTCTTCGGGGAGGGGTTCATCACTGTTCCCTATTCATATGCACACCCTCCCCCAGACGACCAGCGGTCAACCAGGAACCGTGATCATCCCCCCCCACCATCCCTGCCAAAAAAATACAAAGTACACTTTGGGGCAAAATCTTGAGTCATGTTCGTGAGGCCCGCAGGCACTTTGTATGGTTTTTGGCGCGGACGGCGGGGGTGTCAGCATATTGCCTCTTGCGCGCAAGACTACCATCCCTAACAAAAGACAGTACACGTGCACCTCGCGGCTAAATCTGGATAATGCGCGGCCACCCCGCGATCACTGTCAAGTAGTTTTTGTCAGGGACGACGGGGGTGGTGGCGTATGGCCTGCTGTGCGCAGGCCCACCAGACACAATGGTGGGCATTGATTTCGGCAAGGATGGTTGAGGCCGACTTGTTTCCCGATGTGTGCTGTCACGTGCGCAGGCGCACCTGACACACTCTGCACGTGCACCGAACGTGGCGCACCTGGCGCGGCTGAGTATGCGGCACACCTGGCGCACGCGGAGCACGTGCCGCATCTGGCGCTCCAGGCGTGCCTGGCACGCTCGAGCCCCAGGGGTGCCTGGCGCGCGTAGCGAGGCTACCACGCGTGGCGCACCTCACCCCAGCGTCGTGCACATGAGGTCGGTTTTGGTTCCCAGTAGCTGTCCATCCAAAGACGACCGCTGAACATGCTCAGGCTCGGGTTTTACTTGTGTGTTGGGAGGGCGGGTGGGAGTGAGCTAGACGACCTGCTATCTACGGGGTGTCTTGACCCTCCCCCTACCCCCTCCCCTGGACCTGGAGGAGGAGTGTCGCGGGTCGTTGGTGCGTCCAAAATGGCCCAAGATGGCGCTAGTAGGGCCTCAGAGAGCCCAAGATGACCTCCAAGATGGCCCAAGATAACCCAAGATGCCCCAAGATGGCTCCCCAAATGCTCCAAGAGGCCCTAAGAACGCTACAAGACGGCCCCAAGTGGCCACGGAGCCTCCCCGAGAGGCCGCTAAGAGGCCAACATCCTTCCGATGGTTTTCCGAGGCGTCAAGGCAGCTCCAAGAGGGCCCATGAGGGCCCCAAGAGAGGCCCAAGCGAGCCCCAAGACGGCCAAAAGATCGCCCAAGAGCGCTTCAAGAGCGCCCCAAGAGGGGCCCAAGAGGTGATTTTTGGGGCTCCCGAGAAGGGGCCCTACAGTAATTTGAGCTCCCATCATTATTGATCGATCTCCTCCAAGATGGCCCCAAGAGCGCTCCCAAGGCTCCCAAGAGCGCCTCAAAAGGGCCCCAAGAGGCGCCCGGGGCCCAGGAGGCCCCAAGAGGCGCCCAAGAGGCCTCCAAGAGCGCTCCAAGAGTGACCCTTCCTCTGTGTGCTGCCCACTTCCCTGATCGAGGCAACTCCTCTGGGCATCGTCTCTGGATGGGCTGGTGGGGTTCCTTTTTTGGGGTCAGCGGCTCCAAGGCAACGGACAGGGAGCGGAAGCGGCGTCCGGGTCACGGTACGGGAAAAACTGGTGGGGTTACGCGAAGCGTCAAGAATTGGAATCGAATCGGATCGGCCGCGCCAAGATGCACAAGGACGCCATGCGAACATCAGGCCACAGGGGGTCGTCGGGAAACCAGAATCGAAGCGGACTGAGAGAATCCACATCGACCGGGATCGATCGGATCGAAACAAACCCTGCCCTCATCTCGAAGTGAAGTCCCGGCCCTGTCCCCACGGCCGGCTTTTCATCCTGAGCCGTTTTTGGTGGTCCTGGGACCCTGCGGGGGCCACCGAAGGCCGAAAGCGACGAAAAATGTCTTGATTTGTTCAAGGCATTGGACGTGTGGGATTTATCCTCGGTCGGATTCTCAGCCTGCCTTCCTCTCCCAGTCCTCCAGGAAACGGACCCCCCTGGATCCCCCAGGATCCCAAGAGGCGCCCAGAAGCATCCAGAACCTCCTCGATCCTCGATCCTCCCTCCGACACTCCGTCCAAACACCCCGTCTTGGGGAAACCAACCAAATACGGGGACCGATGCCATTACTCCCCGGAATTTCCCCCGGGGTGCCTTCTTACCAGGACATGGAACAGAATCTGGCCGTGGAGACGCGGGCCCTCCAGGACGAACAGCGCTCACGGTACCTTTCCCCCCCAGACTTCTGGTGACCCTCCTGCTGGTAACCCGTAGCCCCCAGCTTGCTGTCGCTCGGACGTCCATTTCCCTTGCATGTTTCGGCTTCGTGCGTTTTTTTTTTGCTCGTCCTCGATGGTTCTCGCCGAGAGAAAGTGCACACGTCCGAGCGATGCCACGCCAGGAGCACGGCCAGAGGCCCCGCCCGCTGCGGGCGAGCCGCCGCCGCGGGCGCCCGCCCCAGGGGCGGCCTCAGGAGGCCGGAGACGAAGGAGGCGCACTCGCTGCTGACGTGGCCCCAGCAGGTCTGGCAGGGAGGCGCCGCGGCGGCGCTCGGGGCGGACGGGACCGAAGGGGCGGACCCAGCTCTCCGACGATTTGAAAGGGGCCCCAGAACACACAAATCAATAGACACAAATAAAGATATGCCCTATATCTTCCCATATTTTCTGAGGTGTTGTCCTCCCCCCCACTTCCCATATTTCCGCACATTTTCCTGGGGATCGACGATTAATTGTGTCTGTGTGTGTGTTTTCCCCTCCTGAGATTTTTCAGCTGGCAATTTTTCCTCAATGTGGGCACCCAGGGCCCGTTCTTGCGCCCCGGGGATACCTAAAAGGGATCCCGGGGAAGAGCTCTGTACCTCCGAAAGAGCGCGTTTCACGGGCGCTTGCCTTGGGAACATTCGGCGGCGCGTTTCGAACCGAGGGGTGGGCCACCCCCCCCCACCAACACTCGGCGCCGTCGATCAGAACCAAGGGGACTTCCCTCCACCCTCTACCCCCCCCCCTCCCGAACCCCTCCCTCCTCCCAAGGGGGGGGGATTCCAAACCCCTCCCCTCACCCCCAGCGCCAGCGCCGCCGGCGCCAGCGCTGGCGACCATCACAGGGCCGACTGCGGGAAAGCAGCGACGATGACCAGAGAGGGCCCAGGAGAGGGGGGGGGGTCACAACCACCCCCCCTCGCGCCGGCGCCGGCGCTGGCGCTGGCGGCGGCCAGCAGCGCCGACGGCGGGGACGCAGCGACGATGACCAGAGAGGGCCCAGAGGCGGCAGAGGAACACACAAGTCGCCATATCGAGCCCTCGCATGCTCCTCAGACGCCCCCGTTCTGACGAGACCTCAAGAAGCATCCATAAAGCCAAAACACAACGGCGGAAAGAGCCGACGGCCACACCACCACCACCACCACCACAAACCACCATACCACCACCACCGCCACAACCACAACCACCACAACCACCACAACCCACCACCACCACAACCACCAACATCAACACAGGCCACCTCACCACCACCACCACCACCACCACCACCACCACCAAAAACGCTACCACCACCACCACCACAACAACCCACCACAACCCACCACAACCACCACCACCACAAACCACCACACCATTACCACCACCATCACCACCACCGCCACCACCACAAACCGTCACCACCAACCACCACCAACACCACAACCAACCACCACACCACCACCACAACCACCACCACCACCACCCACAACCCACCACCCACCACCACCACCAGCACCACTACCAGCAGCAGCAGCACCACCGCCGCCACCACAGCCCACCACCAACACCACAAACCACCGCGCCACCACCACCACCACCGCCACCACCACGACTACCACCATCACCACCTCAACCCACCACCACCACAACCACCACCACCACCAAACCACCACACAACCACCACCACCACAGCCACCACCACCACCACCACAACAGCTCACCACCACCACCACCACCAATACAACAACCCACCACCACTGCCACCACCACCACCACCAAAATCTACGACACCACCACCGCCGCCACAACCACCACCACTACTACCAGCAACACAACCCACCAGCACCACCACAACAACCACAAACCACCTCACCACCACCACCACCGCCACTACCACTCTCACGAACACCCCCGCCGCCGTCGCCAGCCGCCGCCGACGCAAGTGCCGGCCCGGCCCGAGGAGAGGGAGAGATTAGAAGTAGGCGAGGGGGGGGGGCGAACCCCCCCACCCCCCTCCATCCAGGGGGAGGGGGGTCCGGTTCCAGAACCCCCCCCTCCCTTCCAAGCGACCACAGGGCCGCGGAGTTACAACATCATAAGGGCGGATGTCAGGGCTCGGGGTGCTCTGCGAGGCGGGGATTCTATCCATAACCACTTCCTGGGAGACGGACCTCGACGGGCGGTTGACAAAGCACCCCTTCTGGAAGCCGCCTTCACTTCCTATTACAGTCTGTCAGGCCAACAATCTTAAATGTTTGACCCATCTTCAAACAACGGAACAAATGTATACCTCCGTGGAGGCTGCTATCGACCGCTACGACTTTGGATTTGAGCTCCATCCGTTAATCGCCGCGTTCTGCGCGCCGTCTGCAAGCGAACACGTCGCTTCTCCAAAATCTGCGTCATGTGTAACAACAAACATGAGATACAAATACACACTTGTTGCTGGATCCACTTTAACCTCAAATGCGATGTCTACCGTCCGACCCGCGGGGGCAATCCATCCTGGTCTTCCAGGCACATCTTCATAGAATGACCATCCGTCGGTACGACCTAGAAACCCTTGTGGCCCAGCGCTGTCAGTCCAAAGTCTGAAAGCTGGTTTGACTGCACACGAGAGACGGGGACCAGTGTCAATTGATATGAAAGCAGGGCGATCTTCTTCTTTCACCAGTCGGGGTAAGACGCCTTGTGTTTTGAAGGCAAAACAAATCCTGCAAGAAGGCGCCCGATTTTTTCGTGTGGGCTCCGGCTTCGGATGGGGATTTTTGGCACTGTCCCAAGTGTGGGTCCGAGTCCAAATTTCTGCGCACGGACCTGTAATGATTGACCGTTGGTATCATAGCCTTGCTCAACACGGAAAATGTGGAAATTCTGTATCAGGCCGGTGACAGACATACCCACCATTTGTTGCGTTGCTTGGTTTGAAACTCTCCAGGTACACCACCGCAGGTGACCCTGGCAAACTTATCAAACGCTGTCTCCAAATGCACTTCATCATCCTCCTATCCACAACAAGGCGCTGCGTCAGATATCGCATAACCAAATATGGAAATGTCGGTCATCGATGGGGCTTCGCGATCGAAGGGACGGACCAGACGATCCCTTGTGGTGCCGCCCCCAGTGACTCCTTGAATGTCAACGACAACGTTTGGCCAGGTCGCTTTGCGCAGGGAATGTTCTAAACGGCTCGAGAATCTTTCCTGCTGTCCATCCATATTTTGAGAAATTATGTGTATGCCGCCGTCTGTTCTTCGAAGCCCCCCTCCCCTTCGTCGATACACTCCTCCTGCTCCTCCATGGATTCCTTTTCCATCGCCCCCCTCCCCGCTCGGCACTGCCTCGTCCTCCACCGACAGCCAACGGGCTCCCCCAAGCCTGGCCTTCGCTCCAGCGCGCCCCCTCCTTGGACCGCCAGAGCCCCAGCGCGCCCCCGACGCCCCTGCCCGCGGCCGCGCGCCGACCCCTGGCCTTGTCAAACTCGAGCGGCGCGTGCACCTTGGAGGCCGGGTAGAAGGGCTCGTACCCACCTCGGCAGGCAGAAGGGAAACCTGCATAAACAGAAACTGTCGGAGCTCCGCGAGGATTCCTCGGATCGGCGCTGGGCACCCCAGGCGGCGCCTCCGGCGCCGCCCCCGGCGTGCTCCGCGCGCCTGGCACGGGGGGTCCAGTGCCGACCCAAGAAATCCGCGCGGACCGCCGAAAGTTTCTGTTCATACACCTCTTGACTATTCGAGGAAGGACGGGGGGGGGCACCGAGCGTCGCTTATGCAATCCCACCCCCCACTGGCATGGCCCTGGCCCCGCTGGCCACCTCACCCCCCAGGCGGAGATCCATGCCGTCTCCTGCGGGATTCGCGGGGGCCCGTCGCCGCCCGGGGGGGGGGGGGGGCTGGCGGGGTTGAGATGCCATAGCCCAGTGGGGATGGGGATAGTTTGTGGGGGCGCGGAAGGACGTACTGATGCTGAGCACCCCCGTTTGGGGCGCACGTCCGAACTTAACATGTAGCACAAACGCCATATGATATATCGTTGCCGGCCGGTATGCCCAGAAAGCGCCTGCCACCGAATACGTACTATAAATACTATCTGCGCGCGCGTCGCCCCTTTTTTTTCTGGGGGGGGGGGGCAACGCACACGTAGTAGTTATTGTTTGGGCGATGCCAATGTGGGACAAATATGAGGCACGTCAAGGGGCGCTTGGGGATGGCAAAGGGGGGGTCGCAGCAGAGCAGAGGGGAGGGGCGTAAGACGGCTGCGCGCAGCTGGCTATCCCGCCGCCGCCTGGCCGAGGAATAAACACGGGGCTGTGCGCCACGGATTATAAGAGGAGAGGGAGGGATTATGGGAGGGGGAGATGGATGGAGTAGGGAGGAGGAGGGAGGAGAGGGTGGAGGAGGAGGACAGTTGAGGAGGAGGAGGAGGAGGAGGAGGAGGAGGAGGAGGAAGAGGGGAAGGAGCAGTTGGAGTAGGAAGGAGGAGGAGGAGGAGGAGGAGGAGGACGGAGGATGATGCTGATGATGATGATGGTGACGATAATGATAAAGATGATGATCAGATCAGAAGCCATGGGGGGCGCCAGCAGGTACCTTCGAATCTGGAGAAGCCTCTAGGATCGGGCTGCGCCCGAGCTTAAATTCGCGATGCACGGCCACGTGCCCCGCGGCTGGCCGCACAACGATGTCGCCGTGACGGCTGCCGGTGCACGCCCGAAGCAAAAAAACGCACACAGGGCGCATTGAGCAAGCTCGCTCACGGCGCTGCTCTCTGAGGCCGGTACCCTCAGCTTTCCTGCGGTGTGCGGCGTCACCAGGGAAGCCCCGGCGAAGCACCCGCCTCGCCGTGCCCTCCCACGAAGGGGAGAGACCACCGAAGCCACTCCCGCCTCAACGCGGGCATAGAATAACTACAGAGCGGCTCATCTGAACATGTGGCCCACGCGGAAGCCAAGGCCTCTAGATCCGCAGGGGGGTGCCGAGGCGATACGCCCCCGCTCAGAGCAAAAGGCTCTGCTCTCTGGGGGCCGTTGCATTCGGCCTCCCTGCGGTGCGCGGCGTCACCAGGGGCGCGCGCGCGGGGCACCCGCCCGGCCGTGCCCCCCCCCCAACGGGGGGAGTCCACCGAAGCCACTCCCGCCTCTGAAACTTCCGCACCAGGTGCAGGAAGAGCTCCCTGTAGTTTTCATCCTGCCAGGCGGCTCCCTCGAAAATTTGGAGGCACTCCGTGACGAGTAATTGCTGAGCGCTCGGAGCGTTTTGTGCTGCACCAGAGGCTCGCAGGCGATATACGTCGGCAGGACCTCTGAGTCGACCGCGCCCACAAAGATGCTGAGCCACTCTGGCATCAGCTCGTCGTAGTCGTTCAAACAAACGGTGCGTCGCGCGTGCATATTGATGATTGTCGAATGGGACAACGGGGCACCGACGGGACACAAAGAGCACGACATGGAACTCCAGCTGCACCCATGCGCTGAAGTGCTTCGCCAACAGGTAGTCCTCCGAGCCGTGTGAGATGGACTCGTAGAAGTTGACGCACTCCTCGTGCGTCACTTCCTCAGGCTTGCGCTTCCACAATGGTTTGACGTCCCCGATCTCCGGGCCGAGTCCCGCCTGGATCGTGGTCATCGGCTTTGTGCCGTCAGACTATGTCAGCTGCTGCACGAGGTGCGCATCCGCGGGGTCAGTCACGATGAGAACCTCCACGCCCTGCTGTCGCAATGCCTCCAAAATGGGCGACGAAACCACGTCACCGATGCTCGCGCAATAGATGTAGTAGATGTGGTTTTGGTCCAGCGCCATGCGGCACACGTATTCCATCAAGCTAATTCTCTCGTCCCCTGACCACGAGGTGTGGTAGCGCATCATCTCCGCGAGCTTGGTACAATTGTGCCAACCATCAAGTACGGCCAGGTGGTCCTCCCCGCCATTGGATAGGGACTTGTAGAAGGCGGCGCACTCTTCGTAGGTCACGTCCTCACGCTTGCACGTCCACAGCGCTTTGTACGTGTCGAGCTTCTCCCGCACTTGCGAGACCTCCTTCACCTGCTCCATCAGCATGTTCGGATCCTCCTTCTCCTACTCCGTTTCAAACTCCTCGATATTCGACTCGTCTCCTTCGTTGCCCTCCTCGTTCAGCAAATCATACTCCTCCTCGTGCCCTATTTCCGTGGCCTCCTTCTCGTTCTCCTCAGACCTCTCATCGTGCCGCTGGGTGGGGAAGCCAATGAACTCCTGTCTCAGTCTGGGCGGCGGAGCGGTCGGCGTGTCCCGGAGGATTATGATGCTGATCTATTGTGCGTGTCGGGCATGAGTGTGACGGATCCTCGCACGTCTGCGCGAGCTGGTGGAAGAACGAAATGTGAGGTCGCACAGGCATCAGCTCCCTGGCGGCACAACATGTCGCGCCCGTGTCAGATTTCAAGAGGGCGGTCGTGCATCGCGATCGCAGTGCGCCGAAGAAAGGCGATGGAATTGGGGGCGCGAGGACTGGCCCTCTTGCCCCCAGACCTCGGGGCAGGGCTTGATGATGACGATGCTGATGATGATGCTGAGAGGGCGAGGAGGAGTCGGAGGGGCGCCAGCCTGTACAGAAGCTTGGACGGTTTCAGCGTTTTTGTTTTCGGATTTCTTTGTCGTGTTCCCGCTCTCCACCTCACCAACCAAAACATGTTGTAATGTGCGCATCGTGTCAATTCATGTTGTATCCTGGTCGCTGCTTCCTATTCCTCCTCGTACGTACGTTTCATCCCCGTTTCACGTCCTCCCTCATCATCTCCGCACTCTCCCTACTTTATTCTCACCTCTCCATCTCACAATCGCTTGCACCGCCTGTCCGCTTGCTCATCCCCGCGCTGTCATCCTCCTTTCCATCCTCTCCGTCACCATCAAACGTCCTTACTCTGTTCCCTCATCATCCTCATTATCATCACCATCACAATCAGCACCATCATGATCGTCTTACTAATCTGCCGCATCATCTTCACCACCATCACCGTCATTGCCATCATCAACATCACCACCATCCGCATCAACATCATCACCATCGTCATAATCATCACCTCCATCATCAGCATCATCATCACCTTCACCAGCCGCATGATCGTCATGCTCATCCTCATCAACATCATCAGCATCACCACCAACATCATCGTCATCACCATCATCACCATCATCATATCTCCTCCTCAGCATCATCATGAATCATCCACTTCCTTATCCTGGCTCTCATTCTCCCATTGCTTCCTCATCCAATGCCCCCTCTTCCTCAAAATCCAACTCCGCCTTTTGCTGTGGATGCTCCTCCTTTTCCTCTTCTGCCTTCTCCTCCTCCTCCTCCTCCCGCCCTGCCCGTCCTGCTCCTCATCCTCCTCCTCCTCTTCCGTTTCCACCTCGTCCTAATGTATATCGCGCTCCGTGTGTTCCGTTTGGGTGAGTTTTGCTTAGGCATGCACCCGCGGAAAAAAATAGGGCCAGAACGCACAACGTAGGACGGCCACCCCGTATCAAACTCCCACATGCTACTCGACCCTCCTGACATCACAACCCTGGCGCCCCAGTTGTCACCCGTGCGCTCTCGCCCTGCATAAGCAGTCACACTGGCGCTAACGCCCTACCTCGAGCATCTTCACGCCCTGATGCCCGAGGCTCAGCACCCCACTCCTAATGACCCAACCCGAACATCATAACCCTAACACCCCAGCGCTAATCCTAGCATCCTGACCCTGAACACTAACCCTATCCCAGACAACGCAACATTGACCCTACCGCATCGGCGCAAACACTAGACCCCTAAACGAATTGACCTAGCACCCTGGCCCTTGCACCCGTGCGCCCTCAACTTTATATTATAATCCCAGAAACCTGTCTGTTAGAATTCGCCCGAACACCAGCACCGTAACGCTGACCCTAAGAGCACAGCTTGAGCACCCTTGCCCGAACACCCTAACTCCAGCATCTTAGCCCCCTCCCTAGCGACCCGACTCCAGCGCACTAGCCTTAATCACATACCCTTCTTCCGAACACCTTATCACCGTCACCCTGGCACCCTAACCCGTACCTTTCGATCCGTAGTCCTGAGCAGAAGCCCTAACCCTGACACCCTAATTCTTCCACCCTAACACTCAGGCTACACACCTGCGCAACATACTGCCTGGCCGTTGCACTGTGAGCCTAACGCCGGAACCGAACCAACCCATAACGCCACAACCCGACCCGCACCAGCTTGGCTCTAACAACTTGGCCCTAACGGCATCAACCTAAGCACGCCACCAAGGTCCTCACAGACTACACATGAGCCCCAAGCAATTCTAACCCGGATGCCCTAGCCCTAGCCTAGCATACCTTCACCCTAGCCTGCAACTCTACAGAGTTAGTTCGTTCCCTTGCGCCCTAACCCTCGTCGCACCAACCCTTGCACATCAGCTAACTCTAGCAAACTACCCCGAACATTACCCCAGACCCCTGAACCTGACACCGTGACGGTGACCCTAAGGCCACAGCATGAGCACACTTGCCCTAGCACCCTAACTCCAGCATTCGAGCCCTCTCCTCAGTGACCCGACAACAACAGCGGAGCCCAAATCACATACCCCCTCATCCTGACACATGACCGCTGTCACCCTGGCACCCAAACCCGTACCCTTCCACTCGTAATCCTAAGAACGAGCTCTGACCCTAACACCCTAGCGCCAAGGCTACAAACCTGCACAACATGCAGCCTGGTCGCAGTACTGTAAACATAACACCGGAACCTGACCAAACCAACCCTTACAAATCTAGCCCAAGCGCGCACCAGCCTGATTCTAACAATTTGGTCCTACCCGTATCACCCTAAGCATGCCACCTCGGTCTGCGCGCCCTAAACGCGAACCCCCTTGCCATCCTAACCTGGAAACCCTAACCCGATCCTGACACCTTTACCCTGACCCTGGCCTAACACCCTTACCCGAACGTGCTACTCTAGCTACTCTAAAGTGTCAATCCGTTCACTTGTGCCCTAACCCTTGACGCACCAATCTTAGCACCCGAATTAGCTAGTTCTAGCAGTCTGACCCTGAGCATTGCCCCTGTTCCTAAGACCCTAAGCTTGGACAATACGATGACAATCTGGATCCTAACGCCATGACTTTACCATCCGAACCCGCACCCCAACACCCTGACCGTAAACACTATCCCCAAGGATACACATCGAACGCCGGATTCTTAACACGCCAACCCTAACAATACATAGCTCCAACTTCAACACCGTGACCCGAATATCCGAACACACACACACACACCAACGCCCGAACCCCAAGTCCTACCCTAGCACTGACACCTTAACACGAACATAATTCTGAACGCCCTAACCAGCCCAAGCGCCCGAATCTAAAACGTAACATCCTAATCATAGCACCCTGGCCCAAACCGAGCCACCCTAGTTCTAATGCCTAGTCCTCGCGCCCAAAACCTCACGCCCTAACCCGAATCCTGCACCCTCAACATCATTCCACGGACTCGAACCTTGACACACGTTCCTCCTAGCGCGTTACCCTGCACCGCCGATGCTAACCCTGCCGCCCCAATCCGAAGCCCTGCGATCGAAGCGCATCGCCCGATCCACGACGCTACCGCCCTCCCGCCCTGACCCTCCCCATCCCTTTTGCTAGCCCTCCCTCGTCATCTCCTCTCTCCTCAATTTCTCCTCGCCGTCCCTCATCCTCGCCTCGTTGCCCCATCATCCTCGTCTGCCGCCTTCCCAACCTGATCATCCCCGCGCCCTCCTCCCCATCCTCTCTCACATTCCTCGTCGTCGCTCCTCGTCCTTCTCCTCCTCATGACGCCGCCCCCTTGCCTCCTCATCCACTTCTCCTCCCTTCCCCGAGACCCATTTTCGCCTTTTGATGCTGGTGCTGTTCCTCCTCGTGCTTCCCCTCCTTCCCCTTCTTCTCCTCCTCCTCCTCCGTTCCCTCCTCTGCCTTCTCCAACCCTGCCCGCCCTCGTCCTCCGCTTCCTCTTTCACGCGTTCCGTGCGCGACGCGCCCGAGCGCTCTCTAATTCGGGGAAGTTCTCACTGAGCCTGTCTATGCCCCTGTTAAAAAATGCCAGAACCACCGAACTAGGACGGCCGCTCGTTTTCAAACGTCCACGTGCTACTGCCCCATCCTGCCAATCGCGTTCGCCCACCTCCTCTGCCCCTCGCCCCTTCCTCCCGCGGCGCAGGCCGCCGCGAGCATCATGCGCGCCGCGATCGCCACAGATCTGAATCGCAGTACCCTGCCAGCTCCGCCATTGCCCTGACACTCTAAGCCCTGGGCGGGAAGAGAACAGCGCGGCCCCTCCGACACTGCAACCGAGAAGCGGTCGGCGTACGACGGGCCAAGGCCAAGAATCGCACTGCGCGAACCCGCCACGCGTGCCATGCGCACCATGCGCGCTCAAGTTGCATGCTTCTGGCTTCTCGGGGGCATTTCTAAAGAGCCTCCTGGCCACGTCCAGCCGTCGTTGGGCCCCGTCCTGGAGCATTGTGGACGCATGCTGGGGCAATTCTGGGTGTCTTTGGGCCGTTTGGGGGTCGTTTTGGTGGGCCCCTTGGCTGGCCCTCGAGGACGGCTTGGGCGTCTCCGAGAGCCGCCTTGGGGCCGTTTTGGGCTGTCTGGGGTCCCACAATGGCTCTTGAGAAGTCCGCATGCCGCACCGTAAGGGCCCTCATGGGCCGCCTAGAGCCGCTCTTTGGGCGCGGCCCTTCTTGGAGCCCTCTTGAGTCCTTTCTGGTCCGCGTTGGGGTGATCTTGAAAACCGTTCGGGCCATCTTGGAAGCTCTCCCAGCCGAACAGACGAAGATACAGCAATCACACATGAACGACACGAAAACTTGCGAATTCTGGCAATCGGAGGCCTCTCAGGGGTCATTTCTCGCCCAGTCTTGGGAGTCTCTTGGGCCGTCTTCGAAGCGTCTCCGCTGTCCCTGGGCGCTCTGGGTTCGGCTGGAGCGTCAACTAGGGCCGCCCTGGTGCTGTTTGAAGCCAGCTGGGTGCTACGTTAGCCGCCAGGCTTCAACCGGACCCCCGAGGCGAAAGAGGGTACCTGGGGGACCGTCGCCGCAGTGCGAGATCTTGGGGCCCTCTGGGGCCGTCCTGGTCCCACTGGGCAAACTTGGGGGCCTCTTGGGCTGCTTCGGGGCGGGCTGGGGGCCCTGAGGTGGGATGGCTTGGGGCCCTCCTGGGCCGTCTGGAGCCCCTCTGAGGACCCTCGTGGAGCGTGCTGGGGCTGTCTTGGGCCCCTCTTGGGCCGTCCTGGTCTTGTCTTGGGGCCCTCCTGGGTGCCTACCGGGCCACCTTGGAGCGATCTCGGGGGCCTCTTCAGCCGTCTCGAGCGCTCTGGAGACCGAGAAGGCGATAATGCGAAAATGGCACCAGACCCTCAGGAAAACCAAGAATGTTTGCCCTTGGGGGCCTCTTGGGAGTCGTCTTCAGGACCCCCTGGGCCATCTGAGGAGCCCGTTGGGCCGTCGAGTGGGCATCCTGTGTTCATCGTGGCCGTCTTGGCGCGCTAGTCGGGCCCTCCTGAGGCATCCTGGGGCCCTACGGGGCCGTCTTGGGGCCATCTGGGGCCGTCGTGGGCCCTCCTTGAACGCTCGCGAATCAGCCTTCACGGCCGCGCCCGAAGTTGTCCCGAATCGCCTTCCGATGCGTATAGGTATTCGTTGTATTAATACAACTAGACGTGTCTAGACACTAGTTGTATACATACGCATACATACATACGTACACACATACACACATACATACGTACATATATACATGCATACATACATACATACATACATACATACAGACATACATACATACATACATACATACATGCATGCATGCATGCATGCATACACACATACATACATACATGCATACATATACATACATACATACATACATACATACATACATACATACACACACACATACATACATACATACATACATGCAGACATACAGACAGACAGACAGGCAGGCATACGGACATACATACATACACACGCATGCATACACACATGCATGCACGCATATACACATGTATACATACATACATACATGCATACATACATACATACATGCATGCATACATACATACACACATACATGCATACAAACATACTACATACATACATAGATACATGCATACATACATGCATACATACATGCATGCATGCATGCACACTTACATACATACATATATACATGCATGCATGCACACATGCATATATACATACATACATACATACATACATACATACAGACAGACAGACAGACAGACAGACAGACAGGCAGACAGACACATACACGAATACATGCCTACCTACATACCTACATACATACCTACACACATATATATATATGTGCACGCATTCATGCATACATGCATGCATACACACATACATACATACAAACATACATACAAACATACATAACTACATGCATACATACATACCTACATGCAAACATACATATATGAAAACATGCAAACATACATGCATACGTACGTACGTACGTACACACATACATACATGCATGCATGCATACATACATACATGCGGTGGGGGCAGTGGATAAGGAACCCTTAGATAAGGAATCCGGGGTCTGGAGGCCGGTGGAACTCAAATTGAGGCTCGGCCATGGATATCACCGCCACCCTCATCAGATAAGGGATCCTCAAGGGTCTGACGCCCCACAGACACATTCCTTAACCAACGCCCCCACCGTACATCCACCCATCCATCCATCCATCCATCCACCCATACATGCATGCATGCATAAATACATACATACATACATACATACATACATACATACATACATACTCCTACCTACCTACCTACCTACCTACCTACCTACCTACCTACCTACCTACCTACCTACATACATACATACATACATACATACATACATACATACATACATACATACATTACATACGTACGCACATACACACATACATACATGTGCGCATGCATGCATGCATGTATACATGCACGCAACTATATTTACATATGCACATGTGTACACACAAACATCAACTTTCGGAGGTCCGCGCAGGCTTCCTCGAATCGGCGCTGGCCTCCCATGGCGGCGCCTGAGAGCGCCGCCCCTGGCGCGCCCCGCGCGCCAGGGATGGGGGGCGCAGCGCCGATGCAAGAAAGCCGCACGGCCCTCCGAATGTTAAAGTTTATGTGCTTATGTGTTTCCTGAACGCTGGGGGGGAGCCAGGAGCCCGCCTTTACTAGTGAGCGCGCCCGTGACCAGCCCTACCCCACCCTCGTCCATCCCTGGTCACGTCACGTCCCTCGGCGCCGTCTGGGAACCGAGACGTGGCCAATGCGCCTCCCCTCTCCCCTGGGCACGCCCGTGATCGCCAGGGGCTTACGAGAAACTGTCGCCAGCTCAGGAAGGGAAACCAGCGACCTCAAATCTGATATGCGTCGCCGATAGAGCGGCGGCATAAGCCCCCGACAGCGAATCTGCACGCTTCCGGGCGGGGCGGGCTGGCGGGCCCTATCGGCGATGACTGGGCAATGGGGGGTAGATGCGGCGTCCCCTTAAGCCCATCCCCCCCTAACGACGTTGCCCCGTGGCTTTCGGGTCATGACTCCGCCCTCCAGCGGCTGTTCGGGGCGATCAGGGAACCCCTGGAAAACCCTCGACGAAGCGCAGCTACTGGAAAGCATCCCGAGGCGAGAAAATCTCTGAGAGCGATCTGAGCATCGTTTATCCGACCCCCATCGCCAGCGGCGTGGCCTGGGTTCCACTGGCCGATTTACCCCCCTAGGTGGGGATATAGGCCGTTCCCTGCGGGCTTCGAGGGATGTATCCCCAACTGGGGTGGTAATGTGGTGGGGGTCTCGAAAGGGGATGAGGGTGGGGATGGGGGTCGGTGAAACGACACTGACACTCGGAACCTTCCTCCCTCTCTGCCCTCTTCGACGACGAGAACGCCCCCCCCTTCGCAGCACCTGGCTCGTGGCGAGGGTCGGACATCCCCCGCTAACGACGCTGCTCCCGAGCACCCCCGCCGCCAGCGGGCGGCAAGCCGGGGCGCCCGCCCACGACGGTGAACATGATGACGCCGAGCCTCCGCCAGAGGCGGGCGGCAGCGCGGCGGCACCGATGGGGCCCGGAGCGGCTCCTCCCTCGCGCGCATCTGTCTGCCTGCCTGCCTGCCTGTCTGCCTGCCTGCCTGCCTGCCTGCCTGCCTGCCTGCCTGCCTGCCTGCCTGCCTGCCTGTCTGTCTGTCTGTCTGTCTGTCTGTCTCTGTTGGTCTGTCGGTCCGTCGGTTGTCTGTCCGTCTCTCTCTCTTTTGCTGTTTCTCTCGCGTGGCGGCACCGCCCCATATCGGCACACCCCTCACACGCTCCGTGGCCCCATGGAGAGCTCCACCAAAGGCCCCAACAGCAGGGTTCGCATGGCGGCCCCGCCCCATGTCGGCACACCCCTCACGCGGTTCGTGGCCCTCATAGGGAGCTCCGAGGCCGAAGATTGCCCGAGCATCCGCCGTGATCAGCCACGACGCAAGCAGGTTCGGCTTCTGAAGCAGCCCACATCGGCGGGGGGGGCCTCACCTCTCCGCGCAACCAAAGGGCAAGACAGGACAGGGCAGGACACGCCGGCGCCTAGGCACTATCTAGGGCGCTGCGGGTGCGGCGCCGGGGCGCCCGAAGATAACATGCAGTCGCGCAGCGTGCTCACAGGTGGTGCGGCGTGGACTCTGATCCGAGACCGTGCCAAGCATCCGTTGATGCGACATTGAGGGCAGCTGTGATGCTCGCGTCGTCACGTCTTACACAAGGGCTCCCAACTTCGCGCTCCGCGCTCCGCGAAGCGCGAATAACTTCACGCTCTCGCGCCGCCACCCCAAAGGGAGGAGGACGAGGAGGAGGGGGAGAAGGAACGAGGACCGCGCAGCGCGAAGCGCGAATAACTTCGCGCCCTCGAGGGCGCCCTTGTTATATTGTATTATCGATGCTGTCCTCGTGCATCACCAACCCGTCTGGCTTGGGGCCCTCGCGTCCTGCGCCTCGAAACAGGGGGGCAATCGAGTTGAGTCGGGCCTGTCCCCCTACAGGGGGATTTTCGACGAAAAATGAAAAATACACAAAACATAATCAAACAATAGTTCACATATAGTCTGGGGACTAGTTGTTGATTATTGTTTGACCTTCTTGGAGCATTTTTGGGGTATTTTTTTTTTTCATCGAAAATTCCCCTGTAGGGGGACACGCCCGACATAAAACGACGGCGACCCTGTTCGGGCGGCGACCCTGGGGGGGCAGTGAGCAGGGAGGGCCTCCTCGGAAGGCTCGAAAAAAGCCTCGGGCCTGCCGAATTTTGGAGGCCTCTCTGGCCAGGGCGTCTCGGAAAAGGTTGCGAGAACGTGTCAAGTGGGAGCCGTTATCGTCGCAGGTGGGGCTTCAACAACTGGCATTTGACAACAAGCCCGCGCTCGAGCGGGAGCCTTAATCCAATAGCCCTTATAACTGCGACGAGGCGACGATCGAAAGCAGTGCCCCGGCACTGCTTTGAACGCGTTCAAAGCAGTGCCCCGGCACTGCTTTGAACGTATGATATGATGATATGATGATGATTATGATTGATGATGATGATGATTTTTCCAGCGTACACTGTCCGCAACTGCGGCAATCAACATCATGTTCCACTTGCCCGCAACTGCGGCCATCACCAACGCTGCCCCTCGAAGCTCCACGGAGGGCGCTCGGCAGGTCGCCCGCTCGAGCCCCACTCGACTTCACGCTGAGGAGGCGAGCCCTCAGGGGCATTGTCCGCAACTGCGGCATGATCAGAGGGCCACCACTGCGCGCCATCAGCGCCCCATTCGCTCGAGCTCCAGTCCCACCAGGACCAGCCCTGCCATCTCGTGGCGGGACTGCGCGCCTCCCATGCGCCGCTGCCGCTGGCGTCCCAGGACCCAGCCGCCACTGCGGCACAAGAAGGGGTCGCATCGTCGCCGTTGGCAGCTTGCGGCGGTGGCGTGTTCCCAGCTCGCTCAGCCCCAGCGTCTCTCCCCGCAACTGCGGTTCCCATCTGGGGTCGGACGCCCTTCCCCGCAACTGCGGTGTCCGCGTAGCTGCCCTTCTTGCCGCCCTTCTTGCCGCCCTTCCTGCCGCCCTTCCTGCGTTCCAACCTCGCGGCGAGTCTTTCAGGTGACCTGCGGCACGTATTGTGCGTGAAAGCCACCAGAGGGAAGTGCGCTCCGTGCCTCGCCCTGCCGAAGGCGCCATGCCATATCTTGTCGTCGAGGTTGCCCTGCTTCACTCTGAAGGGATGGCGCACCCAATCGTCGCGTTCCCTGCGCGCCATCCTTTGCTCGAACTCCGCAACTGCGGTCAAGGATTCGCCAGATGGCGTCAGGAAGGCGCGCATCTTGTTTTCAACGGGCTCAGCCTTGGGCACGTAAGTCTGAAGCATCTTCCCAGGGCCATTCGTGTAGTCGAAGACAGGGAAAGACGGATCATGCTGGGTCGTCAAGAATCCGCCCTCACGGTCGTGCAGAACACTCAGGCCATGGTGAAGCTTGTACTGCCCAGGACAGTTTATGAACAAAATCGCCATGCTGTCTGCCCTGGGCTGGCCGCCTGCTGTCTTCCAGGGGGTCCACGCGGCGACGTCCACAGTCAGGCCGCAATTGCGGCACCAGGACACAAGCTGGAACATGCACATGTTGAAGTCCCCCATGCAGACCTTCACGTCCCATTCCCTGACGTAGGCGACGAACCAGTTGTAGAACTCATGGAGCTTCGTGACGCCCCAGTCTTGGTTGGCCAAGCTGTGGTGGACGTGCACCGCCATGACGTTGAAGGAGCCCCCCAAATGGGTCACGGCCTGGTCCAGGTGGACGCGCACCACCATCGCCCTGGAGTACTTGTTGTGCAGCTTTGGCGCAGGAGCCTCCGCAACTGCGGACTGTTTCTTCTTCTTCTTCGTTTTGGACTTCTCCTGCTTGTGGAAGAGTCTCGCAAAGTCTACGTGTTCAATGTGGCCGCCACTGCGGTCCCTCATGCCAACAAGGAGGGTCCCTGATGGCTCGCCGCCCTTAACGCACAGGTAGTTGTATTGAGTCCGACTCCGAAACCTATCGTCCGCAACTGCGGCTGCACTGTCCCTCGCGTCGTGCTCCCCACTGAGTACCGCGCAGGTCTCGTCGTCGCACTCGCAGAGGGCGATGATCTGGGCAGGGTTCGCGCGGAGCTGCGCCCACTCGTCCGCGCGTTGCGTGGGTCTAGCTGCAGTCCCTCCGAAGTTGGCCACGTAGAAGCCGACCCGTCCCGCTTCGAACTCCGTTTTCTCCTCCCATGCGTCGACAAGAGCTCTTTGTTTTTCCGACAGATTGCTTGTCTCGATGATGGGCACCCGTTTCCAGGGTCTCCGCGACGACAACACTCTCGGCATGTAGGAGTCATGTGCTGCCGCAACTGCGGCTCCCGCACCTCCCCGGGACTCAGCCTCGTCAGCGGAGGCAGCCGAGGACGCGACGGTGCTGTCGCCATCTTGCGTCCGCTGGTCGTCGTCATCATCCGCAACTGCGGCTTCCTCGTCTTTGCCTCCCTCCTCCTCCTCAGCGTTGTGGATGAACACCGTTCTGGCGAATCGAGGTCCACGGTCCATACTCCCTGAGGATGCGCTCGGGCGCGCGGGCGGCCACATGCTTGCGTCTTCGCGTGCGCCACCTCGAGCCACGGTGGCTACGGAAATGGATCGTGAATGGGCATGGGGTCGGATGGAGGGAGGAGACAAAGAGGATTCGAGGAGTGGCAGAAGGAGGGCGAGGACTCAAAGGAACCGAAAGAACAACAAATGGACTGGCGGAGAAGCAGAAGGAGGGCGACGATTGCAAGGGACTGTGAAAGGATTATTTTCACAGCAGCAGGAAGACCGCAACTGCGGTTTTGCCTCATCTCCTGCCCGCGCGGGAGCCGCTTGGAAAAACAACTTCCCTCTGGACTTCCTGTGGGTCCGCAACTGCGGCCTGCATCACGCTAGGGCTGGGATTACCAGCGCCATTTGCCCTCCCAGGGTTCTCACTGTTTCCGAATGCACGAACTGCGACAGCGCCGAACGGTTCCCAGACGCCGCGTCGTTCGCGACTTTTTGCAGCCACCCAGCAAACGTGAGCGGCCATTGCTCCTTGTGCTGCTTGCACATCTCCTCGTCCCAATGCGTCTTGAACCATGCCCACTCCCCCCTCTGCTCGTCTGAGAGGACGCCTTTTCCGCGAGCCAGGCGATCCAGAGCTGCCATCCTGTTTTTCTTGATCTTGAACTCCTCGGGATTCCACTGCGCTAGGGCGTGTTTGTTAGCCAAAGCCGTTTCCACCGCAACTGCGGCCTCCTTCTTTGCCCTCAAGGCGGCCTCGGCCTCTCGAATCTGCTTCTTGAGATCGTGCAACGCCTTCGTCCTGTCGTTCGCTTCCAGAGCCAGGCGCCGCTTTTTCGCCACCACTGCGGCTTCGTGGTCTCGCTGGGCAGTCAACGCTCGTAGGACCTCGTTGTCCTCCCGCGCCAGCTCTCTCAACCGCTTCTTTTGTTTGTGTCGTTGCTGTCGGCAATCCTGCGCTAGTTTCTCCATGCCCACTTGGCGCAGCATATCTTCCGCCTCGCGGAGCGTTTCTGCCAAGGACGTCGCCACTGCCACCTGCTCGGCCGCCTCTGCGTCGACCACGCAGTCCATGGATACCGAGGATCCTTGAGGCCCAGGTGCCGCAACTGCGGCATCGCACTGTTCCGCAAGAGCCTCGGCCCACGAGGCCTCCTCTTGCTCTTCGTCCTCCTCGTGCTCCTCGTGCACCTCCTCCTCCTCCTCCTCCCCGCCCTCCTCATCGCCCTCCTCGTGGCCTGGCTCCTGGCCTAGCGCTTCGTCGCCGAGCTTCTCCAACACGGAATCTGTGGCGTCGTGTTTCTCGTATTCGTGTATGAGACGCAGCACGTCATTGTAGGACCATTTCAAACGTTTCTGCTCGCATTCTTCCCTCACCTCCGCGACTGCGGTGTCCACTTTTGCTCGCAGCCCCCCTGCTTCCCAGAGTTCCGCCGCCTCTCGGCAAATCTCGAGATCTCCTGACTTGTCGAAGGGCGCTCGAATTCCCACTTTCAGGAAACCTTTCGCGGCGTCCAAGTGCAACTGCACATCCTCCAACACTGACAGCATCAAGTCGGCGCAATCGGAACGCCGCAACTGCGGCACGTGCTTCCCCAACGCCATTTGCTGCACCAGCGCTTTGGTCTCGAGGGCAATGTACCGGCGCTTCACGTGCTGGTTCAAGTCCGTGTCCACGGGCTGCGCAACTGCGGTCGTCCCCCCGCCGTGAATGATCAGCACGTAGCCGCGCTGCCAGGCGAGTCTCCGCACAGCGTCTGCTTTGTGCGGGGAATGGTCGTCGGCCATGAGGATGCGCCACTTTCCCCGCAACTGCGGGTCGTCGGGCCAGGCCCGCAAGTGCCGCTGCAAGAATGATACAACGTCGTCTGCGCGGTAGGACCCCTTCTCGGACGTCGCCGTGCTCACCCAAGACGGATAGCCGCGACTGCGGGCATGTGCGGCCAAGCCCTCAGCGATGACAGATCCCCCCTTGAACATTAGCTCCGCCGGCGGTGGTCCGCAACTGCGGATGTCCTCCGCGTCGCTCGACACCGTCAGGTTCGCTGTCCACCGAGCCCTGCTGTCGTCATGCGCCTCGACAAGCGGGACAATGCCACCCTTCACAGCCAAGGTCGGCTTCGAGGCCGACGACGACTCGTTGTGGTGAAAGGGCGACTGGTCCCAGTTCAGGATGTGCGGGTCGTACCCCAGAAGCTCCTCAGCAGCTGCGCGGACCCTGGCCACGTTCAAGATCATAGTCTCAAAACGAGATTGGAGCAACCATTTTGGCACCTTGTACTTGCGGTTCGGCTTCTTCATGCTCAGGCCGTAGGAGCGCCGCCACTTCACCCACCACCGAGGCCGCAACTGCGGCACCATCGGTTTGCCTCCCCGCTTCATTGTCTCCACGCAGTAGTCCGCGACGAGTTGCTTCGCCTTCGTAACCAGCAGGGATTGGGAGAACCTGGCCAACATCTTGGGCCTCTCCTCCGCAACTGCGGTTCGCTTGGCCACCGCCTTCCAGTCCACGGAGTACCTCATGTGGGACCACCACTCGTACAGAGCGGCTTCCAGCCATGGAGCCTTGTTCGGGCGCCCTTGGTTGCCCCGCGCGCGGCGTCGGCCATGCACGCCCGCCGTGCCATGTCCACCTTGTGTGCGCCAGTTTTGAAACCACTTGGAGACGGCCTGGCGCTGCTGGACGACCCCCATGCCCTTCGGCCACGTGAACCGCCCGCAAAAAGACGCGATTGAATTCCGTGGCAGAACGCCCTCGCCCATCCAACCACAACTGCGTGCGTGCGCCTCCAGTTCTTTGCAAACCAGTTCGCGGTCTCTGAGCATGTGCGGGCACACGCGCCGCTTCTGTTCCGCAACTTCGGGTTTTGGGCGTGCGCTGGCCAGTGCGTGCGCCCTGATCTGCTCCTCCTGCAACGCCTCGGGCATAGCCTCAGCCATGGCAAGCAATATACCCATGTCCTGCACGCCCGTCTGCCACTCTAACGCCGCCATGAGAGCGGGGCGTGGCGCGCTCGCCTCTCTCGGCGCCTCTGCTGGTTCGCCCTCGCCCTCGGAGTCGTGCAGGACCATGGGTCCAGCAGGGCCGCTGGCCCCGCAACTGCGGTACGCCCGCACCTCCTCCAAGGTTAGTTCCTGCGTGACAACGAGCATGTCGTGCAACCACGGTTCGTCCCAGCGGCGCACCCCGAAATCGTACAGTTCCTCCCGAAGCCATTTGCGCGTCTCGGCATTTTGCGGTTTCTGCAACATCATCGCCATAAGGTCAATGCCGCAGTTTCCATCGCAAACAGTCCCTAGGACCCATTGTCCCAGAGGACCGTAGAACCTGTTCAACGCGTCCGCCCCCTCAGAGCACACGCCACCCACCGCAACTGCGGCCACCCAGTGGCGCACCTCATGGAGAGGGTTCTCGGGAGTCACGGGCCTGAGTTCCACCGTTGTCCATTCCCCGAACAGATCCTCAGCAGCGGCGAGTACGCACGCCACGCCGTCGACGGCGCATGGCTCAGTGCACTTCTCCTTTGCCCAAGGCATGTAGAAGTCAAGGAGGTCCTTGCGGTTCTCGCCTTCCCACACGTAAGGTCGACGCCCGAACCGCAAGGCAAACAGCATGAAAGCTGAATACCCTATGTAGGAATTCTCGGACAGAATCTGCCTCAGGAGAGCCATCACGACGTCAGGCACCGTCGCCGCCACTGCGGCCTGGATCTTTGGCGCGTCTTCCACAGGTACACCTTTCTCTGGCGCCAGGGGTGGCGCCGCGACTCGTGGCCGCAAGGCGTCGCCAACAGGCGCCGCAACTCGTGCTGCAGCCTTTGGGTCTGGGCACGGGAAGAATGCGACCTGCGTCTTCGACCAGTTCTCTGGCAGCGGCCGCGCTGGTGGCAAGCGTGCTGGAAGTGGTGTGTCTTTGTCCGCTTCCACTCCCTCAGGAGCTTCAACCGCAACTGCGGTCTCCTGCGCAGCAGGCGGGTCTGGTGTTGCGTGCACTTGAGCTGGAGGAGCTGGGGGGACTGCTGCTGCGGGTGCTTCGGGCACAGGGGCTGCTGGAGGTTTGGGTTCTGCGGGTGCTTCTGGTGCTGGAGCTGCGTGTCCTTCTTGCGCAGGAGCTGCGAGTTCTGCTGGTGTTGCTGGTGCTATGTGTGCAGGGGCCGAGGGAGCCGCAACTGCGGTGCCGCCTGGAGCCGCAACTGCGGGGGGTGGCGTCGCGCCCGGTCGCCAAGCAGACGGCCGCAAATGAAAGCGAGGCGGCTCAACAAGGCCGTACTGCGACGCGGGCCACTTCGCTAGGCACGGAAAATCCGCACATGCGTGCACCTTTATCTTCTTGGGGCACGGAACGCCGCTACTGCGGCCCAAGATGTTGGCGAGCCCAGTGGTGCCATACTTCGTTTTCCTCGGTGCGCAGCCGCTGTCGTAAGGGAGCCACTCCACCTCGAAATGCGTTCCGTCCTCCTCGCCATACCATGTCCGCCCCACGGGAACATCCATGAGCGGTCGCGTGGCGAACGACTCGGGCCGGGCACTCGGCTGCGGGCTACAGAACTAGGAAGAGGGAGGGGAGGAGGGAGGAGCAACTGAAGACGATGCGGAGGGGCGAAGAAGGAGGTACTTTTCAACAACGCCCGCGCGGAAGCCCCAATCATCGCGCGCACAGGGTTTCGATGCTTCACTCCATGCTTCTCTAAGAAAAACGCTCGCCCACACAAGTTGGCGCACTAAGGCGTGCACCCGTGGAACACCCTAAACCTTCCGCCTGCCTCCTCACACCGCCTCGCCCTCCGCGTGTTCACGCGCACCCAGCCACCCCGCAACTGCGGGCACTCAGTAGCCCCACCGCAACTGCGGCCCATACGGCTTCGGGCCTCAGTCGAACAGACTGGGGATTTGGAGCTCGAGGTAATCCAGAGCCGCTTGCTTGCGCTGGTGCTGCGTCATGCCCTCCCACTCGTAGTCGTAGCCCTTCACCGACTGCGCCGACTGCCACTTCTTCTTTGTAAGTTTCTTCACATCCATCTCGATCCTTTTGCCCTTGTTGGCACACTCTCGCGTGATGGTCGCGACCCAAGCGCCCTTGAAGTCCCAAACGACGGTGAAGCCAGAGCCGCTCCCCTGCGCCACGAGGGGGTCGACCTCCTTTTGCTTCGCCAGCGGGGTGGCAGGGTCAACCGCCGTTGCCCAGTCCCTGTCCGCCACTGCGGCCTCGTCCTTGTCGCCGTCGCCGATGTCGGGGACACCGCCGAGGCTCACGTCGTCCACGATCATGTCGATCAGCCACCCAAGGTCTGCAGCGTCCAGCCACAACGTCCTCCGCTTGAAGCTGGCCACCCGCACGTTTCGAACGGCCGTGTCGTGCGGAAACTTCATGGGGCTCTTTGCGGGCATCTGTACAGAGTGCACAGTGGCTATGGCCGACTCCACGGCCTCGCCCCTGGGCAGGCCAGTAGCCGCCGAACGCGTTCCAGTCTTCTGCTTCTTGGCGCTGGTCGGGGTCGCTGCCTGCTTCTTCGTGGCGTCCGTGGAGCTGACCAGGGCCGACATGGGGTCATCTGCTTCGTGCCCCGCGTCGCCGTCGCTCTCATCGTCCGCAACTGCGGCGCCGCCCTGCTTCGCGACTTCTTTCTTCAGCGCGTCCCAGGCCTTGGAGGCCTTCAAGGCCCCTGCGGTCGGTTTACCTTTGGCGCACACCTTGAGCAGCCAAGGCTTTTGCATGTTCACGTGCACGAAAGTTATCTCTCCGAGGGGCCATGCGTGGAGCACCTTGACATCCTTTTCGGGGACGGGGGTGGTCTGCGCAAGCCAACCTCCACGGATGCACAAGACCTTCTCAACGCACACAGGGCTCCATTCGCTCGAAGTCGGCATGTGTGCTACTGCGCTGGACACAGCCGCAACTGCGGGCAAGGCGGGGGTGCGGGCAGTGGGGCCGCGCGCGGTTGAGCCAGATGGCGAGCTGAACGCCTCCCTGGAGGGCCTCCCTCGGTCCCTGCGATCCTCGCGCCTCCCTGGAGGGCCTCCGCCCTCAGGGTGCTTCAAAGCAGTGCCGGGGCACTGCTTTGAAGCATCTGTGGCTTCAAAGCAGTGCCGCGGCACTGCTTTGAAGCACCCTGAGGGCGGAGGCCCTCCAGGGCCTCCGCCCTCAGCACAGGGCCCTCCAGGCCCTCCAGGGCCTCCAGGGAGGCCCTCCAGGGCCTCCAGGGAGGCCCTCCAGGGCCTCCAGGGCCCTCCAGGCCCTCCAGGGCGGACGCCCTCCAGGGCCTCCAGGGAGGGAGGGAGGGAGTGAGGAAATGAGTAGTTTCGGCTTCCAGCTTGGGAGGAAGGGGAGAAAGGAGGAGGAGAGAGGGAGGAAGTGGAGGAAGGGCGAGGGAGGAGAGGGAGAAGGGAGGGAGGAGGTCCGTTTCGAACCTCCGTGCTCGATCGTCAGCGGTCCGCTACTGCGGCATCAGCAAGTGACACTGCAAACTACACGAGCGCTCCGCAACAGCGGTCACGCGTGCGCCCCCCCTTCGGCCTGTTGCCCGCAACTGCGGTCACGCGAGCAAGCCGCCCTGACTGCCGCCACTGCGGCTTCTGAATTACTTAGAGCGACATCTTCCCGCTTTCGTCGAACCCTTTCTTCGATTTCTTCGGCGCGGGCTGGCCCGAAGGCTTCCCTTTGGCCCTCTTGGCCGCGTCCGTCTTCCACGTCTCCTCGGCCGCCTTCTTCTTCGGTGCGGTTTTGGGTCTCGCCTCCCACAGGAGCTCTTCTCCTTTCTTCACGGCCGTGGTATTCACCAGCACAGGGACATTCACGGCGAGCACGACCCCGCCTGTCCCAGGCACGCACACCGCCAATTCTTTCGTCTCCAGCTCCATGTTGATGCGCGCAACTGCGCTTTCATTACGGCTGTTTCTCTGCTGGATCTCCTGTTCCGTGACTCTGTTGACTGCCCAGAAGACGTGCATTGTCTCTTGCGCATCCCACTTCCATGCTCTCAACCGCACATCGTGGTCAGCCACGTCGGCGGGCGTCTTGTCCGCAGGCGGCTTGAACTCGGGGTGCAAGTAGAAGGTCGTGGGCGTGGCCCCATTTGGATCTCCTTTCACCCAGACTTGCACGGCCACCCTCTCGGGGTGCGTGCTTGCGGCGTGCACCTTGGATGCCTTTGGGACGCACGGCCACAACTCGATGCATTTTTCGTCGTTTGCAGCGGTTGCCTTGACGGTGCGTTTCTCTGTGTCAGCGTCTTGCAACACCTCTACTTGCGCTTCCGCAACTGCGGACATGTGGCGCGCCCAAAGGCACAGCAACACTGCGCTGACCAAAGCAGGCTCCCGCCCCAGCTCCTTCGCTGCCGCTGAACGCCTCCATTCGGCGATTGGCAAAGGGAAGGATCCGCGTGGAATGGCCGTCGTGTCCCTGCTGCGCTGGTGGTTCGTTGGTAATTGCGTCGTGGGGTCAAAGGAAATGACCGTCGGCATCAACTCGCGCTCCTCTGCGGAAGCCTTTGTCTTCCCCGCCACTGCGGGCTCATTCGGTTCTGGGCGCGGCAACGCGTTGAAATCGAACCAATCGGGCTTCCCGCCTCCGACTCCCACTTCGCCGAGGGCCTTCTCAAGGGCGTCCCGATTGGACTTCGGCTCCACCTTCCCCGTGGCCTCCGCGCAAGCGCGGAGGAGCGCCTGACGATGTCCTGGGATACTTCGTTCCTTGAAGTTGGTGTCCTTCAGGTACTGTATGAAGCCGTCTGCGGTCAGTATGCACAGGTTCGCCTTGAACCCGATCGCCTTCTCAGGGCCCATGCCGTCGATGGCCTTGCTCAGCGTGAACAAGTACAAACGGAGAGCCGAGTTCATGTCGATGAGGAATTCTCGGAACTCCTTCTTCTTCCACGATTGTTCTGGGTCAGGGCACCACACAGGAGTGTCAACGCCCCTCTTCCTCGTAGGCGCGTTCCTGTAGCATCGCATCACCACGGCAACCTTGACCCACGGCACGTCGTCGGGAAGCTCGCTGGCTGCCCCGAAGGCACCGAGCCGAAGGGCCCTTCTCCTGGAGTTCACGTAGACCTCGCAGAACTGGAGCAGCAAGGGGATGAACTGCGCTTTCGTGCTCCCGAGCCCAACAACGAACGAGAACAGCTCAATGAAGTCTGGGTCCTGAACGACTCGATCGAGTTCGTGCATGACGGAGAGCTTGACCTTTTCAAAGGCAACCTGATCCGCAACTGCGGCGTGCAGCTCCGCGTCAACAGCCTTGCACAGAACACGGAGCGCGGTGAGTTCAGTCGTTCGCAACGCAAAATCGGCTCCTTTATTGAGGGACTGGCTGATGAGCGAAGCACCAGTGGGTTCCTCGTCCATGATTTTCCAGCTAAGCACTTCCATGAGCATACCCCCCTGCACGAGTTTCTTAGCGACAGGGTCATGTTCCGCCACTGCGGCCATGTCGAGATTGCCGTCCTTATCGAGCACGCGCTTCAGCCTCGCGCTCTCGTCCTCCGTGAACTCCATGCCTTGGGGGATGGGCCACTTGGCTCCCAGGGCGCACGCCCGCAACACGAGGCACAAGTGGGAGTGCGAACACGTCCCATACGCAACGTCTGTTCCGCAACTGCGGTCGAAGCACGCAGCGAGGTGGCCGGTCGCTTTTTCCAGATTGTACTCTGTGTACGTCTGGAACTTCGGGTCCTCCTTTTTTCTCAGCACCAGCTCTTGTGCTGGGTACATCTGAACGCAGACACCTTCGTGGTCAGCTTCGGCTTGCGTGAATCCAGCCAGGAAGATTTTCACAGCGAGTTCCCGAACCCTTTCCTGCTGAGGGTAGTGCCCGCCTCGGTTGCCCGTGTGCGGGGCGAGCATGAGCACAGGGAGGCGCACCTTGTCCCCTGTCCTGAATCTAGACCTCAAGGCGTTGGCCCTCTGAAAGATCCCTTGCGTTCCGCCTGGAACTGCGGCTGTCTCGTCCGCCACTGCGGCTTTCTTGTCCGCCACTGCGGCATTATCTGTGCCGACGCTGTCGTTCATATCTGTGCCGACGCTGTCCGCCACTGCGGCCCAAAGCTCCGATATGGCGGACTATGGCACGACGTCCGTCGCTCAGGGTGGAGGCGTGTGTGCCAGGAGCCCAACGACCTGCTGAGCCGAATGCCTGCGGACGACTGAAGGCTCAGTTTTAATCCAAAATATCGGGCGAGAGCTTGGGGGGGGTGCAGGCTGGAGGAGGGAGGGGGGTGCAAGCTGGAGGAGGACGAGGAGGGGAAGGGGAAGGACAGCTAGGACGGAAGTGGCGGGGGGATGCGGCCTGGAGGAGGACGAGGAGGGAGGAGGGAGGAGGGAGGAGGGAGGAGGGAGGAGGGAGGAGGGACGACGACGACGACGACTGCTGACGACAGACGACAGACTTGACGACGACGACGACCGACGACGACTGCTGACGACAGACGACAGACGCGACGACGACGACGGCAGCGACGACGACGAGGACGGACGACGACGATGATGATGACCCAGCGCGCGCACACTTATTGCAAACTGCGGCTTCGCAACCGCGTGCTCTCCTATTATACGCAACCGCAACTGCGGCTTCGCAACCGCAACCCCGCAACTGCGGGCTATCCTACACCGCAACCGCAACACCGCAACTGCGGGCTATCCTACACTGGGATGCACTACGCAGGCAGCAGGCGCCCAGTAGTACCGAGCTCTGTTCCGCAACTGCGGCTCCTCGGTCTTGCCGCACTCACCGCTCGTCCGCAACTGCGGCAGATCGCGCCTCTTCGTGCTTCCGCTTGCTCGCCCGACTTGCGCGTCCGTGGCCGACGAAGACGATGTTTTGGTGGATGCCCTCGCACCAGTGCGTGCTGAAGGTCTTCTCGTTGAGCTCCTTCTGAACGACCTTGCCGATTGGGGGCAGCGCTGCCAAGTGGAGCTTTTCTCTGACTCCGCTACTGCGGTCAGGGTCATCCTCCCACTTGGGCATGTACTTCGCTGGAACCCAGCGCCGAGAGATGATGGAGTCGCTTGTTCGATGCATCCAATCAGGGAGCCACTGGGGATCGTTCTTCGACGGCCTCCCTGCAAAATCAATGTTGTAGTCCGCAATGCGCACGTCGCACGGGCCAATGGGGAGGACGTAATTCGGATGCATGACGCGTGTGCCCTTCACAATGCCTCCGAACAGGGCGGGTCCAGCCCTGAACACCACCCCCACCGGGCAGGTGCAGCTGGCTCCGCAACTGCGGCCCAATGCTGCGAGCTGCTCAGGCGGGATGTCAAACAGGCCGCACAAGAACCGCACATCATTTTTATGGATGGCAGCAACCGCGTCCTTGAAGAAAGCTGGATGCCACGCTTGTTGTTCTGTTTGCGTGATCTTGTGTTGGAGACGTTCGGTGACTGCGTGTCTGGACACGACGGCAAAACGGATCACCGCGGCAGGATTCATCTCGGAGCCCTTCAGGCGAAAGCTCAGGATCGTGACGGCGTGGGTGGCCCCAACAACATGACCCGCAACTGCGGTCTCTGCGATGATGTGCGGGCGCACGAGCACCAGGCCCGTCTCTCTGAACAGGGGAACCGTCGTCCAGTAAGGCTCCTCGGAGGCGTTTTTCATAGTGACAGCGTTGTCGATGGCACTCCTGAGTCCAACGCGAACGTCGTAGCTGCAAGCGCCTTCGACGTTCCCCGTGCGGAACAGCTCGGGGTCCCATACGACGAAGACGACCGCCGCAGTTTGGTGCAAGATGCACCTGAAGACATCTTCCTTTGTTGCCACCTTCGTGATGACCACCACGTTGAACACCAAAGCGATGGTGGACGGAACCCGATTGCCGTCTGCTGTACGAAGGAATCCTTCGTTCCACTTGGGGTGTTCCCCAAAGTATTTTATCCCTGGAGGGGACCTGGTCCGCTGCTTCTTCCGCGGTGCTCCCGCATCTTCCCGCAACTGCGGTTCCGACGGAGGCCCCGCGCGACCCCGCGACTGCGGTTCTGACAGCGGCGAGTCTTCCGTGGGAGGCGGCCTTTTCCTCGGCCGCGAATCGGCCGAGGCGGTTGTCTCGGCGGCTTTCTCCTGGGAGGCGGCCTCGTCTTCGGGTTGGGCGCCTCGTTTGGACTCGGCTGCGAGCAGCACGGCCGAGGGCGCGCTGCTCCCAGATGAGCCGCGCGCGGCACCTGGCTCGCCGGCCACCCCCGCAACTGCGGTCTCGGTGGCGGCTCCCGTCACTGCTGGTTGGTCCTGCTGCTTCGTCGGCGTCTGCGCCCGAGGCCCCCATTTTGCCTTGGGGGTCAAGTGCGCCCTGCGCAACTGCGCCTCTTCGCGCCTCCCACCAGCAGAGCTCCCACTCGCAGCGCTTATCGGCGGCGGCGGCCGATATTCGATGGCCGACCGCGAGGAGCTAGACGACTGCGGGGAGGCCTCGCGCGGCGGTCGCTCGGGGCTTCCGCTACTGCGGTCCCCCGTCGGCTCCGCGACTGCGGCATCCGCGGCAGCCCCTTGCACGCCGAGCCTTTCCCGCAGTTGCTGCTTCAGCTCGGCGAACCGCTTGTCGACCTCGGCTTTGCGAGCTGGGTCCATGGCGTGGCCGCGCGCGGCCCCCGTCCGACGGGGGAACTGCGGCCGGCTTGGGAGAGGAACGGCAACGAGGGAGACGGCGGGGATGAGGACGAGGAAGGCGAAGAGGAGGATGGAGAGGACGCGACGGAAGAGGATGGCGCGAAGAGCTCAGACGAGGGTGAAAGGAGCAAGGGGACTGCGACGAGGATGACGGGGCAGAAACGGAGGAGGAGGAATCAACAAAGTCCGCAACTGCGGCCCTCGGGGGGGAAAGCGACGAGGACGACGGGAAATGACTCGGCCAACGGAGGCGGGCTACGGCCAACGGAAGGAACTGCGACGAGGAGGAAAGGCGGAGGGAGGAGACTGCGACGAGGACGACGGGGAAGGGGCGACGAGGACGACGAACAACTGCGGATCCATCTGTTTAAGTACCTGTCTCCGCAACTGCGGCCGCGCTAATTAACGTCACGAGTGCTTCAACGGAGGTGATGCGCGCCCGAAGCACCTAATTACAGCGGTCAGTCGTGGGAGCGCCGCAACTGCGGCCAAGCTGTATGAAGTCGCTAGAAGGCAGCGCCGCAACTGCGGCCGAAAGCGCGCATAGTGAGTCAAACGAGCGCGGCGTCACGCGATCGGTTTCCGCAACTGCGGTTCCATGGCTGCGCAATCCCGCAACTGCGGTGTCAAGGCTGCGCGGACCACCGCGGTTGCAGCTGCGCCCCCTTGCTCGCGTCGAACCGCCCAGGATTCGGATGGGCGTGCAGCATCTTCCAGAACGTGAACGTTCCGTGGCCATCGCTCTTGCCGAGACCTGCCCTCGGGCCCCGCACGGGATGCGAGTGCGGCTCCACCTCATACGTGTTGAACTTCGGGCTAGACCAGGATGGGTGGACGCGAATGCCCGAGCCGTCGTCGCGGATGAGGACGAAATCCCACTGGGGCAGAGGGATTCTTTGCGCCTGTCCTCTGTCCACCCCTTTCGTGTGCCTCATGTTGTCGAGACTGCTAGGGCACGGGCGGCACTCGCAGCGGACCAACCCGCGACTGCGGTCATTGTCAGGGCCGCACACGACGCGCAGCATTGTAGGTCCATCCATCTGCGCGACCATCTCCAGCCAAGACCACGGCACTTTGACAGTGTGGTCCCAGTCCCAATCCCTGTTGTCCTGCGCCTTCCCCTTTGCGCGGTACTTAAGGATCTTCGAAATTTCCTCCGCAACTGCGGTACCTCCGAAGACGGGCGTGCGGCTGCCGAAAGGGTTTTCTCGGTCTTCGTACTCGTCTCGGAACCACTTCAAGGCCGCGTTGTGCTGCTTATAATTGCCGTTCCAGTTCGCCCTGAAGTTCTCGAAGAATTCCAACTTGAAAATTGGCAGCGGCTCATTGCGCACAATTTGAAACAGCGCAACTGCGCCTTGTTCTTCGCGCCCTGGGGGAAGCAGGGGACCGCCTCCTTTGCCCGCCGCTGTTGCGGCCGCGGGCTCCGCGGCAGGAGAACCTGCCGAGGCACTCGAGCGGCCACCTTCCCATGCATTCCACCAGCCACCCTCGTCGTCCCACCAGCGGGCGCCCTCCATTCCCCAACCCTCGCATCCGTTGCCGCCCCATCCGCCGCCCTCCCATCCGCGACTGCGGTCACTTCCGTCGCCGCCATCCTGCGCTTTTCCTCTCCATCCGCCAAGAGAATCTCCGCCGCCCCAGCCGCCACTGCGGTCACCTCCGCCGCCGTATCCGCCACTGCGGCCGCCCCAACCCCCACTTGTTCCCCAACCGCCGCCGCTGCTCTTTGAAGAATCCGCAACTGCGGCCCGTGTTTCCTCTTCCGCTTTGTCATCCCACCCTGCACGCATCTCTGCCCCGACTGCAGGCCGCGGAGGCGGGCGCGAGCCCGCCCAACCGCCGTGAAACCTACCGTCGGCGCGGGCTTGAGCCGAACGTGCATGGAGGAGGAGGATGAGGAGGAGGAGGGTGAATGTGAGGAGGATGATGCGTTCCTGGGAGGTGTGCCTTCGCGTGCAACACAAGAGCCCTGAGAATTCCTGAGGCCCCTCCAACAGCCAAGGACGCGGATGACAAGAAAGTCGAGAAGATTGGGAACCGATTGAGGATTAAGAGGCGTGCGACGAAAGGGATGATGATGACGAAGAGGAAGATCAGTGAAGGGGAGGAGCGGACAGGAATTATGGAGGAGTGATAGCAGAGGAGGAAGAGGGGGAAGGGGGAGGAGGAGGAGGAGGAGGAGGAGGGAGAGGAAAAGGGGGAGGAGGAGGAGGAGGAAGAGGAGGAGGAGGAGGAGGAGGAGGAGGAGGAGGAAGAGGAGGAGGAGGAGGAGGAGGAGGAGGAGAGAGGAGGAGGACGACGACGACGAGGAGGAGGAGGAGGAGGAGAGGGAGAAGGAGAACGGGGACAGGAGGACAAGGACGGAGAAATATAACAAATGAGGGGGAGGAGGCGGAGGAGGAGGAGGACGAGGAGGAGAAGCAGGAAGAGGAGGAGGAGAGGGGGGAGGAAGAGTGCGCGTGAGACTGGGAGAACGAGGTAATTAATTAGAGAGGGAACGGGGGAGGAGGGAGGACAAGGAAGAGCATACAGCGACGAGAAGAGGAGAAGGAACAGACGAAGGCTCCTGCTGATCGCATTTCCGCATCGTTCAAAGCAGTGCCGGGGCACTGCTTTGAACGACTGGTGATGTTCAAAGCAGTTCCCCGGCACTGTGTTCCATCGTCGCCGTTATAAGGGCTATTGGATTACTCTCAAAGAAAATGCAGCCAGCGTCGAGGCGAGAGATCCCAGAATCGCCCCCCATAGGCCAACACCAATGACTCTCTACAACCATTAATATCCGACGACGGCGACGACGATGGAGACGTGGAAGCGGCCGGACCCCGAGACATTTGTCAAGAGGGGGGGCGAGGGCAAATCTGCTCAGAATCAGTCCCCGGGCCCCTCCCGGGGTCGAACCTGACACAAATTTCCCGAGCCGCGTCCCTAACCTTGGCGACGAGGAGGCCCACCACAGGCCAACTTCCGTTGCCTCGGCTGGCCCTCCTCTGAGACGACGACGATGGAGACGCTTGCAGCGACGACGACGTCGACGGCGACGGCGGAGGCGGCGACATCGGCGCCGACCGCCGTCGACCGCCGGCCCGACTGCCCGGCCCATCCGACTGCCCGACGGCCGCGGGCGACGGGGCCGAGCCCCTCCGCGCGCCGCGGGCGGGGCCGCGCGAACATGTCCACGGCGCAGTCGTAGTCCTCGGGCGGCCGGGGTGCCAAGGGCGGGGACTTGAGCAGGGGCCGACCGTCCCGGCATTCCTATAGTCCTACCACGAAATGTTCTTAGAGCACAAAAATGTTCTAAGAACAAAAACAGTGTTCTTAGAACATAAACCCGATGTGTTCAAACAAGACAGTCCCAGCCAGACCTGTTCTAAGAACATTCCGTGGGAACCACAAAAGGTTCTTAGAACACTGTTTGGTGGGGCTATAGGCGAGCCGGGACGCTTCGCCACTGCTTGACGGGGCGCCCCGACCAGGCCCCGGGTGCTGCCAGAGGTGTCATCGGCTCAGTCTGTCCCCAGAGATCCAAGGAGGCCACACACGCCCTGCAGAGAGCATCCCACTGCGAGGCCGAGAGGGGCCCATGGGGCTCCAGAGTGGAACGAACGGCCGTGGAGGCACTGGCCCGGGGACACCCCTGGCAGCACCCGAAGGGGAGGGGCCCGGGCTCCCCAGTCGACCAAAACGCAGCTCAGCCAGGTGCAGTTTTGCAGGAGCTCTCGCAGCATAGAAACCAGCCTGGACACAACTCGAAACTCCGCGTACGGGCAGGAACTTTTGATTCGCTTATGTCGGGCCTGTCCCCCTACGCGGGGACGTTCGACGAAAAATAAAAAAATACCCCCAAGATGCTCCACAAAGATAAAAAATACTCAAAAAATAATCCCCAGACTATTTTTGGGCGATTTTTTTGATTATTTTTAGGGTAGTTTTTATTTTTCGTCGAAAATCCCCCTGTATGGGGGACAGGCCCGACTTAAGGATCCGCGTGTCGCGGCAGCGGCCCCGGCAGCACGCCACGCCGAGCGAGCTGACCGGCGTGTCGCTCTGCCCCGCGGGGCGGGATAACATTGAGGCCTGTTGACTGGGACACGTGGCCCGCGTGCCGCGCCGAAGAACTCCTCCTCCTTCTCCTCCTCCTCCTCCTCCTCCTCCTCCTCCTCCTCCTCCTCCTCCTCCTCCTCTTCCCCCTCCTCCTCCTCCTCCTCCTGTTTCTCGGCGAGCCAGAACCTCTAGAACCCAGCGGCGCGACACGCTGAGCCGAGGTTCCTGCGGGGTGTGTGGTGGGGGTCTCTCTATCGACAGCTCCTCCGCAACACGTTTTCACGGTCAAGTGGCCACAGACCGAGTGCACATGGAGACTTTGAAGTGCATTCTAAACAGGGGTCGTATAGAGTGCACGTCTCACTGTTGTTGGCATTTCTATTACAATTGACAATGGAATTGCTCCGAGGAGTCGGCGTATAGCGCGTACTCGTTTGAATATTTTGCTGTCCCTCGAGGGGGCTTGTGCACGCTATCTGTGGCTGCTTGACCGCAGAAAAACGGCTCGCCAGAAAGGCAGAAAGGCCGGGGGGGGGGGCCCTGGGGGGGGCTGGCCGGCAGCGGACTCGGAGACTCGATGGTCTCCCGAAGGGTCTCCCGAGTGGTCTCCCGTGATGCCTTCTGCAGGACATGCCCGTGGCCTCCCATGTCGTCTCGACGAGCTCCCGTACCCAGACGTCCGACGTCGTGATCTTCGACAGCGTGGGCCTGGACCCCATCCCCGGCGCCAGAAAGCCCCCCGTCGTGACTCTGTCGAAGCGCGAGGATGCCAGGGCGTGGTCTCCCGCAGCATCTCTCGGCGTGGATTCCCCCGCGGCCTCCGGCAGAAAGAGGCGAAACACGGCCAGTCTTGCCGAGACGTCTGGAACGTCTGGGGCGTGGCCGCGGTCCCGGGCCCGAAGGGGGAGGGGAGGGCGCGCGGAGGGCCTGGCAGCACGCCGACAAGGCAGTGCCACGGGGAGTCGCAGAAATGCCAGGGGGGGGAGGAGGAGGGGGAATAGGGCTAGGTCGGGCATGTCCTCCTACAGGCGGATTTTGGACGAAACATTAAATGTTCAAAGAATGTTCAAACATAGCCAAAAATAAACCAAACAGCGTCCCCAGACTAGTTCTTGACCACTTCTGACTATTCTTCCTGTAGGAGGACAGGACGGACTTAAGAATAGGGAAGGGCAGGGAACGAGGCAGGGAGGAAGGGAGGAGGAGAAGGAGGAGCAGGCGCGGCGAGAGGCATGCGCAGGGGCGCAGGCAAGGGAAGGCGAAGGGCAGGGGGGGGGGGGCAGGAAGGCCCGGCGGGTCTGTCAGGCAACGGCTCCGCTCGCAGCGCGGACCACGTGAGCCAGGCCATGCCATGCAGGGAGGGGGGCGCCGCTTGGTAAGGCTCCAGGCCGCACACCTGGCCATCGCTCGGACGTCCACTCCCTGTGTTTTTTGTCGGTTTCGTGCGTGGTCTTTTCGCGACATGATCAAGGATGCTCCTCGATGGCCCTCGCCGAGGGAAAAATGCACACGTCCGAGCGATGCCAAGACACAGGCAGCCCCTCCAGGCAGTCCGGGCGGGCCTCACCGGGCGCCCCGAGCAGTCCGGGGGACGGTCTCTCAACGCCCCGACCCTGGGGCGCGGAGCGCCCCAGGGGGACGCTGCCGGAGGCGACGTGAGGGCGTTGAGCCCGTCCCGGACTACGTGGGACTGGCTCAGCGGGTGGGACACGTCGAGGTGGAATCCGCGCTACGCCGCGATAGATCGGCCTATCGACCCCCGAGAGCGAAACTGCACGCTGCCGTGCGGGGCGGGCTATGGGACTGGCTCAGGGGTGGGACACATCGAGAATTACCAGCCTGGAACATATCCCTACCCCTATGCTGGGCACCTCCTCATCACGATGCCAATCATAAGGGTTCCCTTATTTTTTGAGGGCGAATCCCTAAGATTGTCGTCGCCTTTTGGCGTGTCAATCTTAGGGATAGGGATACGTTCGAGGCCGGTAAGAGGTGGAATCCGCGATACGTCGCGATACATCGGCCTATCGACCCCTGAGAGCGAAACTGCACGCTCCCGAGCGGAGCGGGCTACAGTCGGGGCGTTGACCCAAGGAACCCTAAGTAGGGAACGAGGCCCCTTCTTTCCCATATGTTAACTTCGATTTCCCATGGAAGACCGAAGGAAAATCCGAGGCAAACGGTAAAACAGTCAAGGAACACCGAGCCCCTCCCAAACGAAAAGGGTTCCTTGTCCAGCGCACCGACTGTATGGGGCCCCTATCGGCGATGAGTGGGCGATTGGGGGTCGATGCGTCCCCCTTGAGAGCCTGCACCCCGCACACGCTGCCCCATGAGGAAGGCGGCGACCCGTCAGGACCCCCGAAGCCCGCCAAAAAACCGATCGAAACGCTCAGGACGTCGTAAAACAGGTGTTCAGCCCATCCTCGGACCTCGATCCTCGGAAGCAGGAGATCCCAGAATCGAATCGACAAGTCGGACCGGCGATCGAGATTAATCGGATCGGCGGAAATCGGCAACCGAGTCGGGAAAAGTCGAATCGGCGGAAATCGGCAGGCTAGTCGGCCTCCAGTGAAAATCGGATCCCAAATCGGAGTCCGAAGTCGAAACCAATCGGAATCGGAAGCCATGGAAACCGAATCGAATCGGAGGAATCGAAACGAGCCCTGCGGAAGGGGCTGGCGACCCCATTGGTGGTGACCCCGGTTGAGCTGAAGGGTCCCGTGGCCCGAGAGGACGCCGAAGCCACGACAGATCGCCCGCCGAGACTGCTCCGCCAATATTCTCGTGGGTGGCACAGAGCACCTGGCCTGGAAGGACATCGCCTGTTTTGTCGCCACGATGTCTGGCCTGGAAGCAGCGGCTCTCCAGTCCTCTCTGTCCAGGAGCTCCGGCGCGAAGTAGCCGTGGGTCCTGCCGCAGAGGTCCCTCCCGCTTCCGTCTCCACTGGCAGCTGCGGCCGTGACACTGCTCGTCCGCCTCCTCCTCCTCCTTCTCCTCCTCCTCCTCCTCCTTCTCCTTCTCCTTCTCCTCCTCCTCCTCGTTCTCCTTCTCATCATCATCACCACCATCATCATTATCATCATCACCACCATCACCACCACCACCATCACGATCATCATCACCATCAACAGCAGCATCATCATCATCAGCATCATCATCACCACCACCATGAGCATCATCAGCATCACCACCATCATCAGCATCATCATCAGCATCAGCATCAGCATCCTCACAACCACCACCATCATCATCATCATCATCATCATCATCATCATCATCATCATCATCACCACCACCATCATCATCATCATCATCAGCACCATCATCTTATTACCAGCATCATCACCATCGCCATCACCATCACCATCACCATCGTCGTCATCATCATCATCATCATCATCATCATCATCATCATCATCATCATCATCGACAGCAGCATCACCACCACCATCATAGTCATCATCACAGTTACCATCATCATCACCATCATCACCATCACCATCACCATCACCATCATCGTCATCATCACCATCAGCATCATCAGCATCATCAGCATCATTCATCATCATCAGTATTATCGTCATCAACATCATCATCAGCAATGTCATCATCACCGTCATTATCAACATCATCATCACCATCATCACCACAACCACCGCCGCATCCATCTCCCTCGTCAGAATCACCATCCCCACCACCACTAGCAGCTCAGGGGGCCCGACAAAATATGGAAACCCATCAGAGTCCGGGCCAGAAGAAGGTCGGGGGGACACGGAGGGGGACGAACAGCTGGTGCTGGTGGTGGAGCCGTAGGGGGCCCCAGGCCAACGCCTTCGCTCACGTCACGCCCCTGAGAATCGCGGCCTGCGGCCGCCCGTGGGACGCGGGCCAGCCGTCTGCTGGACACCCGCCCACTCCAGCAGGAGCTCCCTGCAGTAGCCTTGAGTCGGGCGTGTCCCCCTACAGGGGGATTTTCGATGGAAAACAAAAAAGACTCAAAACATATTCCAAAATGGTCAATAGATACGATATCAAATAGACCCCAGACTAGTGTTTTACAATTTTTGAATACTCCTCCCGTGGAGGGACGGGCCCGACGTAACAGTAGGCTGCTGGCAATCACTGCCCGAGGACTGGCCAAACCTCCCGCCCAGGCCGAAGCCGGAGGAGGAGGAGGAGGAGGAGGAGAAGGAGAAGGAGGAGGAGGAGGAGGACTATCCCAACCGGGGGATAGGCGGGGGACAAAAACCTGGGGGCGGGCGGAAAGCTAGCCTCCGCGGGCCACCACCGCCGCCCGCCTGCCCTCTGCAAAACAACCTGGAGCTCCTCTCCCCCTTCGGCGCCGGGCCACGAGGAGAAGGCGCGAGGAGGAAGGAGCAAGGACGCATGAGGAACAAGCAGGGCGGAGCCACGAAGAGGCAGAAGGAATTGAGCAGGGGCCGACCGTCCCGGCATTCCTATAGTCATACCACGACATGTTCTTAGAACCCCAAAATGATCAAATCACAAAAACAATGTTCTTAGAACATTAACCCGATGTGATAGAACAAGACAGTCCCAACCAGAAATGTTCTAAGAACATGTCGTGCCAACCCCGAAGGGTTCTCAGGACTCTCTTTGGTGGGCCTATGGGCGAGCCAGGACGCTTCGCCACTGCTTGAAGGAAGGAGGGCCGGAGAAGGAATCCTCCTCCTCCTCCTCCTCCTCCCCCTCCTCCTCCTCCTCCGCCTCCTCCTCCTCCGCCTCCTCCTCCTCCTCATCCTCCTCCTCCCCCTCCTCCCCCTCCCCCTCCCCCTACTCCTCCTCCTCCTCCTCCTCCTCCTCCTCCTCCTCCTCCTCCTCCTCCTCCTCCTCCTCCCCCTCCTCCTCGTCCTCCTCCTCATCCTCCTCCTCCTTCTCCTCCTCCTCCTCCTCCTCCTCCTCCTCCTCCTCCTCCTCCTATCGACGCGGGGGGCGGCGCGGACGGCAGGTCGCCGCGCGCGTGCGGACGGCAGGCCGCCGCGCCCCGCGCGGCCTGCGGGCCGCGGCCGACGGCGGCCCCACAGAGGCCCAGGCCCTGCTTGCAGGACTCCCGGCGCCGCCTCGGAGGAGGCCGCGGTGGGCCCCGCGGAGCGGAGCGCCAGCCTCCTTCCCGATTCTCCTGGGCAAGAGTGACCTGTGGTGCGCGGCTTCGTTGGGGGCTGCGGGGGGGGGGGGGGGGGGGGGCAAAACACGAGCGCGCGAGACGCTGCCTTCGCACCGCGCCCGGCGATCGGAGGGCCCTACATGGGCCCGCACCAAAGGCCACTCTGGCGAAGGGCCACTCTTGCGTGTACAGGGCAGGTTTTAACACATGGGATTTTTAAGAATCGGATTTTAATACATGATTAATGTATCTATGCATTTATACATGAACTTACCGTTGTTGTTTATTACATGCTCCGCACGCGGAGCATGTATGAAAAACGGCACTGTGGTCGATCTTCTCTCGCGGCAGAGCGCCTGCGGCGCCAGCTCCCCGGCGCCTCGCCGCTGCACAGAGCGTCCGTGGCCGCCCGCCGTGGGGCGGGGAAGAGGCCGTCGGGCCCGCGGGCGTCCCGCGCGTGGGGCCCGGGCGCCGCCCGTCCGGCCAGGCGCCCGCCAGAAGGGGCCCCACCAGCTCCGAGAGCTCGCCTCCGCCATCCCCCCCTGTTCTGACTGCCTACCAGTACCTGCCAGACCAGTTGTGCCGGTCACCTCGAATGAGGGTCATTTTGTCCCTGGCACGTGCACTCGCCATTGCGCCTTACGCGCTGCTTTGGCCAATTATCTACGACATGTGCCCCAGCCGTTTATCCCGCTTCCTGACCCTTGTCTTGGAGCCGCCGACCAAAAAGTACCGTCAGACCACCCCAACCCGACCCGAAGACCCGAATTTGACCCGAATTTCGGGTTGGGGGGGGTACGGGTTCCATGTGGTTTTGCAGTGTTCCCCGACCCCTCCCCCTCCACTAGAGATGGAGGGCAGATCGGGGCCATCGGGTTGGGTTGGGGTGGTTTGGTGGGCGGTGGAGCTTGCCTCCTCCGTCCTCCCTGTGCTGCGACCCTGCGAGAGCACAGCTGCAGCACTGGACCTACCCATGGGCCACAGCGACATGACGGGACGGGCATTGCGGATGGCATCGCCGCTCACCTCGATCACCTCAAAGTTATGCCGTGGATGGAAGCGGTTAACAAGAAACCAACTCAGAACGTTGGAATTCTGCCATCCAATGAGCCGGGCGACGGCCCAGACACCAACGACCGCCTGCTGAACAAAAATGAAAACGCATTTCGCCTTCACCTCTTCGTGTTCAGAGGCAGCCGCCGATCGTGCCCAGCCAGGAACGCGCAGCTTTAGAATGGCGGAACTCAACGTTACGATCAAAGCTCGCATTATTTTCCATCCGCGGTTGAGTGGAACTGCGTAGCAATGATCAACACGATGGGTCCGACACTGGCGCCCTTCGCGTAACCCCCAATTTTGCACAATCCCTGGGGAACGCGACCACTCCGTACACACCCACTTACCCTCGCGCCGCCACATGGCATGGCCTGAATATGCCACCCGCTGACCGCGGATATATTTGACTGTGGTGCTGTACTCGTTGCTCCAATCGTGCTTGGTGCAGTCCTAGTCCTTACATGCATCGTAGGTGATGGCCGCCATCCGAATCTAAGCATTACCTTAAGATGGAGGGCCTAGAGTGAAATTCCTATGGGCGCTTCCACCTCGAGAATCAATCCGTCTTGTGGTGCGCTGGCTTCCAGGATGACTCGTGTGCTGTATAGCGGCCTGTACATTTGCAGCGCTTGGCTTCTGCTACGACGTCGCCACGGTGCTTACATATGGTGAGACACGTTTGCTGGCTCTCACGCACACGTCTGTCCCCTCAAGTGTTGCACCACTGCCGATGTCACGCGCGGGCTGGTCGTGCCTCGACTGTTCCACGCGCAGCACATTTGAGAATAGCAAGCGGGCGCGGACTCGTTGACGCTTTCCTCGGGGATTCGCCCTCTGTCGCTGGCAGCCCGTCCCTGATTGGCTTGATGATTGGCTGGCGGGTTATCGAAGACGCATACATCGAACCACCGCCGCCCCCTGCCTTTTTAGGATACGCCTGTGTGGCCAAACGATTGGGCGACGTTTGGCTACGCTGTTGGACCATGCGTTGCCTCAGCCGATGTGGAAGCCCTTCGGTGAACATGAGGGAGAGGAAGAGGAGAATTCGGAGAGGGAGGAAAAAGGAGGATGAGAAGGATGAGGAGACCTTTCGGGTGCTTCTTGGGTCATTCGGGTGGCCTCCTGGGGGCATCCTGGAGGGCTCTTGGGGGCCTCACAGAGCCACTTGGGGGCCTTCGCGGGGGGCTTCTTGAGGGGCCTCTGTGGAAACTTTTACGGCGTTCCTGGCCCGTCTAACGCCGTCGGAAGCCTCTCTGGGCCGTCGTGGGGCCCTCTTTGGGCGCTTCAGGGTAGTCTGGAAGGCCTCTTGGGCCATCCTGGGGCCATCTTGAAGGCATATTGGGCGATCTTGGGGAAATATTGGGGGCCCGTTGGGCTGCCTCGGGCCGTCGAAGGCCGAATCGAAGCAAATACCAAAATCTTTCAAACATCTAAAAACAATCAATGATGTTTGTCCCTTCGAGGTTCTTGAGGCACTTTATGGAGGCCTCTTGGGCCGTCTTGGAGGCCTCCTGGGGGCCTCTTGGGCAGTCTTTGGCCATCTTGGAGCCATCTTGGGCTGTCTTAGTGGCTTCTTGAGCGAACTTGGGGGCATCTGGGATCCTCTTGGGCCGTCCTGGAGGCCATATTGAACCATCTTGGGCGAACTTGGAGGCCATCCTGGGCCATCTTAGCCATCTGTTGGCCGTCTTGGAAGCCATCCAGGGTCCGAAAACCAACGACCTGTCAATGTTTCGGGTGGCCGGCGGGATCGGCCGAAACCCCAGGGGGAGTTCTAAAAGAACCATGAAACCCTGAAGTTTAGCACGCCAGGCACCCCTGTGGGAAGCCAGCAGGGGGGCGCCGATTTCCTTTTTGTGGCTGGTTGGCCGACTAGCTGGCTGGTTGATAGCTGGCTGACCCTATCTGGGCCACCGAGCCCGCGACCGGCGGCCGACAGGTGAACGAGCACGCGACGAGAGGTGGTAGATTGTGCAGGTGGTGGTAGATTGTGGAGGTGGTGGTGGCGTGGTAGATTGTGGAGGTGGGGGTTGTAGTGGTGGTGGGTTTTTGTGATGGTGGTGGTGGTGTGGTGGTGATGGTGAGTTGTGGTGGTGGTGGTGGTAGTGGTGGTGGTGGTGGCTGTGGTGGTGGTGGTGCTTGTGTGGTGGGTTGGTGGTGATGGTGGTGGGTTGAGGCGGTGGTGGTGGTGGTGGTGGTGGTGGTGGTGGTGGTGGTGGTGGTGGTGGTGGTGGTAGTGGTGGTGGTGGTGGTGGTGGTGGTGGTGGTGGTAGTGGTGGTTATCGTCGCTGCGTCCCGGCCGTCGCCAGCGCCAGCGCCAGCGCTGCTGCCGCCGCTAGCGCCAGCGCCGGCGCCAGGGGGGTGGTGGTTGAACCCTCCCCCCCCCCCTCGGCGCCAGGGGGGGGAGGGGTTAAACCCCCCTCCTCGGGCTGCCTCTGGCCATCGTCGCTGCGTCCCCGCCGTCGGCGCTGCTGGCGGCCGCCGGCGCTGGCGCTGGGGGGGGGTTCAAACCCTCCCCCCTTCCTTGGGAGGCGGGGTGGGGTTCGGGAGGGGGGGGGGTTGGGGGGGAGGGGAGCCCCCCTGGTTTTGATCGACGGCGCCGAGTGTTGGGGGGGGGGGGCCCACCCCCGGGTTCGAAACGCGCCGCCGAATGTTCCCAAAGCAAGCGCCCGTGAAACTTGCTCTCTCTGATGTTTGCCACGACGCGAGGGGGTCTGGGACAGGCTGAAGGACAGGCTCAGGGCCGGAGACATCGACCTGGAACCGACGATGCATCACCAACAGATCAGCGACAGGCCCCCGACAGCAAATCCGCACCTTCCTGGGCGGGATGGGCTATCGGCCCCCTATCGGTGATCAAGGAGCGATTGCGGGTCGATGCGCATCCCCCCCATGAGCCTGTCCCGCTTAACGTTGCCTCCCGGATTTCGGGTCCCGGCTCGGCGCGCACGCTGGAGGGCTCCAGGCGAGGCGCAGCTGCTGCAACGCACCCCGAGGCTGGAAAGCAGCCGAGGACCGACGAATGTGTATCAGAACCTGACGGCGGGGTGGGCTAGAGGGCCCCCTGAACCTCCTTCCTCCAAGGTTGCCCCTGACAGGCGACGACGTCACTGGCGACGATGACGGCGACGACGGCGACGACGCCGCCGCCGCCGACGGGAAGCGACAGCAAAGCACACGCATGCACAGAGAGGCCCGACGCAGCGGGCGTGTCCCCGCCAGTCTGTAGAAGTGGCACTTGCCGCCCGCGGGCACCTCCGACGCCGCCGCCCCCCGTGGACGGCCATGACCCCCCCGCGACACGCTCCAGCCCCCGCCCCCGCCCCCTCCCCAGACGAAGCCGGGACAGGGACCAAAGTCGGACAAGGGACAAGTCGGGGATCTCTGAGATCCGGCGGTCCTGGAGGGTAGGGCCTGGATGTTTTAGAAAACTGTACACGCGAGCGACCTTTCATCCGATGCTTCTGTGCAGTGCCATTACGTGACACAGCACGCACGTTCGGGAGTGGCCGAGAGGGGGGTGTCCAAGAGAGGGGGGTGCAAATCATGACCGGCGGCATTGTGCGCGGCCCAGCGGGGGGCCAGGGACGTATTGAAATGAGAAGAGGCGCCATGAAATCTGCGGAAAAATCATGACCCGCGCCTCGAAATCCCCCCCCCTAGTCATCACCCCCCTCTTTGCCGCCCCTGACACGTGGAAGGTGCATCCGCCCTTCCGGGACCGACACCGGGAGGTCTGGCGGTGGGCCCACAAGAACCCAGCGGCTCGTTCGGGGCCCGTGCCTGGGGCCTGGCAGGCCCCAGGGGCCCTTATGGACGCCCGGGGCCTCTCGACACCCTGAAAAACAAAATCACGCTCGAGGTGATCTGGCGCTGGCTCTCTCCCCCTCCCTCACCCTCGTCTCTCTCGCCGCCCCCCCCCAGTCGCCGCTGAGTAAGGAGCGTTTGTTTGGCCACGGCAAGCCTCGGCCACGAACAGGTGTCCCTGTCTGGATCTAAGGAACGGCCCGAAACCCAGAGCTCCTCCTGATCCCAGAGCGGACCTTGTTTTCCTTCCCCTCCTTCCTATCCTTGATTTCCCTGCTCCTTGATTTCCCTTCTTCCTTCTTTTCCCTCCCTGAAGTCCTCCGTCTCGCCACCTGGGCCCAAGTGCTCCTTATTTCTCTTCCTTTTCTTCTTTTTTATGCGTAAGGGCTTCGCCCCCTGCCGCCGGCCCCCTCTCGATCAGAATGGGATGTCTCAGAGTCGCGTCGGTGCGTCTCGGCGCTGCATTGGCGCATCTAGGAACATCATGCGTGGGCGGATAGAACTCATCAGCGCGTCGGAGGTCGGGGGGGGAGATCGCAGTGGAACGGAGACCCCCAACGGGAAATCGGTTTCGGTTTCGTGTTCGTGTCGTGCGTGCGGGCGAGGCGAAGCTGCGCGTGATCCTCCTGTAGCTAGGCCGAAGTAGGAGCGAAAGTCCGTTTCCCGTCCGCTGGTGGCCGGGAGGTGTCCCAATTGGGCCGAGCGGTGTCCCGGATGCCCCGGGTGTCAGTAGGAGCGAAAGTCCGTTTCCCGTCCGCCAGTGGCCGGGAGGTGTCCCAGTTGGGCCGGGCGGTGTCCCGGGTGTCCCGGGTGTCAGTAGGAGCGAAAGTCCTTCCCGTCCGCCGGTGGCCGGGGGGTGTCCGTGCACTTGGTCCGGGCGGTGTCCCGGGTGTCCCGGGCGTCCTGGCGCTAACGCATGTCCCTAATTTCATTATTCATTTTTTCGGCGCCTGCGGAAGACTTTCTTATCAAATCCAGCTTATCTTATCCAATCCATCTGGTCCAATCCAATCAATCTTATCTTATACCATCTTGCCCCATCTTATCTTATCCCACCCAATCCAATCCACCCAACACAATCCATCAATTCATTTGTTTCTGCGGCTGCGGCGGGCGAATCCAATCCATCTTATCTTATCCAATACATGTCTTCCAATCCAACCCATCTTACCCTATCCAATCCAGATTATCGCATCTTCAATCCACCCAACCCAATTCATCAATTCAGTTTTGTCGGTGCCTGCGGCGGGCTTTCTTATCCAGTCCAGCTCATCTTATCCAATCCATCTTGTCCAATCCAATACATCTTATCTTATCCAACCCATCATGTCCCATCTTATCTTATCCCACCCAATCCAATACATAGAGAAAGAGAGAGACAGAGAGAGAGAGAGACAGAGAGAAAGAATGAGATGAGATCAAGGTGACAGGCTGGAGGTCAGTCAGGGAAGGCGTTTGATCTCAATCCCCCCTCAATCTCCTTATCGCCCGCAGGGCGGTCGATGATGGCGTTATCGAAGGCGCCTACGGCGAATCACCGCCGCCACCTGCCTTCTAGAATCGCCCATTTGGCCGAACGTTGTGGCAAGAGCTCCGCCAAGCTATCGGACCATGTGCTCCCCCAACCGTTGTGGGAACCCTTCGGGGAACTTTTTGGGGAGGATGGCGGGGAAGATCAGGAGGAAGCGGGGGAGGTGGAGGAGGAGAAGATGTAGGAGGGGGAGGAGGAGAAGGAGGAGGAGGAGGAGGAGGAGGAGAAGGAGGGGGCATCTTGGGAGTCTCTGGGTACACTCTTGGGGCCTCCTGGGAGCTTCGTGGGAGCCTCTTGGAGGCATCTTGGGGGCCTCCTTGGGCCTCTTAGGAGCCTTTGGGGGCTTCTCGGGGGCCTCTGTGGCCGTCTTGGTGGGCTCCTGGCCCGTCTGACGCCGTCGGAAGCCGTTTGGGGGGCCTCTCTGGGCCGACTTGGGGCCCTCTTCGAATGCTCCAACGTCTTCTTGGAGGCCATCTTGGGCGTCTTGGAGGCCTCTTGGGCCGTCTTGGGGTTGTCTTGGAGGGCTCTTGGGCAGTCATGAGGCCATCTTGGAAGCCTCTTGGGCGCTCTGGGGGCGATCTTGGGGGCCTCTTGGGCCGTCTTGGGCCGTCGGAAGGCCGAAAAGGCGAAAATGCAACAAAAAAAAAAATGTTGGTCTCTTCGGGCCCTCCTGGAGGACCTCTCGGAGGCCTCTTGGGCTGTCTTGGAAACCTCTTAGGGGGCTCGTGGGCCGTCTTGGGCCATCTTGAGGCGGTCTTAGGTGCATCTTGGGCCATCTTGGAGGCATTCGGGGGCCATCTTAGCCGTCTTGGAAGTGTCTTCGGCGTCTTGGAGGCCTCTTGGGCCGTCTTGGGGACCTCTTGGGGGCCTCTTGGGCCGTCATGGGGCCATCTTGGAGACCTCTTGGGCGATCTTGGGGCGATCTTGGGAGCCTCTTGGGCCGTCTTCAGCCGTCGGAATCCCGAAAAGACGCAAATGCCAAAATCCTTCGAAAACATACGGAAATCAATGATTTTGGCCTCTTCGGGCCCTCCTGGAGGAGCTCTTGGAGCGTCTGGGAGGCCTCTTGGGGGCCTCTTGGGCCGTCTTAGGCCATCTTGAGGCTATCTTAGGCCGTCTTGGGTGCATCTTGGAGCCGTCTGGGGCAGGAAAACCGTTTGCAACCGGGTCTTCCAGGTGGCGGGCGGGACGCGCCGGAGCCCCAGGGGGAGTTCTAGCACGCCAGGCTCCCTGCGATGAATCAAAAGGGGGCGGCGGATCGAAGACGCCTAGGGCGAATCACCGCCGCCCCCTGCCTTTTTGGAAGCGCCTATGTGGCCGAACGTTGAGGCCAGACCTGCCAAGCTATCGGACCATGTGTTCCCCGAATCGGTTTGGAAAACCTTCGGGGAACACGTGGGCATCTTGAAGGTCATCTTGGCCGTCTGGAGGCCATTTTGACCATGTCGGGCCTTCTCGGAGGACGTTTTGGAGGGCTCTTGGGCCGTCTTGGAGGCCATCTTGAGCGTCTAGGAGACCTCTTAGGCCGTCTTGGGGGCCTCTTGGGGCCGTGTCTTGGGCCTGTTGGGCGATCTTTGGGGGCACTTGGGCCGTCTCGGGCTGTCGGAAGGCAGAAAAAAAAACTAATGCCACAATCCTTCATAAGCCCACGAGAATTCAATGATTTTTGCCTTTTCGGGCCTTCCTGGATGCCCTCTTGGAGGCCTCTTGGGCCGGCTTGGGCCATCTTAGGGCCATGTTCGGCCGTCTTGGTGTGCTCCTGACCCGTCTGACGCCCTCGGAAGCCGTTTGGGGGGCCTCCATGGGCCGACTTGGGGCCCTCTTGGAATGCTCCAGGGCCGTCTTGGAGGCCATCTTGGAGGCCATATTGGGCGTCTCCAAGGCCTCCTGTGCCGTCTTGGGGCCCTCTTGGGCAGTTTTGGGGCCATCTTGGAAGCCTCTTGGGCGATCTGTCGGCGATCTGTGTGGGCTCTTTGGCCGTCTCGGGCCGTCGGAAGGCAGAAAAGAAGCAAATGTCAACATCCGTCAAAAACCTTAGGAAAATCAAGGTTTTTGCCCTCTTCTGGCCTTCCTGGAGGCCATCTTGGGGGCCTCTTGGGCCGTCTTGGGCCAGCTTCGAGCCAACTTCGGCCATCTTGGTGGGTTCCTGGCACGTCTGACGCCGTCGGGAGCAGTTTTCGGGGCTGTTCTGGGCCGACTTGTGGCCCTCTTGGGACGCTTCGGGGCCGTCTTGGAGGCCATCTTAGGCGTCTTGGAGGCCATCTTCGGCGTGTTGGAGGCCTCTTGGGCCGTCTTGGCAGCCGTCTTGAGCGTCTTGGAGACCTCTTGGGCCGTTTTGGGGGCCTCTTGGGGGCCTCTTGGGCGATCTTGGGAGCCTCTTGGGCCGTCTTGGGCCGTCGGAAAGCCGAAGAGGCGCAAATGCCACAATCCTCCAAAAACCTAAGGAAAATCAATGATTTTGGCCTCGGCGGGCCTTCCTGGAGGACCTCTTGGAGACCTCTTGGGCCGTCTTGGAAGCCTCTTGCGGGCCTTTTGGACCGTCTTAGACCATCTTGAGGCCATCTTGGGCCGTCTTGGGTACATCTTGGGGCCATCGTAGCCGTCTTTGAGGCCATCTTGGCCGTCTTGGAGCAACTTGGAGGCCATCCTGGGACATCTTGGCCGTCTTGGAGGCCATATTGGGCCATCTTGGGGCAAGAAAGGCGACGACAGGCGGCTTTTCCGGGTGGCCGGCGGGACGGGCCGAAGCCCCAGGGGGAGTTTCTTTTGGAAAACAACAAAACAAAAAGCCATATCATCGGGCACGCCAGGCACCCCTTTGATAAATCAAAAGGGGGCGGCGGATCGAAGACGCCTACGGCGAATCACCGCCGCCCCCTGCCTTTGTGGAAGCGCCTATGTGGCCGAACGTTGAGGCCAGACCTGCCAAGCCATCGGACCATGTGTTCCCCGAATCGGTTTGGAAAGCCTTCGGGTAACACGTGGGTATCTTGAAGGTCTGGTCGCCGTCCTTGGAGGCCTCTTGGGCGATTCTTTCGCGATCTTGGGGCCTCTTGGGCCGTCTCGGTCCGCGGAAGGCCGAAAAGAGGGAAATGCCAAAAATCCTTCAAAACCTTAAGAAAATCAATTGATTTTTGGCATCTTTTGGCCTTCCTGGAGGCCCTCTTGGGGGCCTCTTGGGCCCTTTTGGGCCAGCTTCGAGCCAACTTCGGCCATCTTGGTGGGTTCCTGGCACGTCTGACGCCGTCGGGAGCCGTTTTGGGGGCCTTTCTGGGCCAACGGGGGACCCTCGTGGGGCGCTCCAGGGCCGTCTTGGAGGCCATCTTGGGCGTCTTGGAGGCCATCTTGGGCGTGTTGGAGGCCTCTTGGGCCCTCTTGGGGCCCTCAAGGGGCCATCTTGGAGGCCACTTGGGCCATCATGGGGCTCTCTTGGGGGCCTCTTGGGCGATCTTTGGGGCTTCTTGGGCCGTCTTGAGCCGTCGGAGAGCCGAAAA